>CAKAOJ020000228.1:320000-898339 GCA_916701645.2 Sebastolobus alascanus
ACGTTGGAGCAGAAGATCCTGGCCTTTCAGAAAGGCCCCCCCGGCCTGGGAGGTCACCACGGCAACGCAGCTCCGCCCCCTCCTCCCGACATGGACCCCCTCGCCGCCGTCAACAGCCTCATCTCTTCCTCGTCCTCGTCTTCCTCCTCCACCTCGTCGTCTTCCTCTTCCTCCGGCTCGGCCTGCAAGCCGCCGTCCGCGACCGCCGCGGCTCAGACGTGCCGGTCCCACGCCGCCTCCCCGGCCTGCACGCCCACTCTGCCCAGAAAGGGTGCCGCGGCGCCCAAGAAGAACCTGCAGGGGACGACGCCTTCGTCCCCCAGGAAGCCCACCCAGCTGCCCCTGCCCGTCACCGCCAAAGGTTCCTCCTCTCTGCCCGCCTCGCCCGTGGGAAGCTCCTCCAGACAGTCCCCCAGCCCGGGGTGTCAGGGCGGGGGGGTCCCCCGCAGAGCTCTGACTCCATCCTCAGCGCCGTCGGCTCCGGCAGACCCGAGCCCCGCCTCCAAACTGAAGCTCAGACCGTCGCCGCACGGCGCCGCCTCTCAGCCCCGGAGCCCCGTCTGCCCCGAGCCGTCTTCCAAACTCCCCAAACCCTCCAGCCCCTGCACCTCCCCCGTCGCCGCCTCCGTGCCTCGCCCCGTCCCTGCACCGGTACGGGCGCCCAACCCTAGAGACGCCCGGCCCCCGACGGGCGCCAGCCAGCGCTCTCGCCTTGCACAGCGCCGTCCCGGCTCCCCGGCCTCGCGCCTCCGTCTGGAGGCCAGGCGGGTGCGGACGGCCACAAGAGCTGCGGCGACGCCGACTACTCAGACCCGGACCCCCACCCCCACCCGGACCCCCACCCCCACCCCCGGCTCACGGACAGCCTCCCCCGTGCTGCCCACAGCTACCTGCTCCCTGCCCAAGGTCAAAGAGGTCAGAGCCAAAGCCAAGGGGCCGGCCCCGACCAAGGCGGCTGCTGCCCCTCCACGCAGCACCACTGCGGTCGCCGGGCGGGTCGCCGCAATCCCTGGGCGGGTCGCTGCCGTCCCCGGGCGGGTTGCCACCGTCCCCGGGCGTGTCCCTGCCGTCCTTGGGCGGGTCGCTGCTGTTCCCGGGCGGGTCCCAGGGGGCAACACAAGCCCATCCCCCGCCAGCAAAGCCAATCAGAAACCAGCCGCCACAGTAACGAGGGTGGGGAGAAAGCAAGCGGCCACCTCCACCACCACCAACCCCGTCAACGGGAAGTCAACCCTAAAACCCGAAGCGACTCCAGGTCTGCCCCTGGCGCCGCAGAAAACCAGCCCCAACGTCAAAGCCGCCAAGACCGAGCCCGGCGTCTCCAGGAAGATCCCACAATACAAGGGCAGAAGCGAGAACCCTTATTTTGAAATGAACAGCAGGAGGAGGCAGAAGACGTAACGTGAACGGTCTCCGAGGACGTCGCCAAAGCCAGCGGGCTGGCGCTCAGCTTCCGATCACAGAGCAGCACTTGTTGGAACTCTTCTCGTCACTAATCCTCATCAAAAAGAGTCTCATTTTTTGTCTTCAAATTTATTTTCGTACGTTATTTAATAGCCTTTTTTTTTATTTCTAATCTTGTTTTTAATCCAGGGTCAAAGGTGTCATGCTTTGTATGTCTTGTCTTTGTGGTGATTTAATGGTCAGCTAACCCGGTTAACGCTAAAACTTGCACAATGTTTACATTTTACGCTTTTGTTACATGTACAGCCGTTACAAATGACTTTTACAGATCAAATGATAGGATTTTATAGTAAAAACCATATTCAAACACTAACCTCAAAGCTTCTTTTTTGTTTAGCTCAACACGTGATCACAGGATACAGCCATGATTTAGCAAAAAGGCACTTAGGCGAACATCGCAGGAAACGGATCAGTTCTTATTCATGGCTCCTGAGTCCTGTTAACTGGTTACCAAAGTTGTTCAGTGACACAACTGGAACACGAATCATTGTTTCTGATGATTTATTTTTACTCCCCAGTGAGAACGTGCATTCCACTGGCGGACGGTCAGACGTGTTTGACATTTGTATAAATGATATCTAGGAGGGAGGTTTGTATCGTTGGCGCCAAACAAGGCGTCATCGGAAGCGGACCTTCCCCCGTCGTGTGCCTTCATCAGAAATCTCTGAGCGGCATTAGAATGTATTAGACGATCGGGGGTGGCGGGGGGGGGTTTTAATGGTTTTTACTGATTAAAAAAATTGCACAGTGCGTACCAGCACTCACGACTTCGGTTTCTCCGAGGAAAGCCCGAGTCGCAGACAAACTACTGATCAAACGCCTCTTTTCTTTTTAACAGAAAACACTAGTTGGTAATAGATTTTACATGGTTTTTAATGTTTGTGTGTGTGTTTAAAAGTCTAGTTTTCTATGTGGTGTTTGTGTATGTGTGAGTGTGTATATATATATATATATATATATATATATATGTATATATATGTATATATATACATATATATATTATCAGTGAGGCTTTTTGTTCTTGTTTGGCACTTTACAGAAACCGCCGTGTTTGTCAGGATTTGAATGTCGATTCTGTCGATGTGTCTCTTGTTTTCCGGCTACCCTTTATTGTCATTTTGATTAATAAATGGACAAAATGTTTTAAAGATTATTTCGGCTATTTGTCTCATTCAGCACGTTGGTGCTCCAAATGTTTTTGAGGATTTGTTTCCCTTCTAATGCCATAAAACGGTTTTAGCCTGGATACCCAACAAAGTCCTCTGAGTTCTCAGACTGTGGAAAAAGTGCTTAACAATACGCAGAAGAATCCATAATTATGCCTCATATTATTATTGATAAATACAGGTGAAATGTAAACTGAGTGGAGGAAACAAGTTCTGTAAAGGCCCTGCACTGTCCATGGTGACGCCACACCTGTGATTTTAATTTTGGCTGATTGGACCTCAGGACTGTGTAGGTTTGTTGCATCTGTTGGGGCACGAAGAATTACACGTTTTATTCCAAACCTGTGCAATAACAAAAAGTAGGGGTGGGAATGTGCCAGTGGTTAAAGAGGTAAATAAAGGTGACAGAAAAATAATTCAGAATTAGAAGAAAGTCCTGTGACCTGGCATCACTTCCAGTATAGTTCTGACCATTTTCAACCTATGCAGAGGTCTAATCAGACAGAATGAGTGAAATCACCCGATGATGATGTGCAGGCTCTTTAATGACAGAAGTCCTCCAGCTGTTCAGCTCTGCTGCCCCCTCGTGGCTCTAAAGAGACACTACATCAGGGTGGAGTTAGGTTACAGTGACTGTAGGTTGTTGTGATTTATGTTGGATGATGAAGAGATGGGAGGAATAAATGCACTCTTTTAATCATAGAATGTAAACTACACCAGACAAATTCTCCTTTTATACATCCCCGTGATAAACAACAAAAGACACAAGACCTAATTTTTTATTTTTTTTTCTGCAAGTCAAACACATGGATAGATGTGGATTTCTTCAAGTGTTTATCATTGTGTAGCATCACAGTGCTTCTTCTAACACTGGTTCAAGTCAGCACAGCAGAGAGGTCCGATCGTTAGCTTAAATGGAAGCAGCTGTTATCAACTGTGATTAGCTCTCAGAGGCTGTTTAATTACTCTCTCACACACAGGCCTTCTGGACACCAACCTCTCTGAGACAAGAGGGGGGGAGCAAGGAGGACATTTTGACATGTCGCAGTAGGAACAGCATAGGTGTATTCTGGATTCGAGCTGTGGTCAAATAGTCTTTTTTTTTTTTTTACTTAGGAAGGTTCCTAACTGAATGAAATGACCTGTAAGTATCTAAAGAGCAGCAATGATAAGAGCTGGTCGAATACTCTAAATGCTAAGAAAGGTGCTTCAATGCTTCCTTTCTTATCTCCTTTAGGATACACTGGACCTTCCTTTACCAAAGGAAAGGAGATGATGCCGTCCCACAGTTCCTTGAAGCGCCACATAATTACGGAGCCTAATGTACAGTAAGTGCAGTTGGATTCTCTGAGCACTGCTGTTGTCTTTTCCTTAAGAGTCCTTAAGAATTCTCCTTCACGTCTTTCCTTGACCTCATGACGTTTTCCATCGAGGTCAAAGAAAAGTGGTTAGGAGAAGACATAGGATGTGATTTTTTGTACTATTCCACTGCAGACCTATTTTATGCATTATGCATGAAATGTGGTTAATATAAATATATATTTGCTATATCGAGGGGAAGTCCCGCCCCTTCCCCTTTGTTTTGGTGACGTATATTGTGCGAGACGAGAGATGTAGTTCACTGAGCGGTTTCACACAAAACTAAATGATATTATGACAAACTGAGACTTTCTTGACTTGAAATATTATTTTTAAATTGACAAACATCACATGTGTGATTCATGGCGCAATTCAAATGGGATCAAAAAAATATTTGTCTCTCTCCGTTGACTACCGTTCATATTTTTTCCCAAATAAGGTTCCATGGGGGGAAACCGGAAGAGGCGGGACTTCGCCTCTCTATTCACATTATAGCATAACCAAAGGAAAAGATCAGAAAGCTTTTACCTATAGGCATTTATTAAATATCAAAACATGTTAAATTACTATTGACCTCATTTTTCATAGACATGTCTGCATGTTGTTTTGGATTTTCTTTAAAAAGTCACACGACCAGAAATTAGATAAATAAAATACTGACAGGCATTTACAGGCTCGAAGTCAAAGGTTTCATCAGATGTTCTCAGTGCATTGTGCATCTAAAAAGCTGAGCGTGAAACCCTGAGAAAGATTAACAGATAATCAATCAGCAGAAAAATTAAATACATTAAAATCCAGTGTGCAAATTACAAAAAGGCCGACCGGACCGCAAAGTTCAGTCCAATCAAAGACACACCAGTGAGCAAGAGGTTAAAAACATCTGTTCTGACAGAGAATGCAGAGAAAAATACTGTTTTCTTATTCTGTGTAAAGGCTGAACTGTGCAATATGTATTCTCTTTGTCAGTTGTTTGTGACCGACCTGCATCCTCAGTTTACTGACCTGTTTGACCCTATCATACGGAAGCCCTGAAAGCCAAGCGAGAAAACCTTTTTTTTTTTCTGGTGATCCATTTTCTAAGTCTGATCTGAATTATTTTCTCTCCTGTGTTTATGAATTAAGAACAGGTGAAAAAAAATGTTTTGCCAGGATAATCTTTCTAAGTTTCTTTTTTTTCTGTGAAACAGGTGGAAAAAAAATTCAGGCTGCTTTTTCTAACGTACTTTTTTTCCTGGGTAAAAAAAAGTTTAAAAAAAAAATGAGGCTGATTTTTCTAAGTTACTTTTCTTTTCCTGTGTAAGTGAAAAATAATTCAGGGTGATTTTTCTAAGTTGTTTTTTTTCTGTGTGAAAACAAGTGAAAAACAATTCAGGGTGATTTTTCTAAGTTATTTTTTTTTTTCCTGTGTGAAAACAAGTGGAAAGAAATTAGGCTGATTTTTCTAAGTTACTTTTCTTTTCCTGTGTAAGTGAAAAAAAATTCAGGGTGATTTTTTTTTTTTTTTACTGTGTGAAAACAAGTGAAAAACATCTAATCTAATTTTTCTGAGTTCCACCCCATGTTCTAAATCGGACTAAGCTTTCACTTGATTCACAGAAAAAAAAGGGAACTTTGAAAGATTATCCTGGAAAAAACATTTTTTTTCACCTGTTAAGTCATAAACAGGAAAGAAAATAATTTAGATCAGACTAGAAAATGGATCACCAGAAAAAAAAAATTCTCGCTTGCCTTTCAGGGCTTCCGTACTATCATGACTTTCTATGGCACATTTAGAGTTTAGTCTAAGACATCAAATCATCACACAAACTTTATCTGTTAAATTAAAAAGTTTAAAATCGACTTTAAGGTAAACAGTAGTCTTCATTAAAGTCTGGCCTGAGTGTGTAGTTTAAAACCAAACTACAACAACACAAAGTTCTGAGTGAACGCAATTCTTAAGATGCCAGCTGGGCGACAAAAAGTAGAAATCAAATATGTTGTTGCTTTGAAAACAACGTTGTTGCGTCAATCCAACTGTCCACCGATAAAATGCCTCGCTTTGTTAAATGTTAGTAGTTTGAGACTTTAGTGCAAGAAGCAACGGACACCGTAAAGCATCAACAGCTACGTTTGAGACATTCAAAGACTTCAGTTCTTCTTGAACAGTTTCAGTGGTTAAAATGTCTTTAAGTGTTAAATAAAAGTGGCGTTCAGGAAAAAAAGGTCAAAGTCTTTGTACGAAACTTTGTACGAGATTTTAAAAATTAAAATCCACCTGGAGAGTGTCAGTGGTATAATCCCTCTTGGTGCTGCGTTTCTACGTCTACGACCGTCTTTCGGTCAGCTGATCTGGGGACAGTATTCCTCCAGATCACCAAGATCTCTCCAGAGTTTAAAAAATGCATCACAGGGATCTTCTCCTCTGCGGTTCAGACCCCGACTGTTGTGTGTAATCCGCCTTCAGAAAAGAGGCGGCGAGGGTGCGCCCGAGGTTTACAGGAGCAGGGGCGTGTGTTCTCCGGCCGGCTCCATCCTCTTGGTGAGCTGCCGCGCTCTGGCCATGAGGCGGTTGGGCAGCGGGGGGAAGTGGTGGCTCGGGTCCAGGACGTTGGTCTTGCGCCGCTCGCGCTCCTGCAGCCACATGAGGTACGGGCTGGGCGGGAAGAACGGGCGGCTGCGCTCGCGGTACAGCTGCAGGACGATGCCGCAGACGCCGAGCACCACCCACACTGTGATCATGACGTAGTCTGGTTGACGGGGAGGAAGAGACAAGACAAGACAAGATGAGACCAAACATTTGAGTTCGATGGCGTCGCTGAGACTTGAGTTGTGAACTCACCTATGGCTTGGAAGGGCACGTCGGTGAACGCCGCGCTGAAGTTGTTGTTGAGGAAGCGTTTGAGGATGTTCAGTGTGATGTAGGACAGGCTGGTGTAAATGTAGGCGTTGACGGCCAGAATCACAGCGTAAGCGCCGACGACGCCGCACGTGATGATGTTACCCTAGCAACACAAAAAAAACATCACACTGAGCAGGCTATTCTCATACACCGTTCGTAGCTATACCTCCGAAAAGTATTGCACTGTAATTCGTGTATATCCCACGAAATCAATTCATATGTAATCCACATAATCATGAACCAGGAAGTATAAAGAGCGACACGCTATGTAGGAAGGAGGTCGAGGTGGATCAAAAAACACCTGACTTTCATCCAGGAGACCCGTGTTCGTGTCCCGTGTGAAACCAGAAGTCAACCACAATCTTTTCCTAAACCTAACTAAGTAGTTTTGTCACCTAAACCTAACTAAGTTGTTTCCTGTGAAGACGGAAGTTTATTTTGAAAATACTGTATGCATATAATGAGCAGAAATTGACACGCGTGTCCCGTGTGAAACCAGAAGTCAACCACAATCTTTTCCTAAACCTAACTAAGTAGTTTTGTCACCTAAACCTAACTAAGTTGTTTCCTGTGAAGACGGAAGTTTATTTTGAAAATACTGTATGCATATAATGAGCAGAAATTGACACGCGTGTCCCGTGTGAAACCAGAAGTCAACCACAATCTTTTCCTAAACCTAACTAAGTAGTTTTGTCACCTAAACCTAACTAAGTTGTTTCCTGTGAAGACGGAAGTTTATTTTGAAAATACTGTATGCATATAATGAGCAGAAATTGACACGCGTGTCCCGTGTGAAACCAGAAGTCAACGTTGATTTATTTGTCACATAAATTCCGTACATAAGTAATGCCAATTTCGGAATTATTTTAACCCAAACCACGATCTTTTCATAAACCTAACCAAGTAGTTTTGTTGCCTAAACCTAACCAAGTTGTTTCCTGTTAAGACGGAAGTTTATTTTGAAAAGACTGTATGCATATAATGAGCGGAAATTGACACGTGCGTCAAGTCATGAGTCAAGTTAAATCAGACACATTGTTCTTATTATTCTTACTTATATTTAGTTCTTTGCTGAAAACACAACAAAAAACTGGAATTTGTAGGCAAATATTTCAAAATAAGACAACATCTTAAATGTCATTTACATTTTGATTTCCTGTTGATGTCCGCAATTCTACTTTTCACAATGAATCACTAATCAAATCAACTCAAATGAACACTGAGGACAAGTAAGGGACCGGTAATACAAAACATACAAATAAGTGAATTGGATTTTGTTAAAGGAATAATTCACATTTCATGTAGAGTATATTAGACCATCTTATGATTCAGTTATGTCATGCTATTTCTTCACTTTATTTTAAATTACTTGTCTTTTTTGTTTGTTCCGACTTAGTTAAAGGTTCCATGTGTAGAATCTTTATTTGATTATACCATAATTCTAATTAGTCAGTGCTTCCTATCACTGTGTCATTCTTAATGCTACCACTAGATGGTGCCAAAGTAAAGAGCTTAAATACTACACATGCTGTAGTGAGCGGGGCTGAGGTGTTAAATCTGTTACCTCTCTGGGCCAACGCAAGAAGAAGAGCGAAACAATGCTCATGATGCAGCAGAACGTCACCCAGAAAACCGTATCTGAATGCCTGAACACGTCGAGGTCACCTGGACGGAGACAGAAACCCACAGAAACACAGATATTTATAACAGTATTTATGAAATCATACAAAAAACATGTGTGCTGGTGGGGCCATATTAGGGGACCGCACCAGACGGCATCTTTTATCCTACCGAGAGGAGTGAAGAGGACCGTGGAGGCGACGAGGAAGCCGAGCATCAGTCCGATCACGACGATGCAGGCCATGACCGAACCGAAACGCCACCAGCTCATCACCAGGAGGACGCCGCCCACCACGCCGATCACCGCCGACACGGCCAGACAGACTGCAGAGAGATGAGAGGATTCTTACTGTGGGATGTTCAAATTCTACACGTGGTGGCTTTAATCATATAAACAGCGTTGCAAATGATCAAAGTCGGGGGAAAAAAAAAAAGCTCACTGTCATAGTCCAGTCCTGTGGTCCTTGTGATCAGCACAAAGAATAAAAACGTTCCAAAGCTGAATCCCATGCAGAACAACTCTGCAAGACAAGAGGCAGAAACAGAGAGAGTAAATAAAGTGCTTTACATTTCACAGTAATTCATACATGCTTAAGTACAGAAGTTACATAAATAAATCAACGTTGACTTCTGGTTTCACACGGGACACGAACACCGGTCTCCTGTCTTATTTTGAAATATTTGCCCACAAATTACCAATATTCCAGTTTTTTGTTGTGTTTTCAGCAAAAAACTAAATATAAGTAAAAATGTGTCCGATTTAACTCGACTCATGACGTGACGCACGTGTCAGTTTCCGCTCGTTATATGCATGCAGTCTTTTCAAAATAAACTTCCGTCTTCGCAGGAAACTACTTGGTTAGGTTTAGGCGACAAAACTACTTAGTTAGGTTTAGGTAAAGATCGTGGTTTGGGTTAAAATAACTCCGGAAGTGTCGTTACTTAAGCACAGAAGTTACATAACAAATAAAATCAACGTTGACTTCTGGTTTTACACAGGTCACGAACACCGGTCTCCTGTCTTATTTTGAAATATTTCAGTAATTCAAATATGCATAGAAGCAGGACAGACGTGCCTCTGATCACTCTTCACAAACATCCTCCAGCTGCTGGAAGTGGATGAAAGCAGAATAAACACACTGTATCACATCCTCTAACTCTCTCACTTCCAGATCTATCAGAACCACTGACAGATCACAGTCATGGGTTCAGTTTGGAACAAATACATTTCTGCATCACATGCGAGGGAGACCACATGAGAGGCAGCCCGCACCACACCCGAGAAGCTTCTGATGTTCATATCTACAAATACAGTGGAAACCGCTTATGGTGATCACGATTACAGTGATCAACCGCTTATATGGATCAAAAAGCTTGGGACAGAATCATTCCTATTCAAATTATGTTTAATTTCCCTCGGTGAGGGAAGAGGCAGAAGAATTGCCAATAAATAGCGAAGCGGTCCGTTTCATTACTTTGTTTGTATTCATGTAATAAATATACAAATGTATAATCTGCATGAGAAATGATGCACAACAAAAATTCGGTTATAAATAATCATCCGTCATCAATTTGACCCGGACAGACATGATCACTGAAAGCGGTTCCCACTGTAACTTGCAATTGAAAACTACATGGGATTAAGTAAAAGTATCTTTGCTGCACTGTGTCAGCACCACACCAGAGCTCTGCTTCCGTTTGACTCATTTGTTATGTTCCTGTGAGGAAGTTTGAAACTGGCAAACATGACCTCTGACCCCAAATAATCTATCCCGTTGACCCTAAAGTGAACCGCGTCTGGAAAAAGACAAGTTTAGAGGGAGACATAACTCAGTTTCGGTTTTGAGTCAAAACAGAAAGTCCCGTTTTAGACAAACTTGTTTTCTCAGACTTCAGACTAAAGTGCTTGATGACTTTTGATGATCATCCTTTATAGATTCCACTGCTGCCTCCGTGTTTTGTCCGATGAAAAAGTAAATACAGCACAAATAAAGTACAGCTAAAATCACGAAATTCACTCTGGTTAGTATTATGAGGGGAAATTTGTGTAATAAACTTAGTAAAGTGTCCCGTGGAATATTAATGCTATGCAATGATTTTTAATAATACTATAAAATATATACAGTATTATGATAACACCATAATAAAGGCACATAAAGCGATGTCAAACTACTCACCACATTTGAAGAATCGATGCCCGAAGAAGCAGACAAACAGGCCTGCCAAGCCAGCGACGGTGAAGAAAAACTTTGTAGATATCCTCCCTGAAAATGAAATAATAATAATAATAACATAAATCATTAAAGCAGAGTAGCTGAAGGTCAAACCTCCTCTCATAGCATTCCTCGCCTCTGCAAAAAGCTTCCTGCTATTGCTGAGGGAGTAAAACGTTCTGTATTTCATCCGGAGCCCACGCTTCCTACAACCTACCTTTAATGCACGATATGCAATTTGCTGCCGCTTTGGGGGTCTCTCAATCAAAACAATAACAAAAGATGGAGTATGGTGACATCTCTCATTGTTGGAACATTTGGGATAATGTAAATACACAACTCAACAAAATATATGACATAAGTCTAGACGTTTTAGACATTTTAATAAGGAAAAGTTACATATTATACCTTTAATTAACTAGCCTTTATTTAATTTTTTGGGGATTTGTTGCTTTTCTTAACTGAACTACTTGGTAGATAATATAATATCAAGAGATTACCAATCGGTTTGTTGAATCAGTTTTCTTCAGGAAGATTTTTTTTATGCATAATTTAGATTGAGGATCCCATGACTCAAAAATACTGAATGTAAATGTGTTAGATGCAGTTTGAAATCGTTGTGTCACTAAATTGTTTCATTCAAAAATGGTTTTATCAATAAATATACCTAATTTAAAGTTTTTCACAATATTAGTATTGAAACATTTTTTGTTCCATGCGTGACGAAAGCAAAAAAAAAAAAAAAGAATAAATCCGACAAACGCAGGATTACAAGCGATTGAATAATAATAAAGCATCGACAGGTTCCAGAGAGCAACACATTCAGTATGTGAACCACACGGGAGCTCACCAAGTGTTAGACAGCCGTCCAGAGTGGAAGCAAAGCTGCAGGCGTAGGTGTGGACGGGGACGTAGGAGGCCGAGGTGTTCAACATCGGGTCTCTGACGATGATCGAGTAGATGACGCCTTGCCCGGGGATGGAGTTGAACACCGCCAAGGTCCTATCTGATGATAACATCGTCGTGATCTGCGGGTGGGGGTGATGAAGAGTTAGCGAGAAGCGAGTTGTACTTCTGCTATTTGTCATGTTCTTCTTATTACAGCTTCATATTTGGCAGATAAACACGGAACATAAGCACTTAAAAAAGGGTAAACGATAGTGTTCTTGGTGCCCCACCCGTTTGCCGTTCTGCAGCATGCCCTGGACGTCGGCCACGGCCTGAACGCCACTGAACAGGCTGCGCTCTGTAAGGTCGTTCTCGGGCAGGAAGTACTGGTAGATGTCATACCGCAGCCGCCAGCGTGTGTTGGCTTCTGTGGATTCGTCGCAGGCCGGAGGAGCTTCTCCCCTGATGGAGAGCGAGGACAGTCAGGAGAAATCAAACAGAGCCATCTGTGAAGCTGGCTTCACTTATAATAGTAATTTATTATTAGGGCTGTCAAAGTTGTGAAGTGAAGAGTGAAGATATTGGTATCATAGAAACTTGGTACGAACCATGTCGTACTAGCGTGTTTAGAAGGAGGCTAAATAACGCTCCAAACTCACGCTACATTTTGGTGAGGAAAAACTGTCATGGCAGCGAGGCGACACGTTAGCTAAAACCACAATATCACTCTATATTTCACCTGCTTGGCAGTAATGTTAGCCGGACGAAGGTCTCTCCATGAATCAATGCTGATCCTAGTGTTGGCTTTTCCTGCCTCAGCCTCCCGACCGCAGCCGGAGGGTACAGGGGGGGGGGAGACACCGGAGTTTTGGTCGGAGACGATAATGTAGCTAGCATTTATTTCTGCACAAACGTCCACTGTACATTCACTAGATATTCTCAGAGCTAAACTAACTCTTCTGCAGTGTGTAGTGTGCGCGCATTCAGAGATGTGGAGCGAGCTGAGTGAGAACGAGAGCTGTGTGGGAGAAGGCGAGCAGGAAGGCAGAGTACAGCAGAGACTCCGGCCCTGTTGACCAAGACTACAGTCTCCCCCGCGTCCTCCGACAGCGGCCAACACTGTTTTGCAAGACGGGCTTCACTAGATATAACTTTGCGGTTTTGGTGCATCGGTGTAGTTTGTGTTGGAGTCTGAGTCTGAACAGCGTAGCCACACGCGAGCGCGCATGGGACACCGACCCGCAATTATTTATACGTGTAAGAAGTCACAAACAGTCCCTTTAACTAGGAACAATCGTGACTGATCACGAGAAAGAGGTGCTAAAACTGAAACTTGACATCATTCTGTACTTATGTAATATCTGTGTTCTGTGTAATTCTGTGGTTTACCGGTGCACTGTGTGAACTGCAGTTGTGAGTAGGAGTTTGTGAAAGCCATAAGATTTAGCTGTGAGGTGTATTCAGTTCATCCGCTTCATGCATGCATCTGCTGTAGGGGAGGAAGTTCAACTGGCTTTGTGAGACAGGTCCTGGTTTACTTCTGTGTGGCATGGTGGCAGACTCAATCCTGTTTGTTGTATCTTTAAACACAGACTGTGACTTTACATCGCACTAAACAGCATAGTCGACTTTTTCGGGACGTTAGTATACAAAAATGTATTTATCTCTGTTTTGTATGAGAAATGTCAGTGCAACTTTGGGAGACTACTGCCGAATACAAATGTGGAAGCATAAGGAAGGAGAAAGCAAACTATTCCAAAGATTTAATGCTTTCTTTTTGTCCTCCCTCAATTTCCTTTGTGCATTGCATTGTGGGGCATAAGCTTTGTCCTAATTCCATACTACACATTAATTCTAAGCAGGTTTTGAATATTTCATGTGTCACCACCTGATATTTATGAGTATACTCAAAAATAACTGTTTGATTGTGCTGCTGATGTACACTATCGTCCCACAATGCATTGCACAAAGGAAGTAGAGGAGCTGCGTACATGTGAAGTTATTGTGGACGGGGGCGAGAGAACTCCAAGAACACCCCAGAAAACAAAAAATAAGTATTAAATCTTTGGAAAAACCTTTTGATTTCTCTTTATGAAGTTTAACGCAGCTGGACCTCAATGACCACACTGATCTATGAAGCTATTATTGGCATCTTACACAATTCTGTTGTTCCAAATAAGGCTGGGAACTGCTGCTAACGTCCCCGAGACTTACTGTGTATCTCATCTCTGTAAACCCAGAAGCTAGAAAACCTTTTTGTCTAACGTGATGAGCAAGAAAATTGTATTTAAGTGAATTGGTGCCATTTTGGAGTTGACTATAAAGATCAGGCTACACTAATACAATTAGTATTATACTGTTTGGAGAATTAGATTACAGTGCTGGCTGCATATAAGATTGTCTCCGACTCGTGTGATCCCGTTGTAAAGCCCAAAAGGCAAACTGTATTGAAAACATGTTTTTATCTAACGGGATATTCTGCTTCAGTCCATATTTGTTGGCGTTTAGCCTTTCAAACGGAGGCACGAACTGACGAGTTATATAAATTCAAGAAAGTTGATTTAATACAAAAAGACTAACTTTAATCTGATGAATCACTTAAATAAAATTTGACGATTTAGTTCGAGGATTTTTTTTTCTTAGGGTGATGATGTCATCAAATATGACAAGGGACGAATGTCATTTGTTGTACATTCGAAGCTTCTATTGAGTTTTTTTGAATGAAGCTTCAGCCCTATTTGGTATGCACATGTATCTTTGACTATGCTTAATTTTGTCACTTTTTCAGTGTGAACATATGACCCAGTTCCCCTTTTGTTGACTACACAAGTGTAACACAGCTCGGGTTTGGATATCAGATAGCCTGGTAGGTGTGCTCATCATGTGGCCTCCTCACCTGACATAATAACAACCTGATATAATAACAAATTACACCAGTCAGAAATGCCAAACAAGTTCACCGAAGTGAACTGACTGGCAGCCAAGGACAGCCAACAAAGATCCTAGTATTTGTCCAAACCACTGTTGCTAATGAGCTGAAAACTCAAATTTGCCACGTTTTACGCATGTGGTTTGGCATTTCCAAAATTGTCCTACAATTACACAAAATCCCCCCCAAGATATTCCTTCCCAAACCACAACAGAACTGCAAAAAACCCTTCTCTCCCCAAAAGCATTCCTATAAACAAAACCTTACTAGAGATTTACAAACAGTGGAGTCTGTGCAGCTTCAGATTGGCAGGTAATGACACAACAGGAAATGATTCGACAAGTGAACAAGTCCTCTGTTTATCTGCCCAGAGACGGCTTTGTGACACATAACAGACATTCTTGAGAAAATGAAGCGAGTACTATCGGCTATAGAGGAGGAGGAGGAGGAGGAGGAGGAGGAGGGGAGGCTCGTGCAGTCTCATACAAGACTCTAGTGAATATAGATTTGTGAGTGTGACGGTGAGATTTCAAAGCAAATAAACAATGAGGCGGTTTGACCGCAGGTCATGGCAGACGTGATTTGAGCACAGGGTTTCTGCCGCCTACAGCTGAACAGGCTGAACAGGAAGTTGACTAACCAGTCTAGTGTGTTACCTCTCATGTCCTAAGTTTGCCGGTGCAAAGCGGATCGTGGTCTCATAGAGGTTGTAGTGGATGTAGACGTTTGGGTCGATGTCCAGGTTGAACTCCGTGTTACAAGCTCCAGGAACCGGATCTAAAAGAGAACAGACTCATTATCAGACGCTGTGTCGGGCCATGTCAGGACAAACAGAAGGCAAAAAAACACTCCCCTGAGGTTTTAGTGGCACCCTGCCATGTCAGGATGAATTGTCGTTAGGGTGTTTCAACACACTAGGAAGGCGTATGGGTAACCACGCACAATCAATGAGCGCGAGCTTCCTTAAATTCAAAATCACGATCAACTGAGTTTTCTTTTTAGCTTTGTGTAGCTGTAACTTCCTTTTTTTCTGACTTCTTATGCACGAGAGGTTGATTCGCACAAAATCAGAGAAGTCTAACAATTGTTTGGCAATTTGGCCAAGTCATAGTCAAGTCAGCACTCTGAGAGCTGTTGTTGCCTGTTGGGCTGCAGTTAGCCATGTTATGATTTGAGCATATTTTTTATGCTAAATGCAGTACCTGTGAGTGTTTCTGGACAATATTTGTCATCGTTTTGTGTTGTTAAGTGATTTCCAATAATAAATATATACATACATTTGCATAAAGCAGCATATTTGAAGTATATTTCGAGTATTAAATACTTGACAAAATATCCCCTTAACTACGGACAATCATGCAATTAATCACGATTAAATATTTTAATCGATATATACGTGTATATGTAGACTCTTTTGTAAACGTGCCTTAAACACACAGTACTCTATGTACTCTGTATACCACAAGGATATAAGTAGGTGTTCGGAATCTGATGTGTGAATTTATTTTACTCATTTTTATTTATTTATTGATACTATTATTATATTTCTTATTTATTTATCTTTTAGAACTAGTATTATTATAATTTTTCTCCTCCCTTGTTTTTGAATACTGTTTTTCAATTTACAGTTACTATCTGTTATCATGTGTACATATCACTTTATTTTTCATTTTTTAGGTTGTTGTAGTCATTTTTCTTAAGGAGACAATAAAAAGCATGATTAAAAGAAAAAAAAAGAAGAGAAGCCTAAAGCCTGGTTCATGGTTGCTGTAGTGAAGCCGGCGTGAGGTGCACGTGTCAGAAAATTATGTCATCGCGTATTGCGCGAAGGCTCCGCAAGTTGTTGCGCCGCTTAACGTGATCGCCCATTAGAGTGTTTAGGAAGAAGTACCGGTGCTGGAGTATGAGAGGATGACCCCGGTGCCCGCCACAGTGTCCTCTTCAGGAGAAGACAGGAACAAGGAGAGGGACGCTTGGCCCGGCTGGAGAGCCGACAGGAGCCCCGAGTCCACTGCTGTCAGAGAGAGACCCAGGCCTGGCATCTGAACCAAACACAAAGATCGTCTTGTCAGAGGAACATGCAAAAGCTAATAAACAGTACGATCAAAGATCAGTTTTGAGGAACAGTGTGTAACATTTCAAATGCTAACGCTAGCATGGCAACACGGTCACAGAGACAATGCTAACACGAGGACGTTTAGCAGGTATAATGGTTACCATGTTCACCGTCTTAGTTTAGCACGTTAGCATGCTAACATTTGCTAAACAGCACTAAACTTGAAGTACAGCTGAGGCTGATCACAGAAGATCTTATAATTCATCCTGAGGTGGACAAGAATGTCCCGAACAAATTTCATGGCAATCCAGACAAAAGCGGTCGAGATATTTCAGTCTAAACAAAAGTGACGAGACAATCTTCTGCCAGACGGCAATAACATGAAATATTTTCTCTTCTGAAAACAACACAATTGAAGCTCATGAGACATGAGGCAGTGGTGACCAAAAAGTCAACAAAACACTTGTGACTGTGGAAATCTAAGTAATGCAATGAGACCGGTTTAATTTGTTTATAGGCAGAGCAAGGAAGAAGTTCAAATAAGTCCAAGGGTTCCCAGAAAGCTCTTATAGTCTGCTGATGTTCAATATTGTTTACAAATTCCATGAAAAGCCTAAACCAACAACGAATATATCCTACTGACAAGTATTTTGTGTGTGTGTGTGTGTGTGTGTGTGTGTGTGTATCAAAGCCTGATTCTTCCTCTGTGCCATGGAGCCCCATCGTTGTCATGTTCCTTTATTATGATAAACATAGTTGTTTTTTTGCGAGTAGCCAAATGCGTATTAATCTGCAGCTGAAAAAAGACCCGAAAAAAAAAAAATCACTATTTATTACTTTTCATGGTATTTGCTGACAATAAAGAAAATATAGAATAACACTAACCTTATCCTTTAAATAACTGTAATATGGTATTCAATTGGCTGAGGAGACTTCCAAAGTAAACGTGTAATTGTTTGAAAAATGTGCAGATTATCGTGTTAAATGTAAAGCCATACGTTAAATAATGTTCAGCAATTCAAGCGAATGTGTTTGAGCGTTCTTGACAGCAGAATGACTCCATCACTGACGACACAGTCCACCACATCCTGGACTGGTAGACTCGAGTCGAGTCGAGTTGCCGTTTACATCCATGTCTCTCCAAAATGTCGTCACTTACTCGTTTTATCCTGTTAGACATTTTGGTGAAACGTGTTTTGTGAGGTCACAATGACCTTTAATCGGTTCGTCCTTGAGTCCAAGTAGATGTTTGTGCAAAATTTGAAGAAATTCCCATGGCATCTATCACCACGAGGTCAACAGACCCTAATGAGGACCGAGTGGGTTTTTTACTTTGGTGCTTACGCATCCTACTTTTGTTGATATTATAGAGACAGATTTTGCCAAAGTTCTCTTATTGAAATGTTAAAATAGAGCACCTGTCAGGGTATCAACACAAGGAAATACTTTGCTAATATAACCACCTAGTCTCACATATCAAAACCTGTATGCAAACGTTTTGGTTACACACACTGTTTCGATGGGTTATCATGACGCTTTTTTCTGTCATTTTCGGACATTATGGCTAAATGGTGTGTACCGTGGATCAACTGTCACATTGAATTGTTAAGAAATAACACTCAGAATTGTGATATTGTGACACACAGCAGAGGGCAACCATATATTTGGCCACGTGTTTTCCAGTGAGCATCAGCTGAATTGGTGTTGTGTGACGTTGAAGCGTTGTGCCTACATAGTATGACTCTCAGCCCAACTGCTCACACAATAACTCCATTGTTAGACACTCATCTTGTTGTTGTTGTTGTCGTTGTTGTCAGACAGTGCTGGAGTGGAGAGAGAGATACTCCATTCGATGTGGTTTTCACAGAATTTATCTAATACACCACAGAGGTAGAGCAACTGTAAAACCATTCTAATGACAAGAGGGATTTACAGCTTAATATGAAAACTATCAAACTAGCATACTGTGTGTTCAGTTTATGTCCAGTATTTCCATTTTAAACTTGCTGAAGTTTATCTGGTAGAGTTTTATACATCTGGTTTGTTAACCGGAAGTAGAAATGGACAGTCAGCATTGGCAGCAACAACCACACTGGCTGATAAAACAAATAACGTAAAAAAAAAAAACAGATCTTGTGGTTTTTGCAGTGAGTGAGAGTGACAAAAATAAAGGGAAAAGGAAATGAGTGAAAGAAAGCCCCTTTTTTTCTGTGAATTTCCGTTGTAGATTTGGTCGTTTTGTTGCTAGTGATCGGCTCAGTGTCAAGTGTTGACCTTCATTTGCGTCAACAGGCTCGACAGGAAAACATTTTCTGCCACTGAGAAACTCATGGATATGTTTTCCTTTCTCTTGTTTCCTACTGTTTCCGTCACCAGAAAAAAATAAATAAAGCTAAACTAAATTAGGCTATCCGTCCGTCTCCGCAGCGTGGACCCAAACCGAGCCGTCCCCTGAGACTCCTGGGACCGACGCCAGAAGGTTTCCCCTCAGGGCCGTTTCCCCTGTCTGCCGCTCATGACCGGTGGACTGTACGTCAGCTGACTGCCACTACTCCCAGCGGGCCGGACGACCTCGCTCACAAAGCCTCATTCATTCATCAGAGGTAGAACTAACTGCCTGCTCACACATGAACGCATGTCTTTAATTCCACAGTTTATTTCTACTCATTTCTACTGTTGCCACTAAAAGAATCACTCGATTAAGGATGTGGAGAAACATGAAGGAGAAAAATGCCGAGGCATTTGATTTGCTGATTTAACAGAAAATGACACATCTTAAGACTCTTAACATCGCTGAGCTTTCATCCTGCTAACCGACTTTACTGCCTCCACATCTTTAGAAGACACTTTTAGAGTAGCGTCATGCTCGGCGCAATCTGTACCATGAAGAACACGCCAGTCAGCAGTACATGCTCTCAGAAACACCAGTGTTGCTATATTTATAAGCTAGTGGTACCAGCTATTTCTCGTCCTGGCAATTTCAACACAGATTTGTTGTTCGCAATGTAGCATGATCAGGGAAAAAATACGGTGCGTCCTCTGGACACGCGTCAATAGTGAGGTTAGTGCGTCCCAAACACATTTTCTATCGTCCCCGGGACGACGGGGCGACGCTAGTCTTGAGTCCCCTGGTACCTGCGGTACTGTACAAAAACGAGTTGCGTAACATTTTCAGAGTTTTGGCTCCAACTTGGTACCAAAGTGTCTGTTCTCGTGACATCCCTACTCCAGATAAACAAAAATATGAAGCTAGAGTCAGCAGCCGATTAGCTTAGCTTAGCACAAAGACTGGAAACAGGGGGAAACCGCTAGCCTGGCTCTGTCTGAAGCTAAAAAAAAACATCAACATGTTATATCTTGTTTGGTTTTTGGGCGGATTAAACAAATAAGATACAACATGTTAACTAGTGAGCTTTAGAGGTGCTGGTAGGTGGATTTTTCCGTCAGACAGAGCCACGCTAGCTGTTTCCCCCTATTTATAGACTTTATGCTAAGCTAAGCTAAGCAGCTACCGGCTGTAGCTTCATATTTAGTGTACAGACAGACACGAGAGTGATATCAATCTTCTCCTCTAACTCTTGGCAAGAAAGCAAATAATATTTCCCAAAATTTCGAACTATTCCTTTAAAGTTATACTCCTCTATCTATGTAATCTTTTATATGTCAATATAATATTTCAAAAATATTCCTAAATAAGTTTGTCTGTTATCAGTATTTCCTGACTCGATAATCATATCATGTAGAAACATACGTTCTGTTGCAGCTTCTCAGCAGTGAGTTCATGATATCAGTATAATATTATAGGGGCTGTCAGTGTGTGTCCTGTCGAGATAACGGGAGGGGAGGGGGGGGGGGTGTACGTCAGCACTGTCTCACCTTGGTGTAGGAGAGCGTGGCGTTGCGGTGCTGCGTGTGGAACTGCAGAGTGACGAACGCGACGTCCGAGGGGATCCTGGACACCACGGCCTGCACCGTCTCGTTCCGCGAGACGCTCACGTTCTGAAACGTTCCCGGCAGGAAAACCACCCGGTCTGCGTCAGACAGAGAGGGAAAAGTCTGATTAATCACATTCATCATATTATTGCAGCAGATTGATTGTAGTGTGTTGCCTATAAACCGATAATCTGCCACAGTGTCCCCGTGTACCCTCAGCTGGACAGGCTCAGGCAGTATAAAATACTGTGCATGCTCTGTATAATGGTTCTTTCTCTAAGTTATGACGCAGAAAAACATCAACAACACCAAGCAACATACAGTAAACTGTAAATTCCCTGACATCACAGATAGCAGCTTTGACAGCTGGTGCTACGCCAAGTGGGCGACCTGAAACCAGGTCAGCAGCACATTCAGGAGGGATCTTACAGAAAAGGCTGAATGTTGAGTAATGACATAATACTGTACTGAAATACTGAAGCATGCCATCACCATTTATGCTATCACAGCTTGAAAGAAATCTAACAATGCAGTATAAACTTCTTCAACGTCCAGACTGCAGTGGGATACAATTATTTTTTTTTTAATTATTATTATTTCTGGCCTTTAAACCACATGTCAGCTGTTCATTTAAGATGTTTCTTATTCGCTAAGAAGTCAAAAATACTTCAAACTATGTATCATAATACAATAGAGCGCTACAGGAATGAGTCCTAAAACCCAGAAATGAGTCAGCATTTTAGCACTCCCGGTTCCCTCGTCTGGAAGTCAATGGGTTATTTGAAGGGGTTTTTAGTTAGATGACTGAAATAAGGTCTGTGGTTAACACAAGCTGAAGAGATTTTGATGTTTTGTTCTACGACATAAAATACGTCAGTATATATTCCACTCGTGAATTTTGAAGCTTTTACGTGTCTTAAAAAAGGCGGTTGCTAACAAGTGGCTAAATGAGACCATTAAACACCATCACGCCGACTCGTCCGCCTTTACAGCCTCGTTGTGTATACTCGCGCTCAGCTGACCTTGATGTAGTTCGTTTATAGCTTTTTACTTCTGCCGATTACATTCACGCTTCAAAAATCATAGAAGTGGTTTTCATTTGTAGAGATTATCTTGCTGAACAAAACTTGTAAGTATCATAAGCGTTCGTTCACCACAGAGCTTATTTTCTGCAATAATCCGAAACCCGATGGAAAAATCCCATTGGCTTTTTGTCGAGGGAAGCAGGGCGATGCTAACTTCCTGTTTGGCCTACAGAAATACGTCATGCCTGGAGCACTCTATGTAACATTCAGTGAAATAATCAAATAGAAACTATTTGTCAGTCCTACTTCAACTTTCATCTGAAAACCTTTGGACCAGCCAGTATTAGCAAAGCAGAATATCCTCCTCTGATCATGTGATTACAAGAGTCAATGCTGTCTTTTTTCTATGCAAATAAAACAGTAATAATTAATAAACTATGGATGTATGAACTCTTAAGTAACCAGTAAATGTCTATCTGAGCGGAATGAGCAAAAAAAGCACTGTCACTTGATTTGCTGTGTAATACCATGACCACTTCAAATGATCACGCTGCAACAGCAATGATCCACTAATTAGATCTGAGAAGCACATGTAGCTTGACCAATAACCAAAAAAACAAAAAAAAGTACTTCTGCTATTAAACTGACAATGTCATTCTAAAACATCTGTCCCCTATAAGCAACTTAAACAGAAATCTGAAAGACACTTTACCACACTATCGTTTAAGCAATCATTTAGTCCTATCCGCTATCCTTCAACTCAATTTATCACTGTGATACTGAACTTTCAGAACTGTTTATCTCATTTAGAGCTGCAACGATTAATCGATAAGTTGTCAACTATAAAATTAATCGCCAACTATTTTGATAATCGATTATTCGGTTTGAGTCATTTTATTTAAAAAAAAAAAAAAGTCAAAATTCTTTGATTCCAGCTTCTTAAATGTGAATATTTTCTGGTTTCTTTACTCCTCTATGACAGTAAACTGAATATTTTTGCGTTGTGGACAAAACAAGACATTTGAGGACGTCATCTTGGGCTTTTAATCGAGATTTTTCATCATTTTCTGACATTTTATAGACCAAACAACTAATCGATTAATCGAGAAAATAATCGACAGATTGATCGACACTGAAAATAAGCGTTAGTTGCAGCCCGAATCTCTTCCACAGATCGCTCTGATTGATTTCAGTGGGCCTCAAAGTTTGAGAAAGTGCTGATAGCTGCTTTGTTTTAATGTTGGTTGAAAAACAGAACCGATTTTTTACATTTGCCTCTGCCTGTAACCAGCCGACTTCTATAAGATTCACACTTTTCCAAAGACTTAGACACAAACCTACACATTATTCTGTAATATAATAGTATAAGGGCTATACTGCTTGGATCATATGTGCGACCTTGTTGTATTTGTATGTTTGCTTTATGAGACATATGTTCGTCTCATACAGAGAGGAAGAATGTCAAGTATGAAAACTAAAGCCGTGTAGATCTGTTGCAGGTTACACGTGCAGCCTGATCCACACTGACTGTTTGCAGGTCAGACTCCAGCTCAGGAGGGACCGGCTGCCTTGATTTTTTCTGACACGTGAACAACAGGAAAAATAAGAGCAAGAGAGGTCTTGTGTTTGGCAGAAACCATAATCCAGGATATGTATACTTCAAAAATTATAACAGAAGTTATCTCGAGACGCTTTTCATATAAAGCAGGTCTAGACCGTACCTATTTCAAAGTTAATTATGAATGTTTGAGTTCCCCTCTTCAGTGGTTGTGTTTGGTGCCTTTAAGAGCTCCTTAAAAGTATTTCTGTAGTTTCAAGTTCTTTATTGTCATGTGCACAACAATTACAGAAGCAGTCGAGCATGCTGCCTCCAACAATGCACATTAAATAAGTATTAAAAAAAATTACGCATGTAAAAATGCATTAAAAAGTTCAAATATAGGGATAAATATAACATATATACAGTAAAATATATTTGTGGTAGACAGTAGTGGAGGTTTGTTGTCCGATGAGGGGTTAAATGCTTTTTCAGCGGCTTTTCCACCCTGACAACATGAAAATTAGGAGCGGAAACATTGAATACTTGATCAAATTCAAAGTAATTTAATAGTGACATTTGAATCACTGGTTACTTGAGCCTCAAAGCTGTGATCTGTGTCTCATGTTGTCAAACTACAGCAGAGATGGTAGAGAGCCAAGTCTGCTTGTTATTTCATGGTATTCAGTGTTTTATTTATTTACCTATCAGAGTAAATAATCTGACTCCATTTGGTTTCACTACCCCATTTTCTCATAACACCCACCATTTGTTTGGATCCAAAGGTCTCAAAAGTTTGAGCTGAACTTTGATTTTTCTATTTAAATTTTACCAGATGAATCACAATGTTTCTTCACTGTAATACATGTCAGTAGGACATTGACTAAATATGAATTAAAAACTGATATTCTATTAAAGCTGCAGTATGCGATATTGGCGCAAATATGATTTAAAAAAGTTATTTTTAGAAAACGGCCGCTATATCGTGACAGTAGTACATGAAAGAGGTAACCTGAAAAAAATCATGTTCCTCTGTGACCTACTGTGTCCTCCGGTGCTCCTAACGGCATCTGAAGGATTTCACTTACCGGAGGAAAACAAGGTCCGCTGCCCAGCTGCAGTCTATGAGAGCCGGCAGTCAATCACTCGTGAACTCTGACCAAACGTCAAACTAGGCAGCGCTGATCAGATATGAATCAATATTCTGTTACTGTAATGACTATTTCTCTCCTCAAATGTTCTCAGAATCATCTTGTAGTGTACTGTTTAGCTATAAAATGAGAAAGTTTGTGACGCGGCCGCCATTGTAAAATCTGTTGAAGGAAGCCAAGTTCTGGTCACATGACCGGAGCACAGCCAATAGGAACGCTCTCTCTCTCTGAAATGCCCCTGTGATTGGTCAAAATCTGCCGTCACGGGCTAGATTTTTCTAAAGCCTGAAAACAGAGACATGATGAGGAGCAGAAGTCTAGTTTTCTCTCAGAACACTTGAATTACAATATGCTGAAATATTATTATGGAATTTTTGCCAAATTATGCCAAAAAATTGTTGCCTATACTGCCACTTTAACATTCAAACATGAATATCACAGGAATATTATACCCACTTTTTTTTGTTAGAATTGCTGTGTCATGACCAAACTGGACTAAAACAACATTTGTCCCACAGTTTGTTTGTGAGACAATATGACATTTAACTAGCTAAAGCTACACAACAACAATAATAGCTGAGCGACACTTCAGTGATTTACATACAGGAATCACCAAGCGGCCTTTAACCTATCATTTACCGGCTCTACAACGTTAGCTAATACATAAACCTATACTTATCGGCTTTAAGAAAAGATAAATAACGTTGCTAAAAGTGGAAAGTATTGCTTTCTCTGGTATCCATACCTAGAAACTCACTTTCCAGTTGAGCTTGAACTTCACAGAGCAGCAGCAGCAGCAGCAGCAGCGGGTAACAAACCCAACGAGACATCTTCCTCTGCTTCAACAACACGCTTCTATCGGCCGGTCGGTTAAAATCATTGGTAACCTCGCATTCTCCTGTATTTGGATAGTAGAACTCCCTGCAGAGGAATAAGCAACATGCTTGACAGGACTGAGAGAGTTTGGCGGGGGAGACAGCCTTCTCCCTCTGCAGCTCTGAAAGGCTGATGCTTCCGCGAGAATCACGCTCCCAAGTCACGCGATATCTCCACCCTCCCTCTCCAAACTGTTTTAAAGCTGCAGTAGGCAATAATTTTTTGGCCTAATTTGGCAAAAATTCCATAATAACCTTTCAGCATATTGTAATTCAGGTGTTCTGAGAGATAACTAGACTTCTGCTCCTCATCATGACTCTGTTTTCAGATTTTAGAAAAATCTAATTTTCTATCTAATCTAACTAATTTTGACTAATCACAGGTCATTTCAGAGAGAGAGAGCGTTCCTATTGGCTGTGCTCCGGTCATGTGACCAGAACTTGGCCTCCTTCAACAGATTTTACAATGGCGGCTGCCTCACAAACTTTCTCATTTTACAGCTAAACAGTACACTACAAGATGATTCTGAAAACATTTGAGGTGAGAAATAGTCATTACAGTAACAGAATATTGATTCATATTTGATCAGCGCTGCCTAGTTTGACCGTTTGGTCGGAGTTTGCGAGTGATTGACAGCCGGCTCTCAGAGACAGCAGCTGGACAGCGGACCTTGTTTTCCTCCGGTAAGTGAAATCCTTCAGATGCCGTTAGGTGCACCGGAGGACACAGAAGGACACAGAGGAACATGATTTTTTTCAGGTTACCTGTTTCATGTACTACTGTCACGATATAGCGGCCGTTTTCTAAAAATAACTTTTTTAAATCATATTTGCGCCAATATCACATACTGCAGCTTTAACTGAAATGTGACTGAAATTGGACATTATCTAGGACGCGTCTCACTTCGTTTATATCTGTGTTTTGATGTCCATTCATAACTGGTGGGTTGTCTTTTGTAATGGAAGGTCATCTATGGCAAACTCTAATACAAACTTAACATATATCGGCTTTAAAATGTTTGTCGTTCTTGGAAATAGTGGCAGAGTGGGAGCTCTTTGATAACATCTACTCTCAGACCATAGCTAATCACAACTTTAAAGTAATTTATGCTAATAACAAGCACAATTTTATGTGCACGATTATTTTAAAGGGGACCTATTATGCTTATTTTCAGGTGCATACTTGTATTTGGGGTTTCTACTACAACATGTTTTCATGCTTTTACATTAAAAAAACACTTTACCTTTCTCATACCGGCTGTGTTGCAGCACCTCTTTTCACCCTCTGTCTGAAATGCTCTGTTTGACTTCAGGCTTTGTAACTTTGCAGACCTTTTACATGCACAAAAAAACTATATAACACACTAAAGGAAAGGGAAAAAAAGCACAAAAGCATAATGGTTCCTCTTTAAAGCGGTAAAAAAAAGGCTGCTGTTCTTGATTTGTTACATTTACAGAAATATCCTTCAGCTATTAAAATAAACCATAATATTAGAGGAATGCTTTCCAACATTACTCTTGTGGCTTGTTGCAGTTCCGCAGCAGAAGAGGTAGTTGGATGTTACAGCAGACCCTGCGTTTTGGATTATGTTTCTATTCCTGCTTTTAAGCTGCTGATACCAATACGCTACAACAACATGAATAGTGAAAGTGGGAAGTTGAGTACGCACACAGACCCCCAAACAGAACCAAAACAAGGGAATTTAACACTTGAAAGTAAAATTACAACCCAGCAGAGACACTTTACATGTTTATAGATTTATTTTAACTCAAGCCCTTCTTTTACCCATTCACACATCAAAACTTTGCAGGCACCGCGGACTCATGCATGCTGGCAAAATTAGCAAACATAACAGAAGTACCAACAAAAATAAGATGTTTCACACTGCTTGTGTCTGAATCGCCAGACGGGGATGCAGCTCTGCAGCATCATGCTGTAAATGCTCCAGGGGAAGGGAGAGGTTCTGTAGGGTGAAAGATGAAGTGGTATGTGGCAATAGACTGTACACGGTAGTGGCAGCAGCAGGGGGACGGGGGGGGGGGGGGTTCGGGCAGTCACCGTGGGCTCTCTAACTCTTTCGTAAGCTGATGTCAGCGCTGGTCAGCAACGGCGACAGCGACGTGCTCTCCGATGCGTCTTCTCTCTTCAGGACCAGGAAGGCCTCGCGACTGATTCCCAGCAGCTCTCGGAGTCCGCTGTTCTCCAGCTGAGATACACAAACAGAAATGTACAGCAATGCATTCAGATGGAATAACACCACCACTGCTACTACTACTAATATTACTACTAATGTGTGCCTGGCTTCAGGAATATTTGCACATTGGTGGCTTGTACACAAGGCCGGCCCTTACCAATTTGGTGCCCTAGGCAAGATCTTAGCCGGTGCCCCCTACCTTTTGTGTGCTCGCAAAGTGCACCCTGCCAGGAGTTTCTTAAACAGTTTTATTTTTGTGCATACAGGATTGACATAGCCTTTTAACCTGCTTATAATATAGCTGCCATATTGACCTTGATTGTGAGACACCCCCTTTTTTTCAAGACTCCTTTTTTGAAAAAGATTTTTTGAAGATCAAATCTTGCTTTCATAAAAAAAAAAAAAAAGATAATTAAATCTGACCAGAATGCACCAGTAACAGTAACACATTGAAAAAAACAAAGTAAGCTGATACATATCTTTTAAATGAAATTGTCTTGTTTGAATTGGTAAACTGCAGCATGCCATAGGTTATATTTTAATTAGACTCTGCCTGTCTCATTGATCCCCATGTTCTTCAAATTGGAATTATCCTCCTCCTCAGTTCTTTGTTTACTTGGCCTACTTTTAACCCTCTGACAATAATGGTGGATCATCTGACTGGCATTAACATTACAGTCATTTGAAGGCTGTTGCAGGTTTTTAAGATAGTGGACATATACCGTATCATATGAATCTTGAGATTGCGATGAATCCGTTGATACCAAACATGTCATGCTAGCTTACTGGGAAAGGAGGGAAATATCACTCCAAAGTTGAGCTGTCTTTACCGCAAGGTCCCTGACACCTCAATGGCAAACAACAGTGTTATAATTATGGTTCCTAAGTGACTTCTCTATGGTAAAAAATGTATGGAGTTTTTTACATAACCATCTCAGTCACGGTCTGCATTTATCACAGGCTTTTTAAACCGAGCTTCTGCAACTCAACAGTACTTTTAAAAACAGCGCTTTGGTTCAGATAACAGATGCCGGTATTCTGTGTATCTACCGTCTGTTGCTTCGTAACCCACAACGTGAAATTGTAGACTGCATTCCTACAATGTGCGGGAATTCATTTGCGACAGGGTTTAACCTTTTGCAAGATTGGTACGGTTTTGCACTAATGTAACATATGTGTCATGTATCTAGTGTCTGGTTTAATTTAATGGCAAACAACAGGATTTCCATACATGCTGATGTTATCCAGAATGAGGAGGCTTCTGTGATTTTAACGTGTGCTGCGTGTTGATGGTTTTGGTCACACATTTGTCACTACTTCATGTACTCTTAATTTGCATTGTTACTGCTACTATTAGCTGCCAATTTTGTCATGTTAGCTAGCTAGTTTTGTTTGGAGTCCCTACCCTCCACCATCATTTTATTTGGACACCTGTCGGAAATACATGTGGTCGGCCATTTTCTTTTACCTCTAGCTGTTTAATCCTCTCCTCGTCTTCACATATTCGTCCCTCGTCCACCTCTATCGCCTTCCTCATCACGGAGGCCATCTCATTGATCTTGTCTATGTGTGCTTGCATTTCCTGCAAAGATGAAAAACAAATATATAAATAAAAGGCAGTGGAAGTTAGGAAAGTGCGTAAATACATACTTAAAATGGTATGACATCCTTTAGGTGTGTAGTAACAGCTGACAAGTTTTTTTTCAGTTAACAATCAAGTTGGGAAAAAGGCAGTGTTCCTCACTGACCGTGGTGTGCTGCTCCTTCAGCTGGGTCACGATGGTGGGGTCGTCCCTCTTGCTGGCCATGAGGAGCCTGAACACCTGCTCCCTGTATTTGGTCATAATGAGCTCTAACGCAGACTGGTGTTCCTCTAACGACGACCGTAGCTCTGCAGGGAGAGTGAACACAGGCGTGAATGCAGGCTTGTTAAAGGAGACAACGCTGCAGAACAAGAACATCCATCAGCTACCTTTGTTTTCCTGCTGGAGGTCTCTGATCTGACGGTTTTCCTGTTGGATTCCTAGGACCAGACTAGAACGAGGACGATGTCGCGCTACCTGGTTCAATGAGTCAATCTCCTCCTGGTACTGTCAACAAGAAACCAACTTCCATTAAACAACCGGAAGATTTCAGTCTAAAGTTTTGGATGGCCCATAATTGTACAACAGTGCTGAGCCAGGATCATTGTCAAAATATTTTTTTTTAAGTTTTATGGTTGCTGGATTTCAAAATAAAAAAAGCCACTTAAAAGTGATTTACGTCACTGCATTACACTTATTTTCATCAATAGATCATGTTAGCTTTTAGTAATTTTGTATTGAAGCATCTATAAAAAGAACATTCATATTTAATTGGCACCAACATAATGCGACACCATACCTGTTGCATGGCCTCCACTCGCTTGTTGAGCGTTGTTGTCTGTTCGATTAACATCTCAGCTGCGTTGTCATGGTTACGAAGCCTCTCCACTAATGATTTGGCATCTGCCAGGACCTTCTCTAAGGTACAGTTCATGCCTGTGGAAATACAAGCCATCATTACCAGTAACTATGAAGGTTTAATGACATTCCTTACCATTCCTTACTTTATGGGGCTTTTTTTGGGTAATGCAGCCATTTACAGATGGGAGATATTTCAGCGTAATAAATACCAGGTAAGCACATAGATTAATCCATTTAATGCCTTATAAGTGATCGATACAATCTTAATTTGTGTTGTAAATGCTGTGTCTCTTTTGTACTGTCTCAATGAATGCCTCTACCTGATGATTGGCTCAAAATTCTTGCATGTAAATATATATTGTGATGGAAACAATAACCTGAATATGACTTGCCAAGCCCTCACTATTGCCATTTACAAAGTCTGTACTTTGTAAATGCTGCCTGTTTTAATCAGGCTTTTATCTCAGGTAATACATTTGTCCAGATAAAGCACATGATGCCTCATCAAGCTATTCATTACATCACTTACTGACTACAAGTGGAAGAGTCTTACTAACAGAAACCGAAGCTCCCCATGTGTGTATCTCTAGTTTGTGTCCAATTAGAGGCACTACAGTAAATATACTAGCATTAATTGCTCTGGACAATGACTAGAAATAAGTAAAAAGACATAACTTATCAGAGAACTAAGCAAAAACACCATGTATTTAGCTCGTAGCTGACCCTTCCCTCCTCTTCTCGTCACACCTTACATGACAGCTGCTGTGTCAGCTAATTAACTCAAGCTAACATCACCTTCTTGTAAGTGATATATTTAGTTACTGACACGCCATATTTTTCTTTTTACTCCAGTAAACGTAAAGGTAATAACTTACTCAAGCTTTCTGCTTCAGCTAACTGACTGAGTAACATTATTATTTATCACCAGCAGCACAAACAGAAGTCTTTGCTAACTTGTTAGCTGATTTATTAGCTGCCCACACTTCAGCTGTCATTGCAAATTATAAACATGTTGTTCTAACTGGTCGACAGACTTTAAAAAGAGCTCGTCCTTATACACGTTTGAAAAGCAATTAAAGAGGAAACTGTCGTACCTGGAGAATTCAAAGTGCAAGACATTGGAGTTTAGCTTCTCCGATACTTCCTGTTGATGTTTAGTAGCTAACATTAGCTACGAGCTAACATTAGTCCCCATGAAAGAGCAACAAGTAACGTTAAAGGTCCTGTGCAGCGCTATTTTGTTTTCAAAACACAAGGAGATGTATGCAGACGTGAGATATGAACTTGATTTAAACACTTTACTCGCTGTGAAGGCCGGTCTTGAGATGATTTAAGTCGCTACAGCTAACCTAAACGATAATATGCTAACCAAAAGCTTCCAAAATACCGTCCAAAATCCCGCGATGTTTTGATATCATGGACATTCTCGCGAGAAATAGCGGGACTTTGTTAATGTACTGAAAAACATGGCGGACAGGCTAACGCAACTCCAGGACGCTGTCAATTCGGTGAGACGAATATTGGAGTTTTTTTAACGATAACTAAGGAAAAATGATTGTATTTCGACTGGTTATATCATTTGAAGTCGGTAGCTAAGTGTCTAGTAGCCTCATTGTTTTCAGTAACTTTGTAAACATAGCTAAATCACTGGGTAGCTAACGACCAGGGGCCTGTAACGTTAACAAGTACAGCTTCAGTTATGTTGCACACTGTCTGTAGAAACATTTGCTAAAGTATTGTAGTGTTAAAACATTGAAAACCTAAAGTGACGCATACTGTCTGCAGGACAGTTAATGCACACAGTGGACTTTAATAGACTGAGCTACTTTTAATTCTGCACACTACAAGAAACTTCTCTACCTCAGTTCTCATCCTGCATTATATTCCATATCTGACATTTCTTAATATCTATATCTCCTATACTTAATCACTCAGCACTGTATCACTTTCTGCACTACATTCACTTTTTCTTTAAATAGTCCTGTATCTCAGTAGTTTACCCTGCACTATATTCATCTTTAACAGTTCTTCTGCACATTGCATATTTTGTTTTATACTCTGTATTACTTACATGTGTCTTGTTACTACTTGTGTCGTTTTTACTAACATGTGTACTACTCACCTGTGACGTTTTTACTGACATGTGTACTACTTACCTGTGACGTTTTTACTAATATGTTTGCACTATGGAACTGTGATGCTGGAAAGTTGAATTTCCCTCGGGATCAATAAAGTTACTATCTATCTATCTATCTATCTATCTATCTATCTATCTATCTATCTCATAAGTTAGTCAGCTAGCCTATATGTATGTATGGCTCCCTGATTGAGAGAAAGTGTAATCCAAATGCTGTTGTTATGTGTGTCTGTAGCTTGCAGATCAGTTTTGTAATGCCATCGGCGTCCTGCAGCAATGTGCGCCTCCTGCCTCCTTCAGTAACATCCAGACGGCTATCAACAAAGATCAGCCAGCAAACCCAACCGAAGGTGATTCATTTGTTTTTGGCCCTTATCTTTATTAGTTACTTCACCGTCCTCTCATTCAATATGTCATGCCCCTCAACACTCTCTGGTTTACATTATTGATGTACCAATTCGAAATGGACCTCATTAACCCTCTGAGACCCACAATATACCTGTTTTTGTCTTTTTTTTAGGGGGGTACAGGGGGTCTTTAGGGGGAGATAGCAGGTCAGCAGTAGATGTCACATAGAAGTGGTGTACACCATCTGAAAGCAGGGAACCTGAAGATTAATTTGAGATGCAGCTTGGCACTGTGTGTGAAGTTGTTCTAGTCATAAATCAGAAATAAGCATGAATTAAAATAACTTATCAAAGTGCATGAGGGTTTAGAACATTATTATGGAAGTATGTGATGGCCATTCCCATGTTCTATTTTGTCTCATAAGTTTTTGAAGCAATTTGGGGGTTTTGGGTTGATACCATTTGTTACACAGATATGGTGCTAAATTTAACCATTTTTTACCACTTGAGAATTGATAAAAATGTTCAATAATCCCTCCAAAATACCACATTAAGACACCAAGACCTTGGGGAACACTATAGAAAAAGCCATGCTGTGATTTGGTATCAAAAAACTTTTGACATTTTGAGATTTCTGCAAGAATTGAATTTTCCGGCATTAGATGGCGAGCACTTCTGTTCTGGAAACTGTTCATAAACCCCCTTATTGTCAATCTACCTAAGAAAGCCTTCCATCCTCTGAATGCTCTAGGTCTCTAGTTTGTGATTGTAAAATTTCATGAGACTGTGATTATCCTAGAGGTCACCACAGGTCATTTTATACAGTGAGGTCAAATTTCAAAAAATTGTCTCACTACAATCAAATGGCTACTATGGGGACTAACATCATCACACATGAATACAGTTGGGCTCCTTGGATCCACAATAGTCTCAGCTTTACAGTCATACCCAATTTATGTAATTCCAAGACTGTTTAGGGACCACAGTATGCAGAAATATTCAAATACATCATTTTAGAATAGGCAAAAACAACACATTTATACTGCATTCAAAAAACTGGATGGTTTTTGCCCCGAACTGCATGTGATTATCATAAAGTGGGCATGTCTGTAAAGGGGAGACTCATGGGTACCCATAGAACCCATTTTCATTCACATATCTTGAAGTCAGAGGTCAAGGGATCCCTTTGAAAATGTCCATGACAGTTTTTCCTCGCTAAAATTTAACCTAACCTTTGGAGTGTTATTTAGCATTCTTCCCAACAAGCTAGCATGACATGGTTGGTACCAATGGATTCCTCAGGTTTCATAGTTTCATATGTATCTAGCTCTAAAACTGAGCCCACTACAACCTAAAAATCACAAGAGAAACATGATTTGTTTAACATTAGGATTACACTTTTTTTTAATCTCTACCCAGAATATGCCCAGCTATTTGCAGCCCTGATCGCCAGAACAGCCAAAGATGTGGATGTACTAATCGACTCTCTGCCCAGTGAGGAGTCCACGGCAGCTCTTCAGGTCAGCACATTCACAAGTACCTTTCAGACGTGCATTTCACTTACAGATTCCACGATGAACACATAGTGAAGCCCAGTTAGTATTTCTAGCTTTCAGTCAGCAGAGGGAGCCAGGTGAACACTTGTTCTGCTGCTTCCTACATTGACAGCTGCCAAACACTGACAAGGAAAATGATGTCTCCTCATGGGTATAAAACAAATAACCAAATGATCATCGTCAGTTTTCAGGCCGCTTTTCTGGTTACTAATTGTAAAAATCCTAGAAGACAGTAATATGCTCTTGGATAAACATTTTTCATTACTGATTATATACATATCTCTCCCAGATCATGTTGCAACTCTTAAAAAATAATTGTATATACTATAGTTTAAGGTTTGATCGTTTAAAGAAAGACTCAGGTCTGTGTAGATTCTGAAAATGTACTGCAGATGTTGAAGGACAAATGAGAATGTTTTGAAATCATCATCAAAACATCTTTTATAGAGTCAGTGAGTTTTTATGAGGTGCTTTTAAGTTAATTTCTTATTTTATCTACAATGTAAATAGAGACGAAATATTGCTGCTATTTCTGTGTTGATTCCTTGCCTGAAAATAGAAGGTTATATTAGATGTAACTCAAATGATCCCTGAGGGTACAGAAATAAATCTGTACATCTGGAATGACTATCAGGATAGCTGAATATAATTCAGCTGACCATGACTTCTTGTGTATTTTTGAGTCCTGATGTCTTTCACTAGATTCAAAGTTACACCAGCTAGAGTCTTCAACAAAATGTGTTATTTTAATTATTATTATCATTTAGCATATAATAAGGGTAACAATGATACTTAAGTTCATTTCTAGTTTACGTCAGTCAAAAGTTAAGTTTCATAGCTGAGTGCAACATAGGGTGAAGCTAATTTTCCAACACAAACATCTTTCAACATTTGCATTTGCAAAAATGCTCTCCTTAATTTTTTGATATGTTCTTATCACCGTCTGTATCAGTGAAGACAAAACAGTTTGGTTCTGGCACACCAGAGAGGAAAAATCAACACTGTCACTGCTGGACTCCTCTCTTGAAATCAGAGGACATGTGACGATACAGCCCTCGTGGGTCTCCTCAATTTACTCTTGTTCTACATAAGCACACAATGCTTGAAGCTCTTGCCAACATAAAGATAGAAAGATGGAGTACTTGATTAATCCTAGCGGGGAAATTGCAGCCAAGTCGTGCATGAATTACAAAACAAACAACAAAAGGAGACTCAAAGAAATAGAACATAACATTAATAATAGAAAGGTGCTTCATTGGAATTACTTACATGAGTGCTGGAAATAACAATACAATGTACGCTGATCAGCCATAACATTAAGACCACTGACAAGGGAAGTGAACAACATTGATTATCTCGTTACAATGGCACCTGGCAGTGGGGGGGATATATTAGACAGCAAGTTTTGTCCTTGAAGTTGATGTGTTGGAAGCAGAAAAAATGTGCAAGCGTAAGCATTTGAGCGACTTTGACAAGGGTCAAATAGTGCTGGCTAGACGACTGGGTCAGAGCATCTCCAGAACTGCAGCTCTTGTGGGATGTTCCCGGTCTGCAGTGGTCAGGACCGACCAAAAGTGGTCCAAGGAAGGAAAACCAGTGAACCGGCGACAGGGTCAGACCCAAGGCTCATTGATGCACGTGGGGAGCGAAGGCTGGCCCGTGTTGTCCGATCCAACAGAAGAGCTACTGGAGCTCAAATTGCTGAAAGAGTTAATGCTGGTTCTGATAGAAAGGTGTCAGAACACACAGTGCATCTCAGTTTGTTGCGTATGGGGACCGGTCAGGGTGCCCACGCTGACCCTTGTCCACCGCCAAAAGCGCCTACAATGGGCACGTGAGCATCAGAACTGGACCACGGAGCAATGGAAGAAGGTGGCCCGGTCTGATGAATCACGTTTTCTTTTACATCATGTGGATGGCAACGAGTTGGAGGTGTTGACTCGGCCTCCAAATTCTCCAGATCTCAATCCAATCGAGCATCTGCGGGATGTGCTGGACAAACAAGTCCGATCCACGGAGGCCCCACCTCGCAACTTACAGGACTTAAAGGATCTGCTACTGACGGCTTGGTGCCAGATACCACAGCATACCTTCAGAGGTCTAGTGGAGTCCATGCCTCGACGGGTCAGGGCTGTTTTTGAAGCAAAAGGGGGACCTACTCAATATTAGGCAGGTGGTCATAATGTTATGGCTGATCGGTGTATATTATACACAGACTGAGGTATCCCAGTTGTGATATTTGACATGTGGCATGAAAGCATGACACAGAATGGTGTCTGGTGACATAATATGGCATCCAGTAAATAAATCATGTCAAAGACAGTTTGGCGTTTCAGTGCAGCAGGACATTTTGGCTTGTGATAGTATGAGAAGAACAGGTGTTACTAATGACATTAACGATGACTTCATTCTATTCAAGTGTCCCAGTAAACCCTGACGATGAGCCAGCACGCATAATACCAGGACCCGGAAACTAAAGCAGCATCATTCATTATCTACACCTTTGCTTTTTCTACTGTGCAGGGTTCAATGATAATATTTTTTTTTTTTTTCACGACTTACCCCAATACAATTACTTTAATTTATTAGCAGTTATCAAATAACAACAAAGACCAAAGTTAATTGTCACGTTATACCTCTATTTAAGTAAATGAAGAAACTCCAAATGCTACCCAACTAAACTCCTGTTTCCAGGATAATTTAAATGCTCTATGGCGCTTCAGCTCGTAAACTTTGTCTTTACCCGCCGCCATTTTCTTGCTCACTCGGTACTCCCCATGTGCAACAGAGAAGGAAGCGAGACGGCTCGCTCCTTAGCTACTTCCGTCATCAGCTCCGGAAATTCTTATTTACCAGCACGTTGCTAGATTTACAAGCAATCCTTATTTGTTAAGTCCTGCTTCGACATGTCAGAATGTCTTTAGTGAGAAAGGCCTATAAGATTCTAAAGCCACGATTCAACAGTCTTACTACCACGAAACGTTAATATCTTGTCCTCGTTATCTGAGGTGCTGTAAATTCACAATTTCCATTCAAACTAAAAAGTAAAGCCTTTAGTAGGTCTAATGATTTTGCCATATAGCATGATGGATATGTATTGGTTTAGGCAACTGTAAAAGACAATGTTAATAACCTGCGCCAACATCTCCACATTACTGAAGCTCATAAGCACTATTGACATAACAGTAGCTGTCCAGTGCAAAAAAAAACATTTTCGATGCCTGTAGTGTATATAGGCCAATATTCATTCAACTGTGCCAGTAAAATATTTTTAACTGAAAAAAAAAAAATGCATTTTCCATCCTGATCCTTCAGTCTGTGATCAGTCAGTTACAACTAACTGGCAGCTTTCTCTGGACAGCACAAACCTACAACTTATTGATCGGTAAAACAGAGTGTGATGCAGTAATGGAGTGAAAAGTTTACCTTATTTTCTCACTCAATTGTAGTAAGAGCAGTCCTCGACCAAAGAAATTCTAAGTCGACTAACACTCATATGATTTTGTTGACTTATTAGTTGATTTAACCGACAGATCTGTAGACTTTCTCCACAAAGAATCACACAAAAGCACCACTTTAAATCTTGTTTACCAGAGATGTGCTCATAAGTTTCTTGAAAGTCATTCAGCATGAAAAAAGAATAAAAAAACTTGACTAAGACCAAAACTGACCAATTAGTCGACCTAATTCTAGTGATATCTGACCATGTAGTTTCTGTTTCATATGCTGATGTTCATGAGATATTGCCCGTGCAACTGAAGTTTGGCTCTTCATAATGTCTGTTGTCACCAGTGCATCAGGCAAGTTGGAGAGAGAGGAACCTCCTGTCATAAATAATGAGGCTTTAGAGTACAGGATGTTGCCTTTTTAGATCAGTGTAAGGGCTGAAGCTCACAGTTTGTGCTGTTTGCTTCTGCGTGGTTCATTTTAAAGGCTCGTTTGCACAACAACTTTATTTGCATAATTAAAAAAAAATATATATATATATACTCTCACATCAGTCATTTGATGCACAGAAAACACCGCCTCCTTTGATTGTAAGTGAATGTGACCGGCTGTGACTTCCCGTCAGGCGGCCAGTCTGCGGCAGCTGGAGGAGGAGAACCACGACGCAGCAGCTCGTCTGGAGGAGGTGGTTTTCCGCGGCGATATGCTGCTGGAGAAGATCCAGAGCGCCCTGGCTGACATCGCCCAGTCTCAGCTCCGCACCCGCAACGGAGCACCAGGCCAGCCCTCGCCAGCCGAATCCTGACCCGCAACGTGCACAATGCAGTCCTGGACAATTTCCCCTCTCATTTTGACTCTTTATTTTTACCCTCAGACGTCACCTGCAAGCCTCAAAACACCCAACAATATGTCTGTTAAGGAAATGGGAGGTGGCATTCGGTCAATGAAACCACATTTGGTTGCTTAATTGCAATGTTATTGTCACACAGCAGCCACTGGTCTCAAGGCAAACACCCACTGAAAAATACTTCTGTGTAAATGGTCATGTTTTTTTTATGTTTTATGTCTGTGTTGTATATTGATTAAGTCTGTTTTTGTAGATATTTATGAATGAAATTGTTGAAATTCTTGTTTTTGGAGTATCCTCACTGAGAAATCTCTCACTACTCTTCAGAGTTAACAAACCCACTCAGCTCACAGTAACTCTGAAGTCTTTTTTTAATAAAGCTTGAACAAACACTTTGGAGATTTCATTTGTTCAAACTGATTGTGTCTTTAAAAGATTTTTAGTTTGACATTTTCATACATTTTTCATATACGTTTTCATACATTTTTTTCTTTGAAAACAATAGAGGAAGCATTTTTATCTCCAGAACAAGAAGTGTGTTTATTGTTGCAGTTAGGGCTCACAAGCGATGTTGCTCTCTCATCATATTTATATGAAAAATTATTAAATTCATATCCAAAATGCATGCAAATTGTTTCCATTATAGCCCTTGTCAGTCCTTAATCATAAACAGCTGTTTATTGGTCAGTATCTGTCCTAAATTGATGTTTCTTTATCGTGCTACACTAGCTCCACGTAGTTCATCAAAGAATCGCACAAACTGTGATAAATCATGACTTAGCAGAAAATATGAAGTCTATAAAATGATCTGATGAATGATGCACTCGGCGCATTTCTTGAATGTTGTTGAAATGATGTCATTTTCAACATGACCTCACTTCTGCTTTTTAAAATGCTGGTGCTGCACATGTTAAAACCTCAAAAATGATTTGAGGAACTGAGCTCTGGTTTTAATATATTTCATGACGTTTGAGGGGATTTCATAGGTAAGATAGAAAATAATAGCAATAGGAAAAAAATGACAAGCTGCTGAGGGGTAAAATATGGAAGAGAGCTGCTGATGACTCAGATATACTGTACTTATCCTTTTCCACCCCTACACCCCCTCTTCTTCATAGACCCATTTTTGTCTTTTTTAGAGGAGTAGATGTCACAGAAGTGGTGTACATCATCTGAAAGCTGGGAACCTGAAGATTAATTTGAGATGCAGCTCAGCACTGTGTGTCAAGTTGTTCTAGTCAGAAATCAGAAATAAACATTAATTAATGAATTCAAATAAACTGTGAAAGTGCATAAGGGTTTAGAACATTATGATAGAAGTATATGATGGCCATTCCCATGCTCTATAATGTCTCATAAGTTGTTGCAGCACTTTTCTTGGTTGATACCATTTGTTACACAGATTTGGTGCTAAATTTAACAATTTTTTACCACTCGAGAATTGATAAAAATGATCAATAATCCCTCCAAAATACCACAGTAAGACACCAAGACCTTGAGGAACACCATAGAAAAAGCCATGCTGTGATTTGGTATCAAAAACCTTTGACATTTGGAGATTTCTGCGAGAATTGCATTTTTCGGTGATTGAATGGCGAGCACTTCTGTTCTGGAAACGGCTCTGAAACTATCTAATCAATCTATCTAACTACTAATAATATCTGCAAATAACTGTAGTTTCAATGTTTTCACACAACAGCAGTCATGTGGTCTTAATTTCAATCACATCAAAATGTGGCTCAGCGGTCTGAGTCCGTTTCAGTCTGAACTTAGCCAAGCTCAGGCTGCGGGCCAGAGAGTTTATAGTCCCAAATCTAAATATAGGTGCTGTGTCACAGCTCAGTGGGCTCCATTGATGCAAGAAATATAAAAACAGCCTTGTCTGCTGGACACCACACCCAGACGTGTTAACCGGGTACTCCCACCTCTGTGCATGTTGACATCATGGCTCTCACAGTAAAAGCACTCAGCCGTCCAAATAAGGAGATTTATGGCAGACAAACCAGCCTGCTTTTTGCTGTGTTTTGGTCAACACAAGTTTGTTGTTGGTGTTACAGTTTTGTTTCAGTTGTAATTAGTTTTTTTTTTATTTACTGCATACACCTGTTCTTTGTCCTGTAGACTTTTGGCATATATATAGACACAAGTGAGCAAGGAAATTAAGCACTCCAGATAGGGTGAATGCATTTCTAAGCATCCTTTTTAGGATGATTGGAGGAAACAAGTCAGTTTCCTGTGGAATTTCTAGAGTGAAAACATAATCTGCAGTGTCTAGTTTAAACAATGAACAAGGTTTGACGTATTTAGGCCAAACAAGCTGCAGTCATCTTGGAAATTCCCACCAAAGGTCTCAGATTTTGCCATATTAACAGAAATATATCTTAAAATATTCCCAGAATATAGCTGTGGTCTGTCCGTCTGTCTGTGGCACTCTATCATGATTTAATTTGTATATTATCTTTTATGGTGTCTTATCTCTTGTATTGTCAGTTGGTTAAAGTAGTCCTATAAAAGGTGTATGGGAATAGATTACAGTTTTGTATTTGTATAGTAGTGATATGTGTTTAATGTAAATCATTCCAATACGTTTTTTTTTCTTTTATAAATGTCTCTTGGTCAACTATAGCAATTAAAACCCAGCATTTTGTGGTTTTGATCACAATGTGACCTTTCATTGACCTTAGATACCCTCTTGTAGTTCATATGGCATTTGCTATTTATGTGTGAAGGAACAAATTATTTTAGTGTTGTTTGTGTAATATGATTCTAAAGTAGCATCATAATAATAATAGTTTTTTTGTAGTAAGGGTTTGCACTAAGCATAACCAATAAAATGATGTAACAAAGCTAACAACTACTGTTATCCAGTCTTTCATAGCTGCAAAATGCTTGCTAGCCAAATGAACCTGCGTCCTGGAACACAACCCTCGGGGTGGGCGGTTTTAAGAGCTTCTCATTGGCTGACGCACATGTCATTCTCATGCATATTCCACATATGATTGGCCGGTGGGAACCACAGCTCCCTTTTTTGCGTCGGTGATTGGTTCTTGGCCAACGTCAATCAAATACGACGCCGTTTGCGTGGCCGGAGCGTCTGATGAGCCCAACGTTTCCCAGGAAGCGGCGCTGATTATTTGATATTTTATAGCGATAACGACGGAATTTCGAGGTCAGAGGGTACAAATGAAGAAAGGAAAATAATTTCAAATTATTTCAGGTTAGCTCGCTGTCAACGTCAGAGGACTTTTGTGATGATATGACGTTGATATCGGCGATATAAGTTCCTCTAAAGGGTTCCCAAGAACTGGAGCCTCTGGAGCCTTCAACTGCCTCAATATTAGGCAGGAAAATACGAAGAAACACATTTTTTCTCATATATCGTGAGGTGGCTGCAAGCCAATAAGTGACTCTGGAGCAGGACACGGAGGTAGGTGATATTTTCCCACTTAATGCTCTTTATTTGTATGTTATCATGGAGACGCAAAGGGAATATAGCGGATAAGCTAGCTATCACAACACAGCAACAAACTGACTGTGAGTTGTGAAACGTTTAATGCTGCATTCAGGTACAACACCATCTCTGCAGGTGTATGGAGGAAAAGCATGGGAATTACGATACACCTTAAACATACTATTCATTTATAACGTTACATGAAAGTCTTCTAATCTTTTAATTTGAAATACATTGACAAAACACATCTGCCACTATATTTGAAATATATGTTTGAAATTCATGTTTTTGTAATTTCTTTACAATTTTGAAGCATATTTTAGTATAAAGTATATATTACTACTGGAAAAGCAAACACTATGAATATGGATATATATATATATTACTACTGGAAAAGTATATATTACTACTGGAAAAACAAACACTATGAATAAGGATATATAAATATTACTACTGGAAACTGGAAAAACAAACACTATGAATAAGGATATATATATATTACTACTGGAAAAGTATATATTACTACTGGAAAAACAAACACTATGAATAAGGATATATATATATTACTACTGGAAAAGTATATATTACTACTGGAAAAACAAACACTATGAATAAAGATATATATATATTACTACTGGAAAAGTATATATTACTACTGGAAAAACAAACACTATGAATAAGGATATATATATATTACTACTGGAAAAGTATATATTACTACTGGAAAAACAAACACTATGAATAAGGATATATATATATTACTACTGGAAAAGTATATATTACTACTGGAAAAACAAACACTATGAATAAGGATATACAACCAATATATTGCCATATGACATATGAGAAGATGCTGCATAATGTTAGGTATATCACTGAATAATTGATACACACCATTAGATTCCCCTTATTAGAATGTTATGGTGACTTTTAAAAGCAAAAGTGGTTGTTTAGCTTGAAATAAACAGAACATTTGTGACAATATGTGTTATTTTTGTTATAGGGGTCATTTTGTGTGCGTGTGTGAGTGTGTGAGCGCCCCATTCCTCTCTCTGGCGTCATGACTGAGTCCTTTCATTCAGGGTTTCCTGTCCAGTCACTTACAGTACTTGAAGGGTGGAGTGTGTCTGGGTGTATTTCCAAACACACACAGACACACACACACACACACACACACACACACACACACACACACACACATTTTTTACACAATTTGGGTGAAATGGTCCTTTAACAGCTTCAGTAAGATGAGGAAATATTCATCGATATTTATTCATTGTGACCAAATCCTTTACTTTATTTGTAGTTTTGGCAGGCTATCCCCTGTTTTAGGCTGCATGCTTTAGTCTCCAAAGACTGAGCTTGCTTTTATACTGCCTTCCTTAGAAGTGGTGCAGCCTTGTTTGTTGAGCTAGAGGGTGAATCTGGTTAACTTCAAGTCAGACTGAATCCCCTCGGACTAAGCTAAAGGCCTGGCCTTTTCCACATAGGTGGGGAAACAAGCACAAACCCCATCCGGGCCATCAGGTGTGCACATTATTTCCATTGCTCAATTTCAGCTCCATACAGCAAACTGGTCGTAATATTTCGTAGTAGTATTTTAATCATCACACGATACAATAAATATTAACGGTATATACAATCTACAATATGACTGAAAAGGCACACAGCCAGAAGCATAATGCTTATATACAGTATGCCTATCCTACATTCTTATCAATTTAAGCTACCCTCCAGAAAATAGAAATAATAATAATAAAAATAAAGAAAATCATTCACACTTTTAACCCTCAAAAATAGCTCTATAAACTATTTTTTTGAAAGCCAAAAGCGTGTTACACATTCTTACATTAATATTAGCACTGTAGGGCTGTCCCGGATACCATTTTTTGGGCTTCGAAGCTTTGGTGAGAAATATTCGAAGGTATTCGTAGCTTCGGGAAAGTGCCGCTGCCGTACACACACGCACCTCTACACATAACAAACAGTGATATCCGTCTGAGAATAACTAATAATGATTAATTTTGAATATGAATAATGCATAATGTTGTGGGATTATTCCTTATTACATGGGCTATTTGGGGGATTTAAACATTATTATTACATACTTAAAACTATATAAAAAAAAAAAAAATTGAAGGTCGATTACCATGGCAACGGTCGACGATTTGAAGCATTCGGGTCAGCCCTATAGCATTGTTCCATAAAATTACCCCAACAATAGAAATACATCTCCTTTTAATCCCTTTGAAAAAAATCCCTTTGTACACAGTCTGGCAGTTGCTTTGTTTTAGCTCTGAACATTATTTACATTATTTTATAATATGCCAAATCATTAAATTTCATAGCATGAGATTTTATAAACAATGGATTGGTGTGATCATAGTAAACCAACCTTATTAATAATACGCATAGCTTGTTTTTGTAATAAGACTGACCCCCGCACTTCCAAACAGTTAGATATGTCAGGAAGTGTAAGTGAGCAATACGTTATGTACAAAGCCTTATAATTCAATATATCCCTCGATTTCTTCTAATCTAAATTGTAATTCAGAGTCAGTAGCCTTTTAAATTTCATTAGATCTGCATAGAGCACCGAAAACATTCTCTGATTAAACATTGCTAAAGAGGCTCTAATCAATAGTTTAAATGAAAGAGCGATCCAGTGAACACAGTAGAGCATTTAGCAACTAAAGAGCCAGATCTTTTCCTTAGGAGCTGGTAGGGACCAAAAAACACAGAGCTAAGAGGAGAGTCAATATTGAATACTCCTCAGGCAGCCATAAACACAACGCAAAATAAATGGTTTAAGCATTTTCAATATTTACTTAGACAAAATGTAAATTAGAATACAAACGTACAGTCACAATAATTGAATGTACTACTACCGACATGTGTTACGAATATGCACCCTACATTATTATGCCTATTTGCCCAGTTGCCCAGTTTTCAACCATTACCTGTTTCCCAGCCCTCCGACATGTTTGTGTTGTAAGTCAAAAGAATAAGCATTGTGTTTGATCATTGTCAGTTTCAACAGAGAAACTTGAGATCCTGTCTTCCTTCAGCTACGTCACCGCAGCGCTGCACCACTCAGCATGCTCACACATTGTCCACCAAGCGTCCCAGACCGAGTCACCCAAATTTGCACTTTGTTGACCAAAAACAACACCAGTCCACGGATGAATTGTGCGTCTGGTGTCAAGCTGTTGTGGTGCCTACAGTACAGTATGTAAGCTAGCTTTGTAGGTACACAGAGGTACATACTTACTGATGTGCATCTTCTCAGAAGGGCCTACGTGGGATACGTGAGAGCACAAGAACTGTGATTAGTCTGCTTGTGCTGCTTTGTGTTCGTTCGAGACTCATTGCATTGGTGTCGAGTTGTGTTCAGGTTAATCTGTACAGACCTCAGTAACCCAACCTCCTTATTTTTCAGTGTCCCTGTTGTCCATCTAACAGAAACTTCCCACACTAAGCAGTTTGTGATTCAGTGATTTTTTTTTCTCGGAAGTCAGGAAGTGTCTTGTTGTTGTGGGATTGTTGGTGCCGGGACGGGAAAAGGGCCGGTGACTAGACGAAACATGGGTCCATATCTCTGGGCTGCAGGGCTGTTTAATCTCTGTGTGAGCTAATCAAGCCCATTCATAACTGCCTGATGGCATACTGCTGAAATATTTGGATGATGTAGTACACACATCCACCCTCTTCCTCTTAGGGATGTAAGAAAATATCGATACACATGAGTATTATCCGATTATCCAAAACACTGTATCGATTATTTATTAACCTCTTAAAAATCTGACAGCCGCTATTCTGTCTTTCGGCGGTTGTAGCAGGCTCAGTTTTAATAACTAGTGAAGTTATTGGCATCATATGAAACTCCCACGAGTCTCCCCTTTACAGACATGCCAGCTTTATGATAATCACATGCAGTTTTGGACGAATGCCATGCAGTTTTTTGCATGCAGTACAAATGTGTCATGTTTTCCTATTCTAAAACGCTGTATTTCTGGTGTGTTCTTTGAACTATGACAGTTTTCCTAAAATTAGATTTAAAAAAATCACCATATATCACCTTGCTCACAGTATCGCAATATTTTGAATCGTTATCCCTGTATCATGATACGTATCGTATCGCCAGATTCTTGCCAACACATCATTTTAAAGAAGAAACATCATTTTAAACTTCCCCTCTTAGTGCTTACTTTTTTCCTTGCGGTCTTTTACATCATCATTCAAACAACTTCCAACTCACTAGTATATGTGTGTGTTTCTTCTACTCTGTGGTTTTAATTCCACCCACACATCTATTCCAAGATGTCAGTCAGTCTGTGCCCTTCTAGACAAAGTAGTTCACAAATTGCCTGAGAGAACAATAATTCCATGAAGTTGAGCACGAGTAAAGACTAAAGTGCTGTTCTTATGTGAAGAAAAAGAAGGGCAGGCCTCCTGAGGTGACTTGTTTGACATTATCAGAGATGAGTAAAGATGCAACGGAATGCATACTGAGAAAGATCTGTGGAGATTTCACTGATTAGTTCCTGGAATGAAACCCTGCAGACCGCGAGCCACCCAGCACATGATTCCCCGTCCCCGTTCTGACCGGGGTCACAAGAATATTTTAGTACCACCAGGGATCCAACTCCTGTCCTGTTAGGGATCTGTTCCACAGCTGCACTCATTGAAATGTAAAAATGGATTTGCACTTGGTTACCTTGTACACTGAAGGGGAAAAAGAAAGCGTTAGATAATGTTTTGAATTTTAAGGGACTTTATTAATATTATATTTAAAGGGACACTCAACCGATCTTTCACATTAAGATCAGGCAATTCGTCATATATAGTAACACTCAGCTTGTAAAAACAGTTGTATTATTCGGGTGTTTTTTAAAGTGGGGTTGTATGAGGTACTTTTACCTTTACAGGAAGAAAAACTGTAATTTTACCTCACAGAACACAGGAGTTGCTGGTCTACCGCTGCCTCGATCGGTTAGTTTGTTTGTGTTACTGTGTGACTTTGGTTAGTTTGGATTCACCAAAGTCACACAACAACACAAACAAACTAACCGATCGAGGCAGCGGTAGACCAGCAACTCCTGTGTTCTGTAAGGTAAAATTACATTTTTTTTCAATGGAGTCTGGTGGCTTTGAGGAGAGCGTGTAGGGGTCAAAGCTTTTGGAGCTTGACACACACTAGGTAATAAAAGTCAGAATTTCTCGGCCTTTGCTGCTTCGATTATGACCGTTATTTTTTTAAACTGTTGGTTGTCGTTGCTTGAGTACTCCTTCTAATAAGACATTATATCATGTTGGACACATTCATTTAATCTGAGTTGCACCGTTAATTTGTAGATTCCTGTGTTGATTGACACACTTTAGATTAGGGCTGTACGATACTGGAAAAAACTAGGGCCTTCCTCGACCAAAGAAATTCGACTAACACTTTTGCCGCACAAGTTCGTGGACTAATCAGTTAGTTGATTTAACCGACAGATCTGTAAAACTGAGTTTCCCCACAAAGAATCACACAAAAGCACCACTAAATCTTTTGTTTACCAGAGATGTGCTCACAAGTGTCTTAGAAATAAGTCATTCAGCATGAAAAAAGCATAAAAAATGACTAATTGACTAAAGAAATATTGGTTGACCAAAACAAAAACAATTAAACAAGACTTTGTGATTATCTTTTTGAATAGCTCTATTTGAAAAGAATCACTCTTTCTAGAATTATTGGGGTGATTTTGTAGGGGAGTGCATCTGCATAGAAAATAGAAATATTAAGAAAAATAGCTGAAATACTCTGAACTCCTTTCTTGAACTTTGATGCTATACAATTGGCTTCAACGCACCAAACACAAAAGCAGGTGTACACTGTGGCTACTCTTCTGAGGTGATTTTGGAGGTTAAAATTCGGTAGTTTAATACACTGGTTGACTCACCATTACTTGGTCAACATCATCCTTTCTGTAGCCGAAATACCTCCACATAACTGACGTTTCTTTTTGCAAACAAATCTTCCTTCTCTGTGTTTTTCTCCTGTCCCTCGCTCATTTTCAGATTGTGGTCGACGAGTAGCGGGGCCCGCTTCGGTTGCTTGATAAAATGATCGAGAACAGTTGTTATTGGTGGTTCGCTGTGCACCTTTAAATCAGAGTAAATTATGTTCTATCAGGCAGACTTCTCTTGTAGATTTGTCATGGAAAATGTCTGTGGCAGGTTAAAATAATTGTGTAAAGAACTGAATTGACCAATACACTCTTACCACACTAGTAGAAGCAGTGAGTGGACTGATGTGCACAACCTGATGTTGTTGTTTTTTTAATGTTGTCTCACAGGATAGTGTGGCCATGACGGGAGAGACTGCGGCTGCCCTTCCCATGAGCAACCACACCAGAGAGAGGGTGACCGTGGCCAAGCTGACGCTGGAGAACTTCTACAGCACGCTTCTCACCCAGCACGAGGAGCGCGAGATGAGGTGAAACTGCACCTGTTGCTCTTTATCAGCGATATTCTAGGACAGGCCGCGCTGTATGTGTCTATTTAACGAAAGCTACTTTACCTTTTACTTACTGGATGTCGTACTTTTAGTTGTTACCTCATTCACCTTGAGCGACCTTTGCCTTAGTGCATGAGCCAGTTACCTCAGTTACTCTCTGGGTGTAAACGTAGCCGTTGTTTAAAGCATCAAGTGTCACTAGAAAGAAAACAATGCAGCGGGGTCTCCTCTCAGGTGTGAGTACAACAAAGAGCGTCTCATAATCTGCCTCTGGTGTTCTCACATTACCTGAGAGCTGATCTCCAGTCCAGGTAACGTGGCTGGGTTTGAGCTCTTGTCAAAGACGGCTGGCTCACTGTTCACACCCCGGCACAAACTGATTAATTTTCAAGATCTGACCAGTTTTAGTTTGTCTATCCTTCCTTGTCTTTGTCACTCATATATTGTGTAGTAATAAGACGTACAATAATTCGTCAGATTTGTGTGCCTTTTTTTTAAACCAATATTTTCCTTGTACGTAATGCGTTTTATTGTTCACAGGCAGAAGAAGCTGGAGAAGGCCATGGACGAAGAGGGTTTGCCAGATGACGAGGTACAGTACGCTTTGTCTTCTTGTGTACAGACAGAAAACGTTCTGTTTTCTTTTTAATCTGTCACTGTAAGATAAGATAAGATATACTTGTCTTGGGCTCCAAGCCACTGCATCACGTAACATACCAAAGTCACAATGTACATACACGAAAAGAACATACCGTACATCATACATACACTCATGCATGAACGTACCTAAATTCACACGTTGAGTGTGAGACAGTAGTTCTTTAAAATAATAAAAGGTAGTAAAAGACAGTAGTTTCAAATACTAAAACCAGGTATAATCATACCAGATAATAAATAATCAATTTACAATATGTTGGTTCTCAATAAAATCATATCATATAATACTAGACCTACTTGTTGCTGTTTGATATTTTGATGGAGGACAGAATGGATGAATTTTTGTACCGGTTTAGCCTTTCTGAACCGTGTACCTGAAGGTAACACCTCGAATTCTGGGCTCAGAATGTGTGTCGGATCATTCAGTATCTTCTGTGCCTCCCCGAGCTCAGATTTTTCATATAAAGGCTGAAGATAGTGATGTTCTTTTTTCCCTACGATCTTCATGGCCGTTTGAGTGAGGCGTGCAAGCTTAGACTTTAACAGTGATGACAGGTACCACACTTATAATGCCATATCTAATCACATCCGTCTGTGTTTTGCAGAAAGTAATGCGCCGCTCGCAGCACGCCCGCAAGGAGACCGAGTTTTTGCGACTGAAGAGGACGCGACTCGGCTTGGATGACTTCGAGTCCCTCAAAGTTATCGGACGGGGTGCTTTTGGAGAGGTACGTTCAAAGAAAAGCACGGAAATTTTTAATTGAAAACAGAATGTGTGTGTGTGTGTGACGGCTATGACTGATTTCATTGCATTCCTTGTGAATGTAACCGTGATGTCGCCTCCTTCAGGTCCGTTTGGTGCAGAAAAAAGACACGGGGCACATTTACGCCATGAAGATTTTGAGGAAAGCAGACATGCTGGAGAAAGAACAGGTAAAGTAGTTTGTCAGCGCCACAGTTCTCAAGGATGTTAAAAGGCGGGATGGATGCATATATACTGCATACGTAGCAGAAACCTACATCAGGTCACGTGGGAAAAAGTTTTTTGACGCTAAAACATACGTACTTCGACCAAAATTTGAATGTTCGGATTTGAATACATAAGGAACACTACTGAGAAGCTACAGAATGCTATAAAAACCTCAATAAATAATGGAGCCATCCTTTACTGTTAAAGCTGCTGTTGCATTCATGCTCTCGTATTGTCGGTGTCTTACGTCGTCTACTGTCTCCCTGCAGGTCGCTCATATCCGGGCAGAGAGGGACATTCTGGTAGAGGCGGACGGCGCCTGGGTGGTCAAGATGTTCTACAGCTTCCAGGACAAAAGGAACCTCTACCTCATCATGGAGTTCCTGCCTGGAGGTCAGCACTGATAACTTCAGATCCATGTGTTGTTTGACCGTAGCATCTGAGGCCACCTGTTGTTAGTACGCTCACTGACGTAACTCGTGAGCAAGACAGACAAACGTGTCGTGTATTATCATTTTGTTCTGACCACTGACCTCGTTGCCAGGGGATATGATGACCCTGCTGATGAAGAAGGACACGCTGTCCGAAGAGGCCACCCAGTTCTACATCGCGGAGACGGTTCTGGCCATCGACTCCATCCACCAGCTGGGCTTCATCCACAGAGACATCAAACCAGACAACCTGCTGCTGGACTCCAGGGTGAGACTCGAGGACCGACTGTAAAAGCACACGACATGGTGACTCTCTGCAGATGACTTATCAGATGTTCATTTGCTCACAGGGACATGTGAAGCTGTCAGACTTTGGCCTGTGTACGGGACTGAAGAAGGCCCATCGCACAGAATTTTACAGGAACCTGACGCACAACCCGCCCAGTGATTTCTGTGAGTTAAACATCTGATATTCACAAGAAAAGCCAAAGAAACCAGATACATATTAATGTGCACTATATGAAGTGGTAACCTCCACCAAAATTATATTTTCAGAGACACTGCTTTGGTCTTTTGCAAAAAACATATACTGTAACTTTTACTTAATCGCTTGCTTTTCCACTCTTTACTTTCCTGCGTCTTGCAGCCTTTCAGAATATGAACTCCAAGAGGAAAGCAGAAACCTGGAAGAAGAACCGGAGACAGCTGGTAAGGCATTTCACTAAATGAAAGAAGTGCATACGAAGCCCAGGAGGAAGAAAGAAGGAATTGTGCACATACTGGCTGCAACGTGCAGAAGAAGAAAATAAAAATCACAAATTTAGCTTGTAAAGTAAATTATCAACCTGAATGGAACATGTTTGACTAGTCAGTGTTGCTGGTTGAATGATATATATTCTGACCCAGAGCCCTCAACTTCTCTGTTTTTCTCTGTGATTGTCAGGCTTATTCTACTGTGGGAACGCCAGACTACATCGCTCCTGAAGTCTTCATGCAGACGGGCTACAACAAGCTGTGTGACTGGTGGTCTCTGGGGGTCATCATGTATGAAATGCTCATCGGTAAGCATGCTTTAAAGGGGTTAGTTCCTAGAACCTCTGCTTTAAAACACCAAAGTCGCATAATAACACAAACAAACTAACTGATCAAGGCAGCGGTAGACCAGCAAATCCTGTGTTCTGCGAGGTAAAAGAACTGTTTTTTTCAATGGAGTCTGGTGGCTTTGAAGAGAGTTCCCCGTCTGAAAGGGCTGTCTGACGGCGAGGTAAAGCAGTGAAAATATTCAAAATATAGCGTACACTTAAACTGATATTGATATTTTAGGTGTCTAAAATATGTTTTGCAGCCGGCCCCGTCCACAGCAGTACATTGCTTTGCTCCCGTGCTGGTACTACTGGTACAACTAAGTACCTCATACAACCCCACTTCAAAACACCCAAACTATCCCTTTAATTTTCACTGTACACAGAAACAGTTCATCAGTTACAGTAGATCATTTGCGACAATTATTTGACGTTTTACAATTCAGATTGACACATGAATAAGTCCACTGCCACCAGTGGACTTCTGCAGGTTGTATTGCTGTACAACATGATGATGAATTAAATGCTGTGTTCAGGTTACCCACCCTTCTGCTCTGAGACGCCACAGGAGACATACAGGAAGGTGATGAACTGGAAGGAAACCCTCGTCTTCCCACCCGAAGTCCCCATCTCAGAGAGGGCCAAAGACTTGATATTAAAGTATGCAGAGATGCATTTCAGTTTTCTATTTTACGAACTCACATGAAGGCCAAACATGTGCTAAACATGTTGGTGCGGACAGTGAATATCTGTCCAGATACTGCGTATATAAAGGTTTGTTGGACAGTTATATTATCAGTCTGCTGTTTGTTTGTGTGTTTCAGGTATTGCACTGATGCTGAGAACAGGGTCGGAGCTGTGAGCGTGGAGGAGATCAAGAGTCATCAGTTCTTTGAGTCGGTGGACTGGGAGCACATCAGGTACATGAACTCTGAGCCCCTTTCAGACATAAATGTGGTGGCAGTTTAACATGTTGGTCTCTGTCATGTCTGAATATCCGTCGTCTAAGAAGGCAGTCTAAATCAATTCCATAACAGTACAACAACAAGTTGAGGGTTTAATACTTCTTATTTCTGTGTCCATCCATGATTCCTCCACAGGGAGCGGCCAGCAGCCATCTCCATTGAAATCAAGAGTATCGACGACACCTCGAACTTTGACGACTTCCCTGAATCGGACATCCTTCAGCCAGGTTGGTCTGATGGAATATTCTGCTAGCTGCACTGCAGGAAAATCCCTTATTAGGAAACATTCGCCTCGGGTCCGATTCTGATGAGTCATGACGATTGAAATAGATACTCAACAATGCTGATTACTCTCTTAATAATAGAATGGATTTAAAAGGGTGCCTTCTCATTTACATGATATGATCTGTGGTGCCCTCAAGTGGCAAAATAATAACCCGTCCTTTTGTTGTGTGTGTTTATTAACAGCCAATGCAACGGAGCCAGACTTCAAATCAAAGGACTGGGTGTTCCTCAACTACACATACAAACGGTTCGAGGGTCTGACTCAGCGAGGCACCATCCCCACATACATGAAGGCAGGGAAGGCCTGACACGGAGGTACTGTGGAGGAAAAACAGACGTTTACGGACACAGGGTCGGGCCGCGGAGCCCCGCTGCTGCTGAAGGCCGCTCCGTCGGCCTCTCGGTATAAATTTAACCCTCATCATCAAGTCATTTAGGTTCCGCTCAGCCGCCGCAAGGACGCCAAGAGCTCGGAAAATTAAGGAGCGTTACCGCATTACCTCGGTTGTTTATATCGTATACATGTGCCGTCTTTAGCCATAGCTCTCAGGCCAGATAACTAACTAGGACACTAAATCAGCATATCTGCATGTTCAGCGGCGTACTGCTTCTGGAGAGGATTTTTTTTTTTTTTACCGCCCAAAGGCGACAGTGAGAATGAGGTTTGAGTACAAATCACTGCTTCGACATCTTCATCACAGCGGTAGTTTCTACACCGATGGCTAAATTAGATAATTTCTAATACTGAAGACACACTGTAGTCAGAATGATTAGTGAGTTCTAACCCCCTTCTCGCCCGTACTGTTATTCTCTGTTCGTGGATTTGAAAGGAGAGTTCCAGCATGATTTCTATGGTTTTGGCTCATTTTCTGCTTTGTATTTAAAGGTGCAGTGTGTAGGATTTGGCGGCATCTAGTGGTGAGGTTGCAGATTGCAACCAACTGAAACTTCCCCTGTGTGCCAACTGTGTAGGAGAACTACGGTGGCCGACACAAAAACGTGAATTGGCCCAAACCAGTGTTTGGTTTGTCCGTTCTGGGCTACTGTAGAAACATGTTGGCCGGCTTCGTGGAGAGGAACCATTCTAAGGTAACAAAAACACAACAATTCTTAATACGTGTGATTAAACACTAAAGAAAACATTCTTTATATTATTGATATTATATTCCATTTCTAAATGCTACACACTGTTCCTTTAAGAGTTACCTCCACTAACAAAGATAGCATTCATTTTAAAGCGTAAGAAATCTCTAATTTCAATCTCTTCCTAGCTGTTAGAAGCATTTTGTTTTGTAGATGGAGCCTGGTGCAACCTTAACATCAGCTTTTCTTTATGTCAGAATTGACAACTACTGGAGATTGTGTTGGTGGTGGTAGTTAACAAAATGCTAGTGGATCTCAATTGAAGCTCAGTTAGCATCAGAATTGTCTGAGACAAATAGGGATGTTGAGTGTGTGAAGGGTGACAGCTTTGTATTTATATACCTTGCTATTACTATTGGATGGATTGCCGTGACAGTTGGTACACGCATTCATGTAACCTAACTTTACCCGCCTGATGGTTTGTTACGCAGAACCGTCTTTGGAAACTGAGATAAACAAAACATTCATTTTGGACCCGCTAACATTTTTAAAACGATTAATTCACAATCGTAATAATGTTCTTCCAGGAAAAGCCATACTTTTAGTCAGCACCTTTCTAAAAGCTCCGTGGATGTATTCTTTTCAACAAAATATTCGTCTACATAGAAATGTTATCAATAAGACCTTTAAGCCTGGTTAACATCAACATGTTAGCAGTGTCTGTTGATGTTAGTATGCTAATGTTAGCTTATAGCTCAAAAGCACCGTTCTGTAAGAAGTCTGACAATCCATTCATCGAAAAAAGAGACAGGAAATTCTTTCAAAGTGTTAACGTTTTTATCATAATAGTAGCGTAGCTATTTTTGCTTGTGATGGAGGAGATTGAAGCATTAAAGGGATAGAAAAATATAAAACAAATGAGCAAAAATTCCAATCATGCTGGAACCCTCCTTTAACCCTCGTGGTGGTGCGACTTCCTGTGGCATCGCCTCAGCGCTGTTGCTATTCTCACAGAGGACCTACTGGTTGCCAGGAGACACGTGAATGCAGTTTGCCCTGCGCTTGACATCCGTTGCCGTGGAGTGTTTCCCATTCACACGTACGCCAAACGAGCCGTAGAGCGTGTCACTTCCCCTCAGAGCCAGTCGTGTTGTTTAGTTCAGATCAGCGCTACAGTAATTGAATATTTCCCCTGACTTTAATTCTAATGAGCCAATCGCTTCCTTCTTAGATAGACAAAAACATGCAAAGTGCCTTTTTAAATAGCTGATAAATATTTAGCCAGATGTTTTAGCGACGTTATCAGAGATTAATCAGAAGGTGTTAATTACTATTAGAAATAATAAAGCTGTTCGAAGGAGGGAAAAGGGAAAAATGTTCAGCTTTATGAGTCAACTTGTGAGAAAGCAACAATTGTCTCTTAAGGCAAATAGAAAGCCCTGACGTGTCAGTTATATTTAGTGTGTCTGCAGAGTGATAAAGGTGATAAAACAGAGTGATGAAACAAAGGCAGTATAGGAAAGAGGGTTTTTATAGGTTAGATAATTAAACAAGGGGCTCGTAAAAACACAGTGCGTCAAGGCAAACACAATGAACAAAGTGTCTTTGTTTGTCAAGTAAACTAAAAAAGAAACTAAATAACAATAGATTAACATAGTGGATATCCTAGACACGTGTACGTTAAGGTTCTTAAAATGTCTTTGTTCATTTTGAATTAACTATCCACTGGATGTATTTAATGTTATTTTTCCCCTCGCCCTAAACAAAGCTAATGTCAGGCCCGTCTCACTCAGCAAAACAAAGCATTAAACCATCACGTCTACTCAGAGTTGTGACTAGACACAGCGCTAAAATATAGTTACCAAAGAACTCTGATCATCACACGCTGTGAACCTGAACACTCATTCAGATGTAGCCGTCGCTTACTGCACTTAACTTAAAACTACCTTTTAAATAAAACAACTTTCCAGGAGAGCTAAACTTGGAATAGTTTCTATTTCTACACTGAGTGAGCAGAGACAGATGTTTCTCAGTTGGAACATCTGTTTAAGTGTCAAAATGAAAGAAAAACTATAAATGTACATACAGGGACAGGAAGGACTTTACCATATTGGACTAAGTTCAGCTGCAGCCATCAACAGGAACCCCACGTTAAACTGATTGTGGTGCTATATCGGAGGAATTGATAGAGAAAGGAAGTGGTCTTGCAGTTATAGAGCAGTGTATGATAATACACCTGAACCAGTCTATCTGCTTCACTGTAATTCATCCAGGTAGTCCTGTTACAATTGGCCAAGAACACACCATCAAGACTTATAAGCAATGTGCAAATTAGGGTTGACTGATGTGTATATTTCTGCATTATTTATTATTTTTCATGTTTGTTGATAGATGAGACTTTGTGCTAATATTCAGTGTATTTAAATTGGCTGATTTTCATATCAATTGGCTTCCCTAGAATTTAAAGGGGCACTCCAGTGATTTAGTATCGCACCTCTGTAAAGATATAGAGACACATTTGAAAAAAGACTGGTCAAAATGTTTTGGGGGATATATCTTGACTTCTACTTTCCTAGTATGGCCAAAGTTCCAAAAAACGGTGAATCCTACAGTTCCCATAATGCAACTTGATAGCAGCTTTCATTATACCCTTTCTGTCTAGTAAATGCATGGATGTATAATAAGACTACTGCTGTGTCTCAAATTGGATTCTTCCGTTTTTACACCTCCATGCAGCACACTGTTAGAGCATTCCCTCCAGAGCCACAGAAGTCATTCGACTATTTTCACAGGCTGAGCTCCATGACATATTGAAGAGTAAACTGATCTTGATATGAAATAACAGTGGAGTGCCCCTTTAATTACAAACAGAAAACGTCTGTAAACAATCTGCATCACATCAGAGAGACAACCCCGATTGGCCAGTATTTTTCCCCAATAATACAAATCCAGATTCTAACCCAGATACTTGTCATCAAAGCTAAGACCAGTAGCAGGACAGATGCATGATGGGGGATTTAGTCGATGGCTACCTACCGCTGCAGATTCCCGGTTGTGTCTAATCACTGGAACACATTTACACAACCTGGGAAAAGCCAAACCAGATTGTTCATGAGAAACTAGGGAGTGAGTGTGACTGTGTGACTGCTAGAGAGAAAAATGGTATTTTCATGGAAGTAGATACTCAGTGCTTTTTGTTGTGAGGTGATGTGTGACCTTGTTCAATGTCAAACTCATGTTCTGTGTTGTTATAGTTTTTTTTTCTTCAAAAGTAGATGCACAGGAGATGAAAAAGGAGGGTAAATACTGTATTTGGCATCCCTACGATTTTATATATATATATATACGTCCAAGACGACTTGAAATCCGTTACTGTGTCACTTTATTTAAAGGGAGCTAAATTATCGCGATGTCATTTCTCCACGAGGTTGAGAAAGAGTTCAGGAAAAGTTTCACTTTCATCACGAGTTAAGCCAGATACTGTAATTCAGTTCTGATGGACCAAACAAAAAAAGCTTCTTGACTCACTCTTTGTGTTGTTAGTCAGATCAGTGTTACGCAATATTTCGTGATTTAGAGAATCACTTCCCTCACTCGGAGAGCAGGGAAAAGTGAATATAACCTTAAAGAAAAATGGCTGACGCAAACATAAAGGATAAAAGCAGATTAAAGGCCCATTTATATGGAGGATCACAAGTGTCACGAAAATAGTGCTAAAGCATTTAATTGATTAATAACTAATTGTACAATAAAAATAGGCATTAACAAATTTGTTTACAAATTGATTTATTAATCAATGAATAAATGGATTAAATTGCAAAGTAATTCATTATTTGACATTTTAATGGGCAATAAAAAGAATTATAAAAAGAATTTACAAATTAAATATTAATCCATCAATAAGTAGTTCAAATTAAAAAGGGATTTACAAAAAAAAACACTTTAGTCAATTTATTCATAGAAAATAAATTAATATTTAAACAAATGGTAAATATAAAGTAAATATATTAATGCCTATTTTTTATTGTACAATTAGTTATTAAAAGGGCTGTCAAAGTTAACGCGCTAACGCCACTAATTTTTAAAGATAGAGTGAAGAGTGAAGATTCTGGTATCACATGAAACTAGAAAACCTAAGGAATCCATTGGTACCAACCATGTCCTACTAGGAGGCTAAATAACCAAAGTTACGCTACATTTTGGTGAGGAAAAACTGTGAGCTAGCCATGTTATGATTTGAGCACAGTTTTTATGCTAAATGCAGTACCTGTGAGAGTTTCTGGACAATATTTGTCATTGTTTTGTGTTAATTGTTTTCCAATAATAAATATATACATATGTTTGCATAAAGCAGCATATTTGCCCACTCTCATGTTGATAGAGAAGTGTATTAAATACTTGACAAATCTCCCTTTAAGGTACATTTTGAACAGATTAAAAATCTGCGCTTAATTTGCGATTGATCGCGATTAATCACGGACAATCATGTGATTAATCGCGCCTCAATATTTTATTCGATTGACAGCCCTAGTTATTCATTAAATGCTTTATTACTATTTCCGTGACTGTTGTGGACCTCCATACATTCACATCTAGAATCTAGTTTTCGACGCCTCTGCCTCTGAAACCTCAGCGCCCCGTGACTTAGCTAATAATATGTAATTTCCCCCCCTTGTTAAAGCGAGATTCACTTGTAAAAGGTTTAAAAATAAACCCTCCACAGGCCAGGACTATGTTGTGAGGTATTTTGTGTAATGTTGTGTACATATCGTTGTAGACACTTGAAGGAAAACCGTCTGTGGAGCGAAGGAGGAAATGCTCATTCATATATTCATTCACGTTGATGAGTTTTTATGTTGATAAAATGCTTCAAATAATAAAATTAAACACTTCAAGTTTTAAGGTTTCTATTTGTTGTTGGGGGACGGGGAGAAGGTGGGTCTTAAATATTGTGGAGTGCTTCTCTAAAGCCGGGTTTCCACCAAACATTCCTGGGACTAAAACTACTTTTCACGGAACTAAAAGGTTCCTTCAGCCCACCTTTGTCTGCGTTTCCACCGTGTTCTAAAAGACCAGCAAAGATTAGGCAAATTAGTCCGCTGATGTATGAAAAAGCAATATGACATGAGACGAAGGCTGCTGGTGGTCACAGCAGTAAACACACTCTGCAGCCTGCAGTTCAGTGTGTCCGCCTCTTTCATCTAAAAAACATGCTGGAAAAAATAAACGTTTTGTCTCACTGCGACGACGATATTTACTGCTTCATATATTTACTGATGCACGTTGGATGGAATGAATGAAATGCAGCAGAGGAAAACGAAACTAAGAGTCTCCACAGTAAAGAAATTAACTTTTCTTTCTCTCATTCACAGCATCACCGCGATGTCTCCCTCTTCTAACGTTACTGCTAGCCTTCGCAATCTCTTTCTCTTTTTATTTCTCTTTTTTTTTTTTTTTTATTTGTTGGGAAGCCGACAGCAGACGCTAACATACTTTTAATGTTATCAAACAGAGAGAAATGTTCTCCCATAGTCCTGAAATGGTCCTAAATCAATACTAGCGTACTTCCTTGTTTCCAGTCATCCCTGCAAACTCCACCCCAAAAGTCCCTGTACTTTCAGACAGTACTTTCCCCCGACCAGGGCCTTTTGGGGGGGTAAAAAGGACCCATAAAATGTCCCCAGAACTTAATTTAGACCCTGGTCCCTGCAGTCGAAACGCAATGAGTTCCTCAAAAGGTTCCTAGTTCTGGGGGAAAAGTTCCTGCGGTGAAACGGGGCTAAAGACCACATGTCCCATAAAAACATGGGAGAGAGAAAAGCTCCTAAGTCTTATAAAAGGTTTTGAAAATGTTAATTCAACAATGTTTTACATCATATTATTAGAAATGGTTGTCTATTAAGTCCCAAACTGACTAATGTAATGTGATGTGATCATAAAAATGTAAGAGTCGGTATCTCAACTTTAGCATTACTTTAGCTTACTGCATTTTAAATTATTATATTTCCAACTAATTGCATTGTAGTTTGGTGTCTTGAGTAAAAACAAACTTTGTGGTATACAAAACTGATGCAATGAAATACAGTCACAATGATCATTTTATGAATGTAGGATTTACTGTAGTGTAAAGTCTGACTCTTGACTTCATTATCTATATTTACAGTAATATAACATAGTCATTCTTACTCTATATCACACACTGTCCAGAGGAAATTACCATTACAGACTCTGTTTTGATGAGAATTAGTTAGTTTGACAGCGATATTTTGATGACAACTATTTTATTTTAAAATTCAGTCCAATGTCGTGGAGATCCGATGAACCTGATGGGATGTTTCATTTTCTACTCTTATTCCTGTTTATCTCCACACTGTTGATTATCAAATAAAAGGGCAAAATGAAAAGAAAAAAAAATAGATGAATAGAAAAAAAATTAAGTTTAGAAAAGGCTATAAAATAATAAGTAAGAATTCCCAAAACAAGAGCTACGATTGAGCAAATAAATGAGATTGTTGCAGTGATTCACTGCGGCCACTAGAGGGAGCACTTGATACACACCAGAGCAGCTGACCAGGATCTTATGAATGGGCTCTGTGATTTATAGCTCTACAATTGTTGTCATGTGAAAACCTTTTTATCCCCGAGGTTGGTTGATCATTTACAATAAAGGATTAAATGTGGATGAGATGTTGCCTGGTTAACAGCCATGCCACATTTAGAATTAACTTTAAGAGAAATATTGATCAAGTGGAAAAAATGCTGTTTTTCTTAATTCCTTAAATTTAATTTGACAGCAATAACAACAAATAATATATATTTTTTTAAATCCGTTTTAAACTATGAGAGGTACAAAATAATCTATTTCTAGATGTTTATTGTCACATTACACAAATATAATTCTGATGTGTAAAGCAAAAAAAAAAAAATGCTGGTTGGTCTAATTTGCACATACATATGGCCAATCATCAAATTCCCTTAATTCAAATATATTTAATAGCTTATGAATGATTCACCCCCATCACTTCTGTTTTATTCCAACTTTGGATTTATTTATTCTAGATAGGCTACAAGCCAAGGACGCACCAACATGTGGAGATGTTTCAACACATTTGTTTTCCCTCAGAAGTCCTCTCACGTGTCGGTTGGATCACCATTACAGTAGTTACATGACCAAGACATTCACGTTTTTTTCCCCAAAAAAACAAAAATGGTTGTGTTAACCGGGTTTCCCCGATTAGGGAAACCTGGTTTCTGGTCTAGGCTACATTAAGAAATGAGGTTACTGCAAAGAGCCGACAACAACCAGGTTACCTGAACGCACCTGATTCAGAGGTGACAGTAACATGTCATGACCCCATTATTAACCTACCAAAAACAGAATACTTCGTATTTCTATAATCATTGATTAAGTATAGATGCTTGATCTTTATTTTACCAAAAACAGAATACTTCATATTTCTGTAGTTATTAATTAAGTAGGTGTTTGATTTTTACTTTACCAAAACAGAATACTTAATATTTATATAATTATTAATTAAGTAGAGGCTTGATTTGTATTTTACCAAAACAGAAGAATATTTATTCATATTTATATAAATATTAATTAAGTAGATGCTTGAGTTTTATTTTACCAAAACAGAAGAATATTTACTTCCTATTTCTATACTCATTAATTAAGTAGATGCTTGATTTCTATTTTAATGTTTGTACATTTTCCACACATTTTCCATTAATTTTTAAGTTTACAGTTGAAAGAAAAATAAGTCATACATTTATTTTCTTGCACTTCACATTGATTTTTCGAGCTCTTATTGCACCACTCCACATCCAATATCAGCCTGCTGTTTAGAATAATGTATGTAAAATAGACGTGGGCTCAGGTGTTTTCACTTGAATTATGTGTTTGCATCACAGACATGCTATTTTAACAGACCTATATTGGACTGGAGTGTAGGTCGACTCAGTTTACACACCTTTAAAGCTGCAGTATGCGATATTGGCGCAAATATGATTTTAAAAAGTTATTATTAAAAAACGGCCGCTATATCGTGACAGTAGTACACGTGTCTGTGTCCTACTGTGTCCTCCGGTGCTCCTAACGGAATCTGAAGGATTTCACTTACCGGAGGAAAACAAGGTCCGCTGCCAGCTGCAGTCTATGAGAGCCGGCTGTCAATCACTCGCAAACTCCGACCAAACGGTCAAACTAGGCAGCGCTGATCAAATATGAATCAATATTCTGTTACTGTAATGACTATTTCTCACCTCAAATATTTTCAGAATCATCTTGTAGTTACTGTTTAGCTGTAAAATGAAAAAGGTTGTGACGCGGCAGACATTGTGAAATCTGTTGAAGGAAGCCAAGTTCTGGTCACATGACCGGAGCACAGCCAATAGGAACGCTCTCTCTCTCTGAAATGACCTGTGATTAGTCAAAATCTGCCGTCACGGGCTAGATTTTTCTAAATCCTGAAAACAGAACCATGAGGAGGAGCAGAAGTCTAGTTTTCTCTCAGAACACTTGAATTACAATATGCTGAAAGGTTATTATGGAATTTTTGCCAAATTATGCCAAAAAATTGTTGCCTACTGCCACTTTAATTTGACTAATACATTTAGTAAGAAGCCTTTAGTGTCAGTAGGTGCATAGTTCACCGACCTAAATTAAAATGGGATAACACACTTTTCACTCCCTTTTCTTGGCTTATATATAAAGTTGTTTTCCTCAGGGTTAAAAGTTGTTGTTGTAATTCATCAGTGATTAAACTTGGACGTCTAAATGATTTGCTGGCTTGTGCAACTTATGTGCAAAATATGTGTACTAGCCAGCCTGTCCCCTTAAAGTTTATCAGAGAGTTCCTATCTGTGTTTAACGTGTTTCCGGTCCGCTTACGATACTTCCGGGTACTTTCTCCGCAGACGGGCTTTTTAAATGGGTTACCGAGACAACCGTCGCCACGTGACCCTCGAGTTATATGATATATAGGTCAACACGTTTCTCGTTGGCACGTGCAGCCTGCTGTCTTACGTAAAGTCTCGTGCAAAGGTCTCGAATTACACTATGTAGGTGAGGGCCGAAGATCGTCAACACACAACGAGAAGACGTCTCACTCTGAGTGTGTTTTATATAACCGGGGGAAATGAGGACACCACTAGAATACTTGCCAACTTACTTTTTTGTTCAGCCGTTTTTCACATGGATTGTTGTTGTGTTTGAGAGATTCGTGAAGATGGAAATTGCACAAAATATTTTTAAGTCGCCTTTTCTACATTTTTGCCCTGCTCCGGTTTTAATGCAGCTCTCTCAACGTACTTACACAGAATAGAAATAACAGAATAAAGAATACAATAATAAAAATAAAATGTCTATATACAAGTCAATTGTTCGGAAGTTGTATCAATACAAATAGTGCAGAGAAATAAATACCAGATGAATATACAGACTGGATGATTATGTACAGAATGTACATGTGTAGATGTCCATATACTGTATGTACCGTGAGTATAGGATTTATATTTACAGTGACAGGTATGTACATAAAGTGACAGATGATGTGTAAATATTACAAAAAAATTGCAAAAAAAAGTCTGTAAATTATAATCTAAAAATGTGAATTAAAGACTGTAGGAATTATAATGGCAGCAGTGGATATTTGGTGTTAAAGGGTTATTTACAGTATATACCCAGTCGAAAATATAATATGTCATTACTAATACCACTATAACATTTCTCCACTAACTGGCCACCCTTGATGACCCCCCTTACGAGGGCTTGATATAGTATTGTAAAAAACATGGCATCATTTATAAAGGAAGTCCATGTAGCCCATAGAGACAAAATACCTTTACTGAAGTAGAGGATGTAACTTTAAGAGGTTTTTTTTTTACATGTAATTGAACTTTTTTTGTGGAAAAAGACTCAAATTACTGTGTTTATGTTTTAAAAACATATCTTGAATGATGCTATTCAAACAGAATCAAATTTTAATAGTGTCTTCATATGGATCTTGTATACGGAAAATCACTTGGTGTGTTTATTTCCACATGGTTCTTTTTTATGCTACGGTTTACCTACAAGTGTGATTGTGCCGATCATATACGAAGATATTGGTTTGCAAAGTGGGGTCCGGGGACCCCTAGGCATCCTTGGGAGGGTTCCAGGGGGTCTCCAGCAAAAAGGGCAACAGTGGTGCCTTCAAATGGGGTCGTGTTTACCGTGTTCACGAGAAGAGTCCATATGAACGCCCCCCTCTTGTGGTATTTACGACCTCATAAGTGGAAAGTTTCTGAAAGCTCAGAGTTTACGAGTTGTGACGTGTTTGTTGACATTGCCAAAAATGGCGGAGGCCATGGAAGTTAATTTTTTCGGTGCATAATAAGTTAACATATTGTAATTTTAGCTGTATATTGTTTTTCTTCGTAATTTTATAATAGGTCTGAGGAAAAAGTTGATATTCCCAACGGACTCATCTTTTTCCTCCATCATTATGCCTTTGCATTTCCTGCATTATGTTACCCGCTGCTAGCTTGCTAAATTGTTAGCCTCTGTGGCTTCTAGACACCGACAGTAACGTTAATAATAATAATAATATCACGACTTAACCACTTGAACGTCAAGAGTATAGTGTACACGACTTCCCATGCAGTAAATACGAGCTCACGAGTTTCATTTGAAGTCACCATAATTACATCCATAAGTAACACAATAGCAGAATGTATGACTATTTTGATTATGGTTTTCACACACTTTCTGTAATAAAATATAAAAAAATAGTATCAAATTAGGGACCTTGTGAGAAAATCTTATCAAATGGGGGTCTAATTTGTGTCATTTTAGGGGTCCTCGACGCAAAAAAGTTTGGGAACCATCTCACTAGGAAATAATGACAGAGTGAGACCTCGCTGTTTCCGCTGTGTTTGGAGGAAAGCGAAAATATACATTATCACTGGAGGAATCAATTACACTGTCAGGGATAATTATCAGGCTATATATAGGCGCTGTCACAGTCGCAATGCAATCCTGATAATCCAGTTTGAGAACCCCGCTCTCTGATCCAGATCATCATCTGCGAGTCATGATTTACAACCTCTGTGATGGGAAATGCAAAACCAGTAGAACATTTTCTTCCCTGTCGCCAAAACGCACTGACATTTTGCATATTTTATTTATTTATTAGTTTATTTGACAGGGGCAATACATCGGCATTGTTACACTTAATTAAAGTGCAACCGATGCAACCTATATAGGACTTCTGGCCTTAGCTAATTTGCAGACCTTGTCCCAGGTTAGGCTTTTAAGAAAAGAAGATAAATAAAAAGGAAAATACAGAATAGCACATCATACATAAAATCACATAATACAACATCGTACATTACAATAAATGTACATATGTATATTGTTATGACGTCAAATGAAAACGCACAAAAATGAATAAAAAAAACAACAACTTTATTTGTTATTCTGAAACACATTTTCTTATGCTGCGTTCACTGCACAAAATACTGCACGTTTAAAAAGTAAGCTGCAAAAAATGTCACCCAGCCCTCACGCTTTATTTTGAAATTAAAGGGCATCCTGATTCATGCGGTGAAATGAATGAATGGGTTGCGGCTGTCCTCACAGAACGCCGGGTATCCTGGCGAGCCGACGCATGCATGAATGAAGAACTAAAAAAGGCGATGAAGGAGGAAGCGAGTGTGAATTTATTCCTTGTTTTCCTAGAAAGAAGAAGACGTGGGTGTTCCGTTCTCACTCGTGCCTCACGTTTCAACACCCCCCCACCCCCTCCTTTGTAAAAAAAAAAAAAACAGGAGGAGGAGGAGGGTGAGAGAAAAAATGAAGTCAATTATACAACACACCCCTGCTTTCTGCAGCTCCCTCCTCTCCTCTGTTACTACCACAGCTGGTGGCTCCACATGCAGCCTTCACCGGGCACACCGGCTCCAGACTGTAGGCATGTCGGCGGACCGGCCAGCAGGTAAGTGCTCAGGGTCCTCTGGGTAATTATGCTTTTATTTCCAGTGACCAATTTTTTTGTTGCTTCTTTCCCATCATTTGGCTAAGGGGGGGGAACAGATCAAAGCAGAGGTAAATACTTCCAGAAAGTTCTTCTAAACTTCATTCATGCAACTAATTAGGCTGTATTTTTACAATTAGTTACAATTAAGGTGTAGTTTTTTTTGTTAATTCAACTTCATGTTGACATTTAGAGGCGGTGACAACACAAGTCACTTTTATCACAGCTGACCAGGATCTTATGAATGGGCTCTGTGATTTATAGCTCTACAACTGTTGTCACGGGAAAACCCTTTTATCCCCGAGGTTTGTTGATTATTTACAATAAAGGATTAAATGTGGATGATATGCTGCCTGGTTAACAGCCATGCCACATTTAGAATTAACTTTAAGAGAAATAGTGATCAAGTGGGGAAAAAAATGCTGTTTTTCTTAATTCCTTAAATTTAATTTGACAGCAATAACAACAAATAATATATTTTTTTTTTAAATCCGTTTTAAACCACGAGAGGTGCAAAAATGATCTATTTCTAGATGTTTATTGTCACACTACACAAATATAATTCTGATGTGTAAAGCAAAAAAAAAAAAAAATGCTGGTTGGTCTAATTTGCACATACATATGGCCAATCATCAAATTCCCTTCATTCAAATATATTTAATAGCCTTTTATCACACCACCTAGCCAAACAGAAGAAGTGAGCTAGGCTGCTAGCTATAATAACAGCTACTATGTGCAGTACCGGTGAATGGAGCAGTCTTTAGCAGACTTTAGCAGTCTAAAGTGGGTCAGTAGATCAGTAGAGCGGCGCTGCCCGCACTGTGCAGCAGAGGGAGGCAGTCGCTCCCTGCCACTTCCAGACCCGGCCGAGAATCATCACTACAGTAATGGCAGATATCAAAAGTTTTTGAAGCAAACTCAAGATCATAAGTAAAAACAACAATAATAAAAAAAAAAAAATATATTAAACAGCGAAGCACCTTTAAAAAGAAAATATTTAATATCATATTGCCGCAAGCGTTGGCCTACGGCTGTTTAATATCCTACTTCAAGAGGAATTTATAAATTAATTATTAAAATTATAAATTAAATTAAATTATCAAAATAATTCTTCAGTTCCAGCAAAACACTTTAAAACTATCTTGGAATATTAGATTAATTATAGCCACTAATATTCACCAGATAGACAATAAAATACAAGTGCATTAGGGTCACCATAAATTCATTACCTTTAGTCACCACAAAAACAAAAACAATATTACAGCCGCAAGCGGCAGTTCGCGGGTTTATGCCCTTTTTCGCTCAACAGCGGAAGCACCTGAAATCAAAGCCACGAGCAGCAGTGATCGGGTTTTGGGCTTCACAAAGCATAGTCATTTCACCTGGTTTAATTCTGTATAAAGAAGGAGTGAGACCAATCACACCCTTGTTTCATTATTACACTGTATGCAGCCTTTCTGTAGTTGCACACTCAAAGTCCCGCCAGTCATATTTCTTGGCATTTTGGTGACATTTCAACAGGTCAATTAAAATATCCATCAAGTTTGGTGAAGCTGGGACGAACCCCCATTGATTTGTGGCGAAATTCGCGATAGGCCCATGCAAATCTTTGGGCCTGATGGCGCCTCCTAGTGGTCGATTTGAACGAAACTTTCAGGGTACGTTTCAGGTACTCCTATGAAAGTATTCTGCCAGTTTCGAGAAGATGGGCCTAACAGTTGTGGAATTAGCTCTATTGATGTGCTATGCCACGCCCCTTTAAAGTTCATTGGTCAATATCTTGAAAACGCAATGAGATATCAACCTCATTTATGCAACTTTAGATAAGCATGGTCCAATGATGTTCCACAGAAAATTTGCCAGCAATCGGACCTACGGTTTAGGAGGAGATGTCAAAAATGGGTTTTTCAAATTATTCAAAATGGAGGAAAATCTAGAAGGCGGACTTAAGTGGTCCAAGAGGCTTTTTTGTAGAGCTCATTCAGCAACACATGTCTGTCAAATTTCAAATCAATCGAACTTATGGTGTGAGGGGGCTGGCCTTGAAAAATGTTGTAGCGCCATCGTGTGGCCAATTTGGATCATATTTTACGTGAAGCATTATGACATCATGTACAGTTATGGTAGCAAGTTTCATGTCTCTAGCTAGTTCCAGCTCACAGCAAATTGAGCAAAGGCATAATTTAGCATAAAATGCTAAATAGGCCACGCCCACTTGCACCGATCAATATGACACTTCAGATCTTAGTTAATACTGGCCCCCAGAGCATGTGTACCAAATTTGATAAAATTCTGTCCACCGGATCTTGAGGTACAAGTTTTTGATGTTTTTGGCGCCCCCTATGGGTCGAGCGAGAAATGCTTTGGGACGCCTATTCCCAAACACGTATTGAAGATATCTACCAAGATTTATGATGATTGGAGTAATGGTCAATGAATTATGACAAATTTCCTGCTAAGCCCCGCCCAGTGAAAAGTTTGTTGGTCAACAGCTTCAAAACGCAATGACATATCAACACGCTTTATGCAACTTTAGATGAGCTTTATCCAATAATGATCCACAGAAAATTTGGTAGCAATCGGACCTACGGTTTAGGAGGAGATGTCAAAAATGTGTTTTTCAAAAAATCCAAGATGGCGGAAAATCTAGTTAGGCGCACTTTAGTGGTCCCAGAGGCTTTTTTGTAGATCAGACGGAGCTGGACATGTGTGTCAAATTTCAAGTCAATCAGACTTACGGTTCGAGAGGCGTGGCCTTTCCAAAATCGCGTGTTTGAGCGTTAATTACAGCGCCACCATGTGGCCGATTGCTGTCATATTCCTTGAGAAGAATTTGCACATCATTTCCAGTTATTGGGCCAAGTTTCATGTTTCTATCTCATTCCATCTCATGGGAATATGAGCTCAAAATTAAGACAACAAATAATAATAATAATAATAATAATAATTACAGCCGCAAGCGGCAGTTCGCGGGTTTATGCCCTTTTTCGCTCAACAGCGGAAGCACCTGAAATCAAAGCCACGAGCAGCAGTGATCGGGTTTTGGGCTTCACAAAGCAAAGTCATTTCACCTGGTTTAATTCTGTATAAAGAAGGAGTGAGACCAATCACACCCTTGTTTCATTGTTACACTGTATGCAGCCTTTCTGTAGTTGCACACTCAAAGTCCCGCCAATCATATTTCTTGGCATTTTGGTGACATTTCAATAGGTCAATTAAAATATCCATCAAGTTTGGTGAAGCTGGGACGAACTCCCATTGATTTGTGGCGAAATTCGTGATAGGCCCATGCAAATCTTTGGACCTGGTGGCGCCTCCTAGTGGTCGATTTGAACGAAACTTTCAGGGTACGTTTCAGGTACTCCTATGAACATATTCTGCCAGTTTCGAGAAGATGGGCCTAACAGTTGTGGAATTAGCTGTATTGATGTGCTAAGCCACGCCCCTTTAAAGTTCATTGGTCAATATCTTGAAAACGCAATGAGATATCAACCTCATTTATGCAACTTTAGATGAGCATGGTCCAATGATGTTCCACAGAAAATTTGCCAGCAATCGGACCTACGGTTTAGGAGGAGATGTCAAAAATGGGTTTTTCAAATTATTCAAAATGGAGGAAAATCTAGAAGGCGGACTTAAGTGGTCCAAGAGGCTTTTTTGTAGAGCACATTCAGCAACACATGTCTGTCAAATTTCAAATCAATGGGACTTATGGTGTGAGGGGGCTGGCCTTGAAAAATGTTGTAGCGCCACCGTGTGGCCAATTTGGATCATATTTTACGTGAAGCATTATAACATCATGTACAGTTATGGTACCAAGTTTCATGTCTCTAGCTCGTTCCAGCTCACAGCAAATTGAGCAAAGGCATAATTTAGCATAAAATGCTAAATAGGCCACGCCCACATGCACCGATCAATATGACACTTCAGATCTTAGTTAATACTGGGCCCCAGAGCATGTGTACCAAATTTGATAAAATTCTGTCCACCGGATCTTGAGGTACAAGTTTTTGATGTTTTTGGCGCCCCCTATGGGTCGAGCGAGAAATGCTTTGGGACGCCTATTCCCAAACACGTATTGAAGTTATCTACCAAGATTTATGATGATCAGATTAATGGTCAATGAATTATGGCCAATTTCCTAATAAGCCCCGCCCAGTGAAAAGTTTGTTGGTCAACAGCTTCAAAACGCAATGACATATCAACACGTTTTATGCAACTTTAGATGAACTTCATCCAATAATGATCCACAGAAAATTTGGTAGCAATCGGAACTACGGTTTAGGAGGCGATGTCAAAAATGTGTTTTTCAAAAAATCCAAGATGGCGGAAAATCTAGTTAGGCGCACTTTAGTGGTCCCAGAGGCTTTTTTGTAGATCAGACGGAGCTGGACATGTGTGTCAAATTTCAAGTCAATCGGACTTACGGTTCGAGAGGCGTGGCCTTTCCAAAATCGCGTGTTTGAGCGTTAATTACAGCGCCACCATGTGGCCGATTGCTGTCATATTTTCTGAAATGTCGTTAATTATCCTTTCCATTCATTGTGCCAACTTTCATGTTTTTAGCTCTTTTCATCTCACGGCAAATTGAGCCTCAAAGGCAGACAACAAATAAAAATAATAATAATAATAACAAACCGGCACAAACTTAGAAGGGTTTAGCCCCTTCGGGGCATAAACCCTAATTACAGCCGCAAGCGGCAGTTCGCGGGTTTATGCCCTTTTTCGCTCAACAGCGGAAGCACCTGAAATCAAAGCCACGAGCAGCAGTGATCGGGTTTTGGGCTTCACAAAGCAAAACATAGTCATTTCACCTGGTTTAATTCTGTATAAAGAAGGAGTGAGACCAATCATACCCTTGTTTCATTATTACAGTGTATGCAGCCTTTCTGTAGTTGCACACTCAAAGTCTTGCCACTCAAATTTCTTGGCATTTTGTGGACGTTTCAACAGGTCAATTAAAATATCCATCAAGTTTGGTGAAGCTGGGACGAACTCCCATTGATTTGTGGCGAAATTCGTGATAGGCCCATGAAAATCTTTGGGCCTGGTGGCGCCTCCTAGTGGTCGATTTGAACGAAACTTTCAGGGTACGTTTCAGGTACTCCTATGAACATATTCTGCCAGTTTCGAGAAGATGGGCCTAACAGTTGTGGAATTAGCTGTATTGATGTGCTAAGCCACGCCCCTTTAAAGTTCATTGGTCAATATCTTGAAAACGCAATGAGATATCAACAAGCTTTATGCAACTTTAGATGAGCATGGTCCAATGATGTTCCACAGAAAATTTGCCAGCAATCGAACCTACGGTTTAGGAGGAGATGTCAAAAATGGGTTTTTCAAATTATTCAAAATGGAGGAAAATCTAGAAGGCGGACTTAAGTGGTCCAAGAGGCTTTTTTGTAGAGCACATTCAGCAACACATGTCTGTCAAATTTCAAATCAATCGAACTTATGGTGTGAGGGGGCTGGCCTTGAAAAATGGTGTAGCGCCACCGTGTGGCCAATTTGGATCATATTTTACGTGAAGCATTATGACATCATGTACAGTTATGGTACCAAGTTTCATGTCTCTAGCTCGTTCCAGCTCACAGCAAATTGAGCAAAGGCATAATTTAGCATAAAATGCTAAATAGGCCACGCCCACTTGCACCGATCAATATGACACTTTAGATCTTAGTTAATACTGGCCCCCAGAGCATGTGTACCAAATTTGATAAAATTCTGTCCACCGGATCTTGAGGTACAAGTTTTTGATGTTTTTGGCGCCCCCTATGGGTTGAGCGAGAAATGCTTTGGGACGCCTATTCCCAAACACGTATTGAAGTTATCTACCAAGATTTATGATGATCAGATTAATGGTCAATGAATTATGGCCAATTTCCTAATAAGCCCCGCCCAGTGAAAAGTTTGTTGGTCAACAGCTTCAAAACGCAATGACATATCAACACGCTTTATGCAAGTTTAGATGAGCTTCATCCAATAATGATCCACAGAAAATTTGGTAGCAATCGGACGTACGGTTTAGGATAAGATGTCAAAAATGTGTTTTTCAAAAAATTCAAGATGGCGGAAAATCTAGTTAGGCGGACTTTAGTGGTCCCAGAGGCTTTTTTGTAAATCAGATGGAGCTGGACATGTGTGTCAAATTTCGAGTCAATCAGACTTACGGTTCGAGAGGCGTGGCCTTTCCAAAATCGCATGTTTGAGCGTTAATTACAGCGCCACCATGTGGCCGATTGCTGTCATATTCCTTGAGAAGAATTTGCACATCATTTCCAGTTATTGGGCCAAGTTTCATGTTTTTAGCTCATTCCAGCTCATGGGAATATTAGCTCAAAATTAAGACAACAAATAATAATAATAATAATAATAATAATAATAATAATAATAACAAATTCACACAAACTCAATAGGGTTTAGCCCCTTCGGGGCATAAACCCTAATAATAACAAATTCACACAAACTCAATAGGGTTTAGCCCCTTCGGGGCATAAACCCTAATAATAATAATAATAATAATAACAAATTCACACAAACTCAATAGGGTTTAGCCCCTTCGGGGCATAAACCCTAATTACAGCCGCAAGCGGCAGTTCGCGGGTTTATGCCCTTTTTCGCTCAACAGCGGAAGCACCTGAAATCAAAGCCACGAGCAGCAGTGATCGGGTTTTGGGCTTCACAAAGCAAAGTCATTTCACCTGTTTTAATTCTGTATAAAGAAGGAGTGAGACCAATCACACCCTTGTTTCATTATTACACTGTATGCAGCCTTTCTGTAGTTGCACACTCAAAGTCCCGCCAGTCATATTTCTTGGCATTTTGGTGACATTTCAACAGGTCAATTAAAATATCCATCAAGTTTGGTGAAGCTGGGACGAACTCCCATTGATTTGTGGCGAAATTCGTGATAGGCCCATGCAAATCTTTGGGCCTGGTGGCGCCTCCTAGTGGTCGATTTGAACGAAACTTTCAGGGTACGTTTCAGGTACTCCTATGAACATATTCTGCCAGTTTCGAGAAGATGGGCCTAACAGTTGTGGAATTAACTGCATTGATGTGCTAAGCCACGCCCCTTTAAAGTTCATTGGTCAATATCTTGAAAACGCAATGAGATATCAACCTCATTTATGCAACTTTAGATGAGCATGGTCCAATGATGTTCCAAAGAAAGTTTGCCAGCAATCGGACCTACGGTTTAGGAGGAGATGTCAAAAATAGGTTTTTCAAATTATTCAAAATGGAGGAAAATCTAGAGGGCGGACTTTAGTCGTCCAAGAGGCTTTTTTGTAGAGCACATTCAGCAACACATGTCTGTCAAATTTCAAATCAATCGGACTTATGGTGTGAGGGAGCTGGCCTTGAAAAATGTTGTAGCGCCACCGTGTGGCCAATTTGGATCATATTTTACGTGAAGCATTATGACATCATGTACAGTTATGGCACCAAGTTTCATGTCTCTAGCTCGTTCAAGCTCACAGCAAATTGAGCAAAGGCATAATTTAGCATAAAATGCTAAATAGGCCACGCCCACATGCACCGATCAATATGACACTTCAGATCTTAGTTAATACTGGCCCCCAGAGCATGTGTACCAAATTTGATAAAATTCTGTCCACCGGATCTTGAGGTACAAGTTTTTGATGTTTTTGGCGCCCCCTATGGGTCGAGCAAGAAATGCTTTGGTACGCCTATTCCCAAACACGTATTGAAGTTATCTACCAAGATTTATGATGATTGGACTAATGGTCAATGAATTATGGCTAATTTCCTGCTAAGCCCCGCCCAGTGAAAAGTTTGTTGGTCAACAACTTCAAAACGCAATCACATATCAACAAGCCTTATGCAATTTTAGATGAACTTAGTCCAATAATGATCCACAGAAAATTTGGTAGCAATCGGACCTACGGTTTAGGAGGAGATGTCAAAAATGTGTTTTTCAAAAAATTCAAAATGGCGGAAAATCTAGTTAGGCGGACTTTAGTAGTCCCAGAGGCTTTTTTGTAGATCACATGGAGCTGGATATGTGTGTCAAATTTCAAGTCAATCGGACTTACGGTGCGAGGGGCGTGGCTTTTCAAAAATCGCGTGTTTGAGCGTTAATTACAGCGCCACCATCTGGCCAATTGATGTCATATTCCTTGAGAATCACCTGCACATCATTTGCAGTTATTGTGCCAATTTTCATTTTTCTAGCTCATTCCATCTCACGGCAAATTGAGCCCAACTGGCAGACAACAAATAATAATAATAATAATAATAATAACAAACCGGCACAATCTTAGAAGGGTTTAGCCCCTTCGGGGCATAAACCCTAATTAGGCTGTTTCATGTAAATTCCATATGAAGTATGTTCTATATTACTTTGATTTTCTTTGGTAGGATAGCAGTCTATACAAGTTTAGAACCCTGAATACTCTGATAAAAATGTGTTATTATTGTGCTTCACAATTAGGTTAAAACTTAATTAAGTTAGAGCAGAATTTATAATGAAAATAAATAAATATATATATATATATGTAAGTAATTCAAATTTAGGTTACATTATTCCAAAATATGTTCGATAGTGCAGCACATACGCCCTATATCTCCATGAAACAGACTTTTGAATAAAACATTAAAGCCTCTTTAACAAGTGTTGGCCACTGTTGACAATTTCTCTATTTGAATTGAATGAAGTATTTAAATGGCACACATTGAATACAATTATTTTAAAAGGGAAATACATACTTACAAAGTCATTTAATTACTGTTTATCGTTGTTACAAAAATGCATAACTAACTGTATGTTTCGGAGTATAGGACGTATAGCCTCTGCTATTATTGCTTATATCCTTTATAGTCCATATTCCTATATTCATATGTGTGCTGTATATGAATCTCCCTGCCTGAAAAAGTCATTTAAAATTGCATGTGCTTTGTAAGGAGTTGCAGAAATTGTAGGTTAGTCAGCCAGAAATAACCTACTGTAATTGTAGGATTTAAGTCTTGCCTGTCTTTTCTGCATCCATCCAAAGCCACAATACTCATGGAAGCAAGAAGACACATTGAGCTCTGGCATAATGCGACTATAAAGTATATGCCTTAGGTGGATCAGAGCAATACTTTCGCCAAGACAGAAAGCATATCAACCAACTATCCAGACCTACAGTTGAAGTTTTAAATGTAAAATCTTTCAAATCTTTCAAACTACAAATATGTAGCGTTTATCACCTGTGACTCAAACAGCCGGCCTGTGCTGTTTGTTTTTCAAAGGATGGATAGTCTGTATTCACACGGCTATTGTGCGTTAACCTTCTGACTCAGGAGCGCTTCCTTTTGTTGATATTCAACGCCGGATGGCTGTTTCAAGGCCACAGTTTCAAGATCCATCAACAGCGCCGGCATCGCTACCCTTTGCAGTTTTAGTCATCCATTAGTGCTCCACGTTCAGACCACTAATGTGTACCTACGGATGTAAACAGCTCGCTCTGTCACTGAACCTTCATTTGTAGACTCTTCCAAAATGCAATATCACATAACCTCTGGCTAGACTTCTGTTTCGTACATTTTGTCCACAAAGACTGTGACTACAGTATAGCTCTTGTATTTTCCTTTTGTTTGCAGTTTTCTGAAATTGTTCATAAGTAATACTGTAATTAGGGTTGTTTTCATTATTGATTAATCTGTCGATTATTTTCTTGATTAATCATTTAGTGTATAAAATGTCAGAAAATAGTAAAAAAAAAAAAAGGCCCGTCATATTTAAGAATCTATAATCTGTGAATCAGAAAGTATCTGGTTCTTTGATAAAAAAGGTACAAGCTTGTGTACCTAAACATATCAGGGGACAAATTAAAGTGGCAGTAGGCAGTATATTTTTGGCATCATTGGGCAAAAATTCCATAATAACCTTTCAGCATATTGTAATTCAAGTGTTCTGAGAGATAACTAGACTTCTGCTCCTCCTCATGTCTCTGTTTTCAGGCTTTAGAAAATCTAGCCCGTGACGGCAGACTTTGACCAATCACAGGTCATTTCATTGAGAGAGCATTCCTATTGGCTGTGCTCCGGTCATGTGACCAGAACTTGGCGTTCCTTCAACAGATTTCACAATGGCGGCCGCGTCACAAACTTTCTCATTTTACAGCTAAATCGTACACTACAAGATGATTCTGAAAACATTTGAGGCGAGAAATAGGCATTAACGTAACATAATATCATATTAACGCCACTAATTTCTTTAACGCAATAACGCAATCGATCTGCCGGAAGTTGTACCGGGCTCAGTTTTAAAGTTAAAGTGAAAGAATCCATTGGTATCAACCACGTTATACTAGCTTGTCACAAAGGAGATTAAATAACGCTCCAAACTTACGCTAAATTTTGGCGAGGAAAAACTCAAGGGGTCCCTTGACCTCTGACCTCAAGACATGTGAATGAAAATGGTTTCTATGGGTACCCACGAGTCTCCCCTTTACAGACATGCCCATTTTATGATAATCACATGCAGTTTCCATTACATTTTTTTCTCTATCAAAATTTCAAAGTGCACACACTCTTGTGCTTAGATGCAGAATTCTGTACTGATTTGTTTGTTGTTGTTTTTTTAAAATAAAAAGTACTTGCACACGACGAGTAGTCAACCCAGCTTGTGTCCATATTTGCTGTGGCTGTTTGGCACAGACTGTAATTTATGTTGTTTGGACACTGTGTAACATTCCCTGCTTACCTTTCACAACCTGTTGTTGTGTGTTTGTTCTGTTACTTTGTTCTGAGTTGGAGGAAACATAGCAGCACTTGCTTTGCTTTTGTGGGATTTTTAAGACATGTTGAGTTTGAGCAAAGGACTGAAATGAGTTGCCTGCAAAGTATGCATGAATATCCTCTGTATTTCCTGTATGATAGTAGTGTCTGATGTGTCAAAAGGCAGGTAAAGATCGGGCAGATGCTTTCTTTTTTGCTTTCCACTGTGATGTTTGTCAAGCAGTTAGTTGGCTCTCTGTCTGGCATTTATTGGCCATTTTATTGCCCTTGCTTTTTGTTGTGGCACTAGTATATATGGCTTTTTATTGCTGAATTAGCTGTGGACTGGTTTGTATTGTATCAAATTAGGGTATTGTTTTCACTGGTTTTCCAGCCCAGTCGCACAGCAGTCTAGCGTCACAAAGAGCCTATTCACAAAAATTTAATGTATTGATTTGTGTACATAAACACGAATTTCACAATCAATTCGTATGTAATCCACGTAATTGTGAACCAGGGAGTATAAAGAGTGGCAAACACCACGTAGGGAGGAGGTCGGGGTGGATGGGTGGGTCATAAAACACAGGACTTTCGCCCAGGAGACCGGTGTTGGTACCCCGTAAACGTTGATTTATTTGTCATGTAACTTCCGTACTTAAGTTACGTCACTTCCGGAGTTTATTTGAATCCAAACCATAATCTTTTCCAAAAGCTAACTAAGTAGTTTTTGTCACGTAACTTCCGTACTTAAGTTAAGGCTCTTCCGGTTTTATTTTAACCCAAACCACGATCTTCTCCTAAAGCTAAGTAGGTTTTGTCACGTAACTTCCATAAGTTACTGCACTTTTGAAGTTTATTTTAATCCAAACCACGATCTTTTCCTAAAGCTAACTAAGTAGTTTTTGTCACGTAGCTTCCGTACTTAAGTGACGGCACTTCCGGAGTTTATTTGAACCCAAACCACGATCTTTTCCTAAAGCTAAGTAGTTTTTGTCACGTAACTTCCAGAAGTTACAGCACTTCCGGAGTTTATTTTAACCCAAACCACGATCTTTTCCTAAAGCTAACTAAGTCGTTTTTGCCTAAGCCTAACCAAGTTGATCTATTCCTAAACCTAACTAAGTAGTTTTATTTTGAAAAGACTGGAGCGGAAAATTGACACATGCGACATGTGTTGCTGTACATTCGTAAGAAAAAGCACTTAAAATACTTTGTGTAAAGTCGTGCTGAGCGTCACGAAAAAAAGGGAAATTCGTGTCTATGTACACGAATCAAATAGATTAAATTCAGCTATTTCACGAACTATGTTGCTATATATCAAGTCTATAATTCAAATCAGTCATCTATACTTTCCACTACCAAATACCTTAAACTCATTCAAGTGGGATGAAATGTACACAAAATGTACAGCTGTAAAGAAGTGCATGTAGGTCATGTCGTGCGTACTCTTGTACTGTTGGTCATACTGAGTTTGTTACACTCTCGTGCATCTCCACCGTGGGCTGTGGTCTATGTTTCTGTGCTTCACTATGTCATCTGCTGCACTGGCTGCAGGCTCGGCCTCTCATCAGCACTTTAGTCACGACGGGAGCATTTGGCTCAGACGTGCTATCAGCACAGCACAAAGGAGGCACTGACGCTTCCTAGATGGCACGTTTCAGCCAGTCAGCTGGCAGTGCTCACGCAGGGGAAATGTTCCTCGCTAATAAGGAAACAGGAAAAAACTGTGACGTTGGAGGTGGCGTATAGCGCAGCATCAGTGGTGAAGAGGTGTGGTGGGTGGAAGGGAATCGCTCCCACATTCCACTTTTGCGTCAGTGATGACCCACTAAACTCCACAGGGATTAAAGACAATTATCTCAATATCGTTTAAGTTCTCTCCACTGTTGATTAAAATGTAGTTAAGCCTGGCCCTGTTTGTAAAAGCTTGTTGTGGTTTATTTCTTTTAGGAATCTTTACATAAAATGTTATTCATATATAACTGTGCAAAAGTTGCTTGAAAAATACTGTGTTTTCAAGTGTTCCAGCTCCTGCTATAAAACTAGCAGAAAAAAATGTGTTTATCATGAAAAGTTTTTCATTTTTATGAATCACTTTTCCTGCTTCTGTGAAAGAAGCAGGAGAATATGGGTCAGGGACGGTCAACAGTCACGTTGAAAAGCTTTCCTGGTTTTTATTAACACTTTTTTTTCTGTAATAAATGTCACAACTTAAAGTGTGGTAGTCCTGAGAGGGAAGTAGGTCAGTGATACAGCATTATATAAATGTTAGGTAAGACGATAGCCCAAACCCCATTTACTCTCACGTGCCTGTTAAACTGACTAAACTCAGAGCATAGTTGGAGGATTGGCGCCGTTCAATGGCAACCTTCAGTTAATGCACTGAGAGCGAAACATGACAACAGATCAGGGCTGAGCCAAGGCATTTTAATGTGTGTGTGTGTGTGTGTGTGTGTGAGGAGGAGTTGGTTTGGCGAGAAACTAAATAGAAGAAAGAGAGGAATTCTTTACTGGTTTCTGGCAGGCATGGGTCAGCTGTTAATGCTTTTCTACAGACAAACATTCCTGAGTGAGATATCAACCTTTTAAAGATAATTGCCACCCACTACTGAAAACACTTTTATGAGTCACTGATTGTTTGCTCACAACAAAAAAAAAAGCTGTGAATTTGAGGACAAAAATGGTTTCAAATATTGATGGATTCTTTACAGGATGAAACAAAGCTGTAAACAATAACTTAAGTTTCAAATTAAGAAAAAAAATCAAGAATACACAGAACATAATATGGGCTACTTTATGATACATTGACTTTGTTGCTGCCAAAATAAAAAATAAATGAATAAATAAATAATTGACTCAATAAATATGTCATTAAATGTAGCAAAAATAATGTTAAAAATAAATGTAGCCATTACTTAATCAATAAAATGGGATATAAATTGATGTTTCTGTTTAAATTTGCATCTTTATTTATTTATTGCCGTCATTTGCATAATGAGGCAGAAATGCATAAAGAAATGTAAAAAGAAATGTGTAAAGAAATGCATAAAGAAAAGAATACAGAAATAAATAAGTTTGGGGAAATAAATAAGGGGTGAAATGTAAAGGGAAAATCATGCAGAAATAAATAAATGCATAAATACATAAAAGAAATACATAGATTTAAAAATAAATTCACAATAAATAAAAAATAAAAGCAACAAATAAATAAATAAATACAAATAAATTGAAAAATAAATACATGAATTAATGTAATTAATTAAATTAATTAATTAATACAAATTAATTAAAATAAATATATAAATAAATAAAAGGGAAAATTATAAGGAAGAGTAAATAATTAAGTGAATTAATACAAAGATAATTAAATAAAGAAGCAAATTAAATCAGAAATATCAATTTATGTCACATTTTATCAATTAATTAATGGCTTCATTTATTTTTTATATTATTTTTGCGGCAATAAATAACATATATTGAGTCATTTATGTATTTATTCATTTATTTTTTATTTAAGCAGGTTCTGTCCTCCATAGATTTGGCTAATTTGTATGAATATTAATTTTCTGGTACTTCATTCACTTCTGCATTTTAAGACTAAAGTAAGTACATTTAAAAAGCAATAGTAAAATTTAAATGTTTAAAAAATTTGGTTCAAGGCATTTGCACTGAATAAGAACCAGAATCAGCTTCACTCTTCCTAAGAGCTTCCTAATTATTAATAGGTCAAGCCAGCGCTACAGAGCTCTCAAGGTTGATGTATTCATGTGCAGTCTCTCACATCACTGTGATGGTTGTTTTCATGTATCAGATCTCGCTGCGGGGGAGGAAGGCCTAGACCAAGCAGGCTCCTCGTTGCCAACTGTTGAGCTGCCAAGGAAACGAAAGGGAGATGTGGAGGAGAGGTCAGGCATCCATGTACAGTAAGAGGAGTGCTATGTTGATATATGAAAATCACACTGTGCTGAACAATGCATCCATTCTTCTTCTGATACAGTAAATGACACGCAATGTGTCCATTCACACTTACAGGCAAAGCGACGACTTCCAAATGGAGGAAGACCTCAGCAGGTACACACTGACGTTTTGGCTTTGTTCACACACTGTCTTATGAGGGAATATTAGAAAGGAATTTTGAATTTTTTGATCCTTTTATTTGCAGATCTGAAGGAGAGGATCAGCAAGTCAAAATGAAATGCTTCAGGTATTTCTATTTTTTTTTTTACATCAAATTACTGTGCCATCTGTGTCTTGAAAAGCCTCCCTTTCATTGGTCTCTCATTCATGTGACCAGTTATTTTAAAACTACAATGACTTTCAACTCCAAGTCATTTTTTCCCTGATTTCTGACCGCGCCTGCAGGGAGCCTCACCGACAGATCGAGAAGCGGCGGAGGGATAAAATGAACAACCTCATTGACGAGCTGTCTGCCATGATCCCCGCCTTCCAACCCATGGCTCGAAAACTTGACAAACTCACTGTCCTGCGGAAGGCCGTGCAACACCTGAAAGCCCTCAAAGGTAATTCTGAACCCGCCTGGCAATTTAAAATGTCAGCGACGTCTATTCTGTTCCATCTAAAAGCTTGTTGTGTGTCCTGTGTTTTCAGCTGGTGCAAGCAGCGCCTTTACAGACACCATCTACAAGCCTTCTATCCTGCCTCATGATGACCTCAGGCGCCTTCTGCTCAGGGTTGGTAATGTTACTCATGAACGACCCCGATTAGTCCCATTTGATTATTACATCTATCTGTGTATTGATATGTATCTTTTTACCAGGCCGCGGACGGTTTCCTGTTAATTGTAAGTTGTGACCGGGCTAAAATCCTGTTCATCTCCGAGTCCGTCTCCAAGATCCTCAACTTTAGCCGGGTGTGTTGCACTTCTACATCACACACTCAAGCGGAGTTGCAGGCCTGAGGCCATCCTGAGGGCTAAGATGCACAACATTTAACTTAAAGGTGCAGTGTGTAAGATCTGGTGGCATCTAGTGGTGAGGTTGCAGATTGACATCAACTGAAATTTCTCCCGTATGCCAAGTGTGTAGGAGAACTATGTTGGCCGATGCAAAAACGTGAAATGGCGCTATCTAGAGCCAGTATTTGGTTTGTCCGTTCTGGGCTACTGTAGAAACATGGCGTCCGGATATAAACGGCTCATTTTAAGGTCACGAAAACACAACTATTCGTATTTTCAGGTGATTATACACTCAAGAAAATGTACTTATTAATATTATATTCCATTTCTGCCAATAGATCCCCCTAAATGTTACACACTGTTCCTTTAAGTGTATTTGGACCTTTTACTTTTTGCATTTTTTTTTCTCTCTTCTGAACATTGTCAAAATGAGGCAAAAATGGCATAAAAATATGGAGCACACAAAACTGACAAAATGTAGTAAATCAGACTAGTCAACAATATAACTGAAAGCATCAACAAATAACAGTAAGTCAAATAATTCAGTGTAAAAAGTGAAAAAGGAACATAGCTTTAAAAAAAAGCCTAGCTTGATATATTAAATAATATAGTAAATAAGCAGTTTGTTGGTGTTAAAGTAACATCCTTTTTTTTTTATAAACTTTTTTACAATGGTGGTTAAGGGAAAATTGCAGCCCACTGCGTTTTGTCAGTTTGGGGCCCCATATAAAAGTCTCCACTTCATCTACTCTCAGCATGTGCATCAGACAGTTTGCTTATGTGGTTGAGGATCTGAATCTTTACGACTCAGTCTACAACACAAAATTGTATGTCTGCAGATTTTACGAGCAACTAAATCATATGAAACATTTCATTGAAGCTCCAGTGACGGCCTGACAGTGTTTCTGCAGGGCCAGCGATATCTGAGCTTTTATACAATTTTTTAAAAGTCTGTTTATAAGGGCTTGGCAGCCAGAATGATAACCACACCTGCTCTACATATTTGACAACATTTTGCAGCTTTGAGACGGACTGTAAGCAAGCAGAGAGGAATTATGGAGATTAGAAGGGATGCAACAGAAAAAGCTTCTAAAGTAATCTGACACCATGTCTGCAGGGCAGCACGTGTTATTTTGGGGCTTACCAGTAAACCATGGCTGAATACATGCTGCAGCAATTCTCTTATAATCCAGAGAGCTGACAAACAGCGAGCTGTTGATTCTGAACAAAGACAATTAAATGAAACTAAAGTTGAATAAATGGCTGTCATTTGGGTTCCCAGTTGGAGCTGACTGGGCAGAGCTTGTTCGATTTCATCCACCCCAAAGACAACAACAAGGTGAAGGAGCAGCTGGCGTCTTCGGAGTACTCTCGCCAACGCCTCATTGATGCTGCAAGTAAGTCTGTTACCATGTCAGGTCTGAGAAACAACTGAAAATGTAACACATTGTGGACGAGTAGGAGACAACTGATCAACATTGTGTCGTTCTGTGTGCAGATGGGGTCCAGGTCCAGGTGGACTCCCCCGTCAGGCCGCCACACTTGTCCCCTGGGGCCCGGAGATCCTTCTTCTGCCGGATGAAGCACCGTCGGGTGGCGGGGAAGCAAGAGGACAAACACTTACTGCCCTGTCCTTCCAAAAAGAAAGGTGGGTTCAGACCGATGTCCAGGCTGTGAGGGTTGCCCAACAACTCCTCAGCAGCTGCGCCTCCCCATTTTATGATGTCACATCACCATCATCATAGGGGAAATGTTGATGTTAGCTCCAAGTCAGTTCAGTCAGAGACACTTAAGTAAAAGGAGTTCACCATTTCACGACTCAGAGACTCAAGCTCATGATCTGAAACTCATTTCGGCCACTTGTAATCGCGATCTCATTCTTTCGGTCACTACCCAAAGCTCATGACCATAGGTGAGTGTTGGAACGTAGATGGACTGGTAAATCGAGAGCTTCGCCTTCCGGCTCAGCTCCCTCTTCACCACAATGGTCCGGTACAGAGCCCGCATAACTGCAGACGACGCACCGAACCACCTGTCCATCTCCCGCTCCATTTTTCCCTCACTCGTGAACAAGACCCCGATATACTTAAACTCCCTCGCTTGGAGCAGTGACTCACTCACAGGCACTGTCCCCGACCTCCACGCGACACCAAAGAGGCGTATCAGCCAAGACAGCCAACAATATCCAGAGCCTTTAGCATCTCAGGGGCGAATCTCATCCACCCCCGGTACCTGTATAACATGTATAGGGCAGTTTTATGTAAATAACTTTATATCACATGACACTGACTGCAGCTTTAATTGTAAAATGAAGCTTTATTTTAGATAAATATACACTGATAGAGACAAAAACCTTGACTTCCCTTCAGTACACATGAACACTGATCCGGTCCTGTTGCTCCAAGCAGTGTCCTATTATTAAGTAAGTGCTTCCAAATGATTCTCATTTGTACTCTACTTGAAATACCAGATGGATGAGGTGTGCTGCTGAAGGCAGTGCAACAAGGGCCAGAAAAGTCAGACTGTTTGTGAATTTACTTTAATGCACTGCATACTTTTATTAGTATGTGTTTTATTTCAGAGGCTTTTGCAGGAAAGATTCTGATTCATTGCATTTTTTTTAGAAGTGTTTGGCCTGAAAATGGTCAAATATCAACATAATGTTTCAGCTATCAGCTGTATGGCTCCAGATTTATTTGCATTTGCTTTCACAATCTCATATCATCATACTACTAAATCTCAGAAATGTTTTCTAAAATACCGCTGGAGCCAGGTCTGTTATCTTCAAAGCCATTTGGACCATAATATCATACTGATATGACAGGGTAGATACGCAGAATACAAATATACACAGAGAAACACACTGACCCTCTCAAACCCGCGGCTCCCGTGGAACAGCACTACTTTGGGTCATTATATTTCTGTTACCTCGCTCTCTTGAGGTGATTCAGCTGAGAGCGACTGCCTGGCTGAGTTTATCTTTGAAATGATCGCAGCTATTCAGCTTTGTATACACAGTCGTGACATGTTCAGTCCTGGACCTGCAGGGAACTTTGGCCCAAACAGAGGAGGAGGAGGAGGAGGAGGAGGAGGAGGTTGGAGGATGTTTACCAAAAGATTAATAATACAGTATATTGAAATGTGTTTCTAGGCAATGAGGTCAATGTTCGGGCAGCCAGCGGAAAACAAACATATAGTGTGGAAAATGTGTCAGATCTTGATCTGGTGGAAGCGGGTGGGTGTGTTGTGACCCTAAAGTTTGCTGAGGTTGCGTACAAGTAGATGAGTCTAAATCTTTATTTCTATGGCAACGTGTGACCACAATTTCAATAGAAAGAATGAACAAAGATTACTCTCTTATTTCTGTAACTGCTTATTTAAAGGTGCAGTCTGTAGGATTTGGCGGCATCCAGCGGTGGGGTTGCAGATTGCAACCAACTGAAACTTCTCCCATGTGCCAAGCGTTTAGAAAATGTGAAAACGTGAATGGGCCTATCTAGAGCCAGTGTTTGATTTGTCCATTCAGGGCAAAATGTGGGTCAGTTTTTCAATGAGTCATTTCTTGGAGGAAAGAATTCAGAGTTTGAATGAGCATTTGTGGCAGCCCAAATAGATGACACAATTTCAAAAAGAAAAACATGTAGTTAGTTCTGCACAGGAAGTAGGTCAGTGGTGCAGCATTGTATAACCACAAAGTAAGAAGATGGTCCAAAACCCCACTTACTGCAAACCCAATAGTGGTGACAGAAACAGGAGGCGTGGCGCCACTCAGTGGCCAATCCCAACAACTGCACTGCAGCATATAAAGAAGAATCAGAATCAGAAGCAGTTTATATTCACCAAGTACATACACACAAGGAATTAGACTCCAGTTTTATGCGTCTCTCTAAGCGCACATACACAGAAATAGAAATAACAGCTAGGGACAAGAACAACAAAGCTGGACAAATAAAGGGTGAGGAATAGACAGCACTGTTGTGTACACAAGTAGTGGAAAAAATAGGTGTATATATAATTTTTGTAATAAATAAATAAATAGAAATATATTATATATATATATATATATATATATATAAATATATTATATATATGTATATTATATAAAGCAACAATGACCAACAATGAAATAAGAATAAAAGAAAAATGTCTATGTGCAAGTCAAGTTTAATTTAAGTGTAAACAATACAAATCACTATTTGTCACTGTTCTGTGTTTTTAATTGATTTCCAATAATACATTTTACATACATTTGCATAAAGCAAGCATAGTTGTCCACTCCCATGTTGATAAGAGTATTAAATACTTGACAAATCTCCCTTTAAGGTACATTTTGAACAGATAAAAAATGTGATTCATTTGCGATTAATCGCGATTAACTATGGACAATCATGCAATTAATTGCGATTAAATATTTTAATCGATTGACAGCTCCAGATATTTCATTTGCATTTATTTTACAAACTACTTGTTTTTGTGCCCACAGACACTCACAGATACTGTACCCTCCACTGCACTGGATACATGAGGAGCTGGCCGAAAAGCCAGCTGGACTCGGAGGGTGACGGTGACAAGGAAACCTCAAACCCGACCTGCCTGGTGACGGTGTGCCGCCTCCTCTCTCACGCGCCCCACCAGCCTTCCAAAGACGTCAACGTCAAGCCCTCAGAGTTCGTCACCCGCTGTGCCATCGACGGCAAGTTCACTTTTGTCGAACAACAGTGAGTCTCCCGGTTCTTAACCGCCTTCGTCTTCACAAGTAGCCGTGTATCTTCCTGTCGTGAGTTGTGGATTTGTTCTGAGCACACGGTTTCCGCTGAGAAAGAAATGGCAGAGTTGTGTTGAGGAGGCCTCTGAGCGAGTTTTGTCAGTGGAGATAATCCTTTCTGTCTTTGCCATTGTTTCTCAGAAGGAGCTGTATCTTGATGGCATCACATGAAAATCTCTTCTCATTTTTTGGGAAGTAATTTCATACCACAAGTATTGTGAATCATTCGATCAAATTGCCCCATATGTGTGACTGCTGAATGTTACATGTGGAGAGGCATTCACTGTCATTCCATTTTCACTCCCTCACTGGTTTTGAACAATCCTGAGTGACGGCAAAAGAGGCGGAGGAAGCCAGCGTAACTGAGCTCCTCCTGTCTCCTCTGTGTTTCCCAGAGCCACGGCGGTCATCGGTTATTTGCCGCAGGAAGTTCTCGGCACGTCGTGTTATGAGTACTTCCACCAGGACAACCTGCAGCACCTCGCGGAGAAACACAGGCAAGGTGATGGAGCAAAGCAACCACAGTTGGCAACTTTAACCCTCCTGTATCTGATTCAGTTAAGAACTTAAAGCTGCAGTCGGTAACTTTGAGCAAAGTTACCGACTGCAGCTTTAATTGGGACAATTGTGCCCCAAAACAAGAGATGAATGTTTTATAGAAGTTCAAGAACTTGACCTTTTCTTATGTTTCCTGCCGCGCTCTGTGACAACGCTCGTTTCCAATCTCTTGGCAGTTCTCCGAAGCAAGGAGAAGATCGAGACGCAGTGCTACAAGTTCAAAACAAAATACGGCTCCTACGTTTCACTCCAAAGTCAGTGGTTTAGCTTCACAAATCCATGGACCAAAGAAGTTGAGTTTATCGTGTCTTCGAACAGGGTTGTCTCGTAAGTACTGATTCATTTATGAAGATGTCGATAACCTGTCTCAGATACAATGTCACTATTGGAGGAAGGAGGCGTTACAAACTCATCCGTACATTCTTTAGAGCAATTTTCCTGACACTGGTTATCCAAAAACCTTTGTTTCTGTGTTGATGTCAAACACACATTTTGCTTCTGATCATGTTGCCATAACACAAATTTAAATACAGTTTATTGATGGATATAGCAGCGTAAATACTTCTTTGCACCAGCAGGGGGCCTGGTCACACAAAAGATGGGGAGGCAGGCAGCTCAAAAGCACTTCAGGGTAAGAAATACATACTGTGTATTGACATTTATCTCTTGTGTGGGATTTTTCTTTTTTGTTTACATAAAGGTTTGTTTTACTGTCTTCTTCTTCCACAGAACACACAAAGCAAATACCCATAATTCCAAGCCTTTCCAGTGGTGTGGGCACAATGATCTACGCCGGCAGCATAGGGACCCAAATCGCAAATGAGCTCATCGACTCTTACAGGTGCGTTGTGTGTGTGTATATATGTATTGGATTGGAGGGGATGACATTTTTGTAGACCCTATATGGAGAAGTGGATTAAAAGTTGTCATGAACATTATCTGTTCAAAATGTACCTTAAAGGGAGATTTGTCAAGTATTTAATACTCTTATCAACATGGGAGTGGACAAATATGCTGCTTTATGCAAATGTATGTATATATTTATTATTGGAAATCAATTAACAACACAAAACAATGACAGATATTGTCCAGAAACCCTCACAGGTACTGCATTTAGCATACAAAGTATGCTCAAATCATAACATGGCAAACTGCAGCCCAACAGGCAACAACAGCTGTCAGTGTGTCAGTGTGCTGACTTGACTATGAATGCTCTAGGTCTGTAGTTTGTGGCTGTAAAGTTTCATGAGGCTGTGATTATCCTAGAGGTCACCACAGGTCATTTTATACAGTGAGGTCAAATTTCCAAAAAATGGTCTTACTACAATGAGATGGCTACTATGGGGACTAACATCATCACACATGAACACAATTGGGCTCATTGGATCCACAAGAGTCTCAGCTTTACAGTGATACCAATTTATGCAATTCCAAGACTGTTTAGGGACCCCAGTATGCAGAAATATTCAAACACACCATTTTTTGAATAGGCGAAAATAACATAAGTTGCGTTAATGCGTTAAAGAAATTAGAAATTTGCGTTATTATCACGTTAACTTTGACAGCCCTAATACAAACATAGAAGAATATTTATAACAAATCAAGATTTTTTAAAAATAAGTTTATCTCCTGCTGTGTTCCTACCTGTTGTTAAACAGGATGAACTCGTCTCCATCAAGCGGAGCTTCCAGTCCGTTTGGCCCGGCCCAGGAGAAATGTCCTCTGGTGTCCCCACAAACCAGCACGAGTGTGAGTGTTCTCTTAATCATTACAGCACATTTACTTGGAGGCTAATTACATTCATTTTGTTAGCAATTGCGAAGTCGAGCGATAATCAGCTGTATTTGTTGACCTTTTGATCAAGATATAGACTTAAACTCAAATATTTTGTTTTTCAGTCACCTTCGTTTTTTCCAGATTTTGAGACTTTAAAGAGGCCCTATTATGCTAATTTTCAGGTGCATACTTGTATTTTGGTTTTCCACCAGAACATGTTTAGATGATTTAATGTTCAAAAAACGCTTACATTTTCTCATACCGGCTGTGCTGCAGCACCTCTTTTCACCCTCTGTCTGAAACGCTCTGTTTGAGCTCCTCCCCCCTCCCGAATAGCCCAGTCTGCTCTGATGGGTCAGCTGGTCCGCCCTGTTGTGATTGGTCAACCGAACCAAACTCTTCAGACTCTGCTCCAGCTCCGCACTAACTAGCTTTGTATTAGGGCGTGCCAAACTAGCCGCTAGGCAGGTATTATGCAAATGTGTTACCTGGTGACATCACCATATTACGGAAGAAAAGGCGGGACTTCAAGAAAAGGCATTTAAGGCAGTTCTGGAGCAGTTTTTCTCCCTTTGGCGTGGACTTTGGACTTTGTAACTTTGCAGACCTTTTACATGCCCAAAAAACTATATAACACACTAAAGGAAAGGGAGAAGGCACAAAAGCATAATAGTTCCTCTTTAAACTTTTACCTCCTTACACTTTTCTTGTTCTTATTTTACTGTCAATTTTAGTGGCATAAGGAGGTTAATTCAAATGCGTGGCTAGAGAGTTTATATGGAAATGCATTATGCAATTGTATGCTAATTTTGGTGCTCTGTGGTATTTATATGCAAAATAAAGCTAGTCATGCATACATTGTTCATTTTCAAGCAAATTAATAATGACATGAAGAGTTCTGGTCATTTGGAAGCAGCTTGCGCAGGTCATGACCAGACAATTGATTGAGTTTGTAACCTCATGTAGCACTAATATGAGGTAATATGACTTGTAATTTAATGATTCCATCATACTTATATATTAATTAAGGTAACAATTTGAGTTGTATTTCTTGGACAGCATGCTCACATGTCCTTATAGTGTCTCCATAAGTGTGTAAGTCTTATTCAAAATGTTAGATGTATCAAAATTTGATATATGCAGAAAAATGTGTACATTAAGACAGCGGCTACTTCTACAACTTGTTCTCCTGAGTTTAATTACACACTCCAGTGGTGTTTTAACGTCACATGACTTGTTCCAGGCGTCCAGCCGAGAGGAGGCAGCAGGCGGTTCATCACAGTCCCAGCCTGACTCGAGGACAGTGGCGGGCGGTAACAGTGCAACTTCTGAAAGTTCAGGTACTGTCAGCAGGATAATAATAAAAGTGGGCATGTCTGTAAAGGGGAGACTCGTGGGTACCCATAGAACCCATTTTCATTCACATATCTTGAGGTCAGAGGTCAAGGGACCCCTTTGAAAATGGTCATGCCAGTTTTTCCTCGCCAAAATTTAGCGCAAGTTTGGAGATTTATTTAGTCTCCTTCACGACAAGCTAGTATGACATGGTACCAATGGATTCCTTAGGTTCATTCTAGTTTCATATGATGCCAGTATGCATTCACTGGTTTTAAAACTGAGCCCACTACAACCTAAAAATGGCAAGTTGCATTAAAGCGTTAAAGAAATAAGTGGCGTTAAAATGAATTTGCACTAACGCGTTATTATCGCGTTAACTTTGACAGCCCTTGTAAGAAGAAATGGGCCGCACTCACAAAACCTGTCCAAAGGCTTCAAAAAGCCTTTGGACATTTTATTATTGACAGAGAAACTCCAGCAGTCTTTGTATTGTTGATCCCACCCACCATTTCACAGCTGCAGGCCCAAAATCAGCAGGTGATCCAACTACGTGATGCAAAAGATCAGAGCAGTAGAAAATCAAACATTTATACGAATGCAGGTCTAAAAAAAATCCTCATCATCAAACAATAGAAGGCATTGATCATTACAGTTGGGTGATATCCCACAATATCAGTTTTTTTTCCCCCTAAAGTCTTGGTTTCTTTGCTCTGTTCCACCCAGGCGAGCCGTCCCAGCTGGACTTGGACAGCATGGTGGTGCCAGGCCTGAACAGCTTCAGCAGCGACGAGGCGGCCATGGCGGTCATCATGAGCCTGCTGGAGACGGATGTAAACATGAGTCAATCAGAGGACTTTGAGGACATACACTGGCCTTTCTAGAGGGCGCACAGACTTTAAGCTCTCACATGCTCTTGTGTCGTTTTCTTGCCGAGAACTGCACAATTGAACCCACTGGACTTGTACCAAAGGCCGCATAACATGTTGTATTTGAGGAAGCCTAACAAGAGTTAATAGGAATTATTGTTACTGTGATTATGATGATGAAGGAATGTCAGGTTAAAGTGTCCCCGGAGCCTGTGTTGATTCAGTGTCTTCCTCAGCGACACTTCAGCGTAACCCAGACTTTCCACAGCAGAACGATTTATCTGTTCGCCTTGCTTGCCCCCCCAATGAGTGGCCAAGGTCTGGAGGAGAATCAGACTTCTGCCATGTGCAGTGCTGCTAGAGAAACTCCTCAAACCTTTGACATTTGCGAAACTTTTGGTACCCAGTGATAACACATGTTTTTCATGTCATGGTCTGATTGTTCCATTTTTTTTACTCTGTTTTTTAAAAAACCCCTCCAGATGCATTTTGAGTCATGTAAAAAATACTCTGCAGAGTAATACTTGTCCGATATTGTGTCCAGTAAGTAGAATAAGGCTAAAAAGGACGTCTATTCCTTCTCCCCTTTATTAAGAATTGCAAACTCATTAATATGCAAAGACGGAGATGCCTCAGGCATCGCACCACACCCACCACCACTACTGGTCCAATTATACTCCATTTGGAAGATTATAGCTTACAGTTATATATCTATTATATTATAGCACACAAACTGCACCATTTAAAAGAAGTGCAGATGATTCTAATCATGTCTTTATGTACAGATATTATTCAGAAAGCATGTCTGATTTTCATATAGAACTTTTACTAAACTGGATAAGCAACTTTCATACACTTTGGGTGGTGTAGAATTATCATATGATCAGAGCACAGAACTGAACGATACATCTTTAGCTTCAAAAGTTTAACCACTCGATGCAACCTTCATTGAAAAGTAATTTTCTTGTGTATATATTGATGGTTTCTCGTTTCCATAATTACCAGTTGTGCTGTCACAAATCATACTCATATGTAGATGTCTCAAATTTGAAGAAATCTCCTGTTTTAGCAGAGGAATGTAACAACATCCATTAAATTAAAGTCCAAAATATCAGTATTGATAGAGGAAACCACATTTTTGAGTGGAGGGGGTCTTTTTAAAGTGGCTGTTTTCATATTGAATGTGCACTAAAGGACTGAGCCCTAGTATGCCTATACTGTGTTCACATATCACATATTTATTGTACGCCAGACAGTTCTGTGAAGGTAAACCACTGTGCACTGAACTCCTGAGAAAATATGGGAGGTCCACTGTGGATATGAGAATGTTTTACAGTGTTAACAAGGGACAAGCCAACAAGTTTTTAGGCCAGAGTTTATTACTGTTGTGTCATGTCTTATATACCCTTTAACCTTCCTGTTGCCCCGAAAATAGTATTTTAACAGCCTAAGACTGCACAGAAATTAGTATTTGTATTGCTAGGGAGACAATACTGTTGCAGTTTATCTATTTCTGAATGTCCCATTACCACTACAGCTATTTGTAAAAGAAAACCCGTAGCTACTAACAGCTACATGGATCACCTTAGTTGTTTGGTGGCTTTTTTACTTTTTGTGTCATTCCGAAATCAAAGAGCAAATTGCAAACTCATCAGCGGAGAGGCAGAGGAGAGAGACCAATTTTAACACCCTCATTAGCCTAAAAAAAAGGCCAGAATGAAATGGACAGGTTGAGGTCTGAGCACGATCATGAATGATCACATTATCAAGCTATTTATTTTCTCATGACCTAACTTCAAAATGAACCACTGGCAGGCTGAGGGAAATTGAGTTCACCAAAAACATAAATTACATTTTATCACACAATAACCCCTGAAATGTACTGTAGACTTATCTTAACAGACTATGTGAGGGTGGATTTTACTTTGAAACTCAGTGACTGGCCTTCTTACTGCACCTGTAAACTCTGGTTATATCACTGGTTCCTCTAATCTTGAAAGCATAATGTGATTGTGTTGCCTTGAACACATGTTGTTTCTGACTAGGTTCAATTGTAAATCAACCGTTATGGGCTCGCTTTGGCTTTATAAGCAAAACTGTTGGGCAATATTGCTGTTGCCATCAGTGCCATTTGAAATGGACACTAAAGCATATTGAACATGCCCTGCTATCAAAAGTCAAAATGTCTATTTGTATGTGCAAATTGTGGATGTATCTGCTGTATGGAGGTTGAAGTCTTTGAAAGTAAAACAATTTTCATAAATGGTCTGAATTCTATTTTGTCTTAACTATAATTTAGATTTTGTCAAGTCATCTTGAGTAGCTGTTATATTTGCCAGAGGCAGAAATCTTGTTCTCAATTGCGAATCAACTAAATACTCCAATCTCATATAATAAAAATAGGTGGAATTGTAAGGAACTGCACCTTTTTATAGTCTTTCCTCATTGGAACAATGCTGAGATAAAGAGGGACAAACAAGGAGCACAAATAATTTATTTCAAGAAATATTTATTTATTTAAGAGAGTTGTTGGCCTTTACACAATGTCAAGCAGACAGGAAATACGAATCATTGTCTTATTCACTTATAAAATGATAGATACTAATAAATTCATTATTTAAATATGAAGAGTCACACTTTATTTATATACCTCATTACAAACTCACAGAAAATAAAGGCAACAAAACAAGATCACAACATGTAAATAAATGCTTTAAATCAAATCTGTAAAAAGAAGACACTGACTTTGCAAGCATCGTGTCAGCTTGCAGGCTGTTCCACGATGTTGCCTTGTGCCCCTGAGATCAGAAATTTTTAATTCATTGCAAACAATATATCTATCAACTCAAGGAGCTAATATTTTTACTAGCAATAGAAAAGTTGGCCATATCAATTAGGAATAATCTAAATGTGTAGGTGTCAAGATGCCTGCTTTTGAGACTAAAATTTATGCTGATGATATTGTACTATTTTTCTCAGATTTAAAATGAAACGTATATTTTCTGTTATTAAATTGGTTAAACCAAATCCACTATCATTGTCCTAAAGGTTGAAACCACAAGTACTAACAATTTAATTTATTTAAAATTTTTAGAAAGCCTTACATATGAAGGTATAAAGTTTACAACGCAAAACACAAAATGTTGTGCTTCCACCTGCTCACACATTGATGGAAAATATAGCCTTCAACAATCAATGTTTGTGGTCATGCAGGCCTACTCTGGATGACCTATTGCCGGCCTGATGTATTAGCACCATGACTCTATCCATTACATTTCTTTCCCGTTCCACTAAGGCAGCACATTTGTCTTGCCTTAGAGAGATAGAAGAGAGGACCTATGAATACACCAAACAGGGGGGTTAATGTAGATAACTCAAAAACATTACACATGGCGTTATCCAAAACCCTATTCCAGCAGAATATGTACAAGACCATAGGAATCATCAGCAGGACCGGGAGGTAAGCCATCACTGCAGGCACCACTACAACCAACACATTACCCACTGCCCGTCTCTTTAGGGGTGACTCAGAGCTGGCTTGGTTACCACATGTGGTGAGGGCAGGACTTTGCTGCTGCAGTGACCAGATCACCGCCCCAAGGCAAAAGAGCATTATGACGAAGAGGCAGGAGATGATGATGGAAACTGGCAACATAATGATAGCTACATCCTGCAATAAACCTGTAAAAAACAAGGAAATGAAAAACATTAAATTTCACCTTGGAGGGAAGTTGCTTTCTGAAATTCATCAGTTTTTCAAACCAATTTTATCCTCAAACATGATGCTCAGTTCAGTACAGAGTTTCTATGCTGAACTCTCACCCAACACTTACCTGCAGCCAGACAGAAGGTCAAGGTGAACACCCACACCACAGCAGAAACAGCCATTCGGTGCTCCCACTTCCTCATTCTCAAGTACAGCACAGGTCTAATCACCGCCATGTAGCGCTCAATGCACATACAGGCCAGCAGCAGGGGACAGCCAATCAGGTTGAACATACTGAAGATGTTTCTTGCCTTCTCCAGCGGACTCTGTGTAGTGTTCTGATGTGTCCAGGCAGTGGCTGAAAAGTCTGGTGAATAGACAATTACAGGGTTAGCACTTGGCTTTTCCAGTCGAATTTGAAGTAGGGATGCACCGATCCGACTTTTTCAGTCCAGATATCGATACCTGGGCTTTGGGTATTGGCCGATACCGAGTACCGATCTGATACCAACGTTTAATAATAAGCTGTATGCCTCACTGTGTGGAAGTGACATTTCCTGAACTGTTCCCAACATGGCTGCCGGGTCACAAACTTTCTCATTTTACAGCTAAACAGTACACTACAAGACGTTTTATAAAAATAACTTTTTTTAATCATATTTGCTCCATTTCTACCCACTGCAGCTTTAAATATTGCTTTTTCTAACTTAAATAAACTTAAAGAAATACATAGATATAAATTTCCTGATTGTTATTTATTATTAAAATAATAAATCGTACACCAGCAACTTGGTAAAAATCTTTAAAAGGATCAAGAATTACAATTAAGTGTAAACCTTTTAATGCAGCAACAAATTGGTCATAACCTAAACAGGAATTCAAATTCCAGTATGTAATTTATATAGTATATAAGCATAGAATTGAATTGAATAGATCGGCCTCAACAACTTTTAGGACATAACGATTTCAATGAGGGCTATTTAAGTGTTCGTACTGGGTAGTTGATTTACCTCAAAAAAATTGTCCTCTGATTTACAGACGTCTCTTTATATGTTCTGGAGCCAGATCGGTTTGAATTACATTTGTTACCTCCTGGTGGTCGTTCTGTGTAGTTTCTCTTCTTGACCCTGGAAACAGGAAGTGCTTCACTTCCTCTCCAGATCTTACCTGAGGCAGCCGAGGATTACTGCTGGCCACAATCTAATGCCATCCTCTTTTTCCCAGTTTATACACGGCATCATCTGTAAGTAGCATTGTTTATTAAAATAAAAGTGCCATTAATGCATCGTTATTTGATTAAAAATGTATTGTGTTTATCCAGGAATGGTTAACATTAAAATAGCTACCTCAGTCACTAAGCAACACAGTTTATTCCAGAGACATATTTCACCACAGACTTCTGTCTCACAACTGACTGCAAACCATGCATCTTTTCAGGTGCGGATTATACTCATGCAGGGTAGGGTTATATAAAAGTGGATGATCTAACACAGCTAATATGATAACTTCCTCTATTTTAAACTCTCTGGTTCTCATTCACTCAAAGGTCAGCACTGACATGATGGTCTTAAGTTTACAATTTATCACTCTATTTTTCAATTCATACATTTTCATCATTTCTATTATTAATTTGTAAGCATTTTTATCACTTCCCTTTTCTTCAATTATTTTTTGTTACTTCCACCCTTGAGGCCACTTTCCTTAAATGATAAATGGCAATTGTGTGTTGTGAATGATGAATGTAAGACGGGGAAAATGATGAAACATGGCTCTGTTTTCATCATATCGCAAATATTTTAGTCAAATCGGCTATAAATTAATCAAATCACTTGATAATTTATCCCTCCATTTTCATCAACTCCATTTTTATCAATTCATTTTTGTTACTTCCACCCCTCACATGCCACTGCAATGGTTAGCTTGGTGATTGATCTCCGGAGGTGTTCACCTGAACGATTTCTCTTGACCGGTTCGTCATGGTCAGTTTGGTAAATCAAGCTGAACGGCTTTATAGACAGGTAGATAAGATCCATCGCAACAAGATTCACACCAAGAACCTGAAAGACAAAGGTTTAGACACAAGATAAAGTTTAACAAGATATTGGTGTGTTATATGTTGTTTTTAGGCTAAATCCACACTTATACGATCTCCGTCCAGACGAGCGTTTTAGGGCCGTTCCAGAATTAATCTAAGTCCGTACTACCACGCCTGAAAATGCATAGCACCTGACCATTCACGTACACTGGGCACGCATGTGCCAGTGTAAACAGCGCTGGACACTGGAATTGATGTAAAGCGCTCAAATAATAGCTTGCCTCCTAACTGCACAACAGCTGCTAGCATGGTCAGCAAGGTCAGCAACGCCTGTAACTCATTATCCATGTTGAAATTAACCACCGGTGGTCGAGGCTGATGTAGTTTCTTTTCTCCCGGAAAAGGTTCACGTGACGGGGCGTGACGAATCAGGGAAAGGCCACGTCGTGACTAATAAGACCCAATCAAGAAGCGAACGTGGGTGTCTGCGTCATCGTTTTCAAAAGTCTCCGTTTCTGTCCGTCCAGACTAAAATGCAACCCCGGAGTTTTAAAACTAAAACGGGGTCAGCCGCGTTTGCAAATGTCTCCGTTTTAGGGGCTCGAAAACGCCGGAGTAGTGTGGACGATAGTCATAAATGTAGCAAAAGTTATGCGTTTTAAAACGTATTAGTGTGGACGTAGCCTTCGTCTTTCTCCAATGCCAAGCAGATGCCCTAATCCTAACCCAAATGCTAAATGGGTTGGATAACCCAACTGAAACTACCTGTTGCATAACATTGAATAAAATACCTCAGAGCGGGTTGGGAGCGCCAAACCTACCTGTGAGGCCGACAGCGATTTCCTTTCCCTCAGAAATAGCCAAAGCAGGGCAACATTAGCCGCCACCCCTGCGATCAGGATGTAAATGTCAGTGGCGTACCAGATGTCGTCCCACCCCCCTTCGTGACAGTGCCTGAAGATAGCATCGAGATATCTGACGTCTGACAATATCTCACCAGGAGACGGTGTCATGGTGGCGATCTCTGATACAGTGTCACACCTAAATGAGTTCTGCCAAGTCAAAGAGAGTGAATATAAATATTTGATTACATCCTGTCTTAAATTGTTGTGTAAGAGGAGATAAGCTTTTTTGGCTGGACTGCAAACGACCAGCCCTACAAACGCAGAAGTCTGTGATGAAGTTACTCGATTGGTTGGCCGAGTGTTGGAGTTTCCTCATTGGTCGTTGCTCTTTCAAAATGAAAAGGCGGGAACAGTCCTTGTTTACCTTTTTCGAGTGATCGCCTCGCTTCCCAGCATTGGACGCTTGATGGGCTGCCACGAGACACAAGGCAGTAGGAACCTGATTGGACGAACGCTTTCCCTCGTGGGCGGCTGCTCCCAGCTTTCAAACCGGAACCAACATGGCGGCTCGTTTGGAAACTTTCTTCTGTTATATTATGAAAATAGTTCACCAAAATGTGTTTAATGCAAGAAATAAGCCGTGCAGTTGTTAAATCTGTCTTTATTTTGGATCGACAACGGTTAGTTTAAAGGTTTCTAGGGAGTTTCCAGAGGCGGCGAGTCGCGCCAGTCCGGCGTTCGAGGAGACCTCAACTTTATGCAAATGAGGAACAGCCAACGTGATGCCCTGTCTCTCGAATCACCCCACCTTGCTACCGAATGCATTGCAAGGCTGCTTACATAGACAATGAATGGGAATCATGTAAAGGATGGACATATACCATTAGTGGATTTAACATTATAGACATGACCACTGACTGTTTGTGTAACAATTTAGCCACAAATACATAGACTGACCATACATGGTCCAGCCATATACTTGGTTTTGACCAAGTCTTGTTAAAAGATACATAACTTATGACCCCCGTAACTGTATAGTTAGAATAGGTGGGTAACGTCCTTAAAACTTACTTAGACTATTGTTCCTGCATTAGGCTCTCAAACAGACTGAGAGGATTATTTTTGGAAGTAGAAGTGGCTTTTTGTGCACATCGAGAGTCATCAACACTGTGGAGCATCCCTGCTGAGTTTTGAGGGTATTTTCAGACTTTAACCAGATGTCTGTTTTGCTCTCGGGGCCTCATTTGCAGCACAAAGTTGAAATAAGTTCAGTAATTAAAGTAACTGTTTCTGGAAAGAGATGTTGTCATTCAATTCTTTAAATGTCTTTTTTTTTTCCTTTTTTTTTTTTTAAAGCTGTAAGCACTTAAAATTAAATTCTGATCACGTCCTTTGTTTTTGAGGTGGAGGCATACATCTCAGAGGGTGATATCTCAAAACCTGGAGAAATACGACCAAAACCATCTGTATGGCTACCACAACAAGTAAGTGAGAAAATATGCTTTGTTGTAATTTGGGTGAACTGACCCTTTAAGTCAGTCTTATTTACATACATACAAAAACATAGGTATATATATATATATATATATATATATATATATATATATATATATAAATATATAAAGCCATTTAAAGGTATTTGAATTCTACTTACTGTAGGCTGAACTCCATTGCAAATTTAACTCATTTTAGATGCATTTTATGCAGTGTTAAAGTTGATGGATCTCAAACATCTTCAAGTCTGAAATACATTCTTTTCAGGCAATTTATAATACATAAATAATACATAAATTCCAATCAATCACTATACTGTTTACACTACCCCCCTGTATTATTAAGGCATGAAAAGCTGAAGCTAAACACAAAACTCCAACTTACCTCTTTGTTTGTCTTCTTTCTCCTCTGGTCTCTCTTCTGCTTACTTGCAACCAAATGCTCCCGAAAAATGCAAACACACACACGCACAACTATCTATAGGACAGACAAAACAAATGAGCAGGTGTTTAGTGTTGATTTTACCCCCTTGAATGCAAAGAGGTATGTCTTTGCCGTGCAGGTGATTTCCATTGCTTGCAGTGTGTTTAATGCCTGTTTTCCTTGCTTGTGGTCACCTCTTCTTTCTATATGGGGACAATTCTCATTAGCAAAGTTTCTATGTTTGACAACATGCTACTGTTTGAAAGTCCATCACTCTTATTTAATCGAAGGCTGTAACACTTTTAACTCTATTACATTTCTTAAATTCAATTTCAGGGATTTTGTTTTTTTTTGCCTTTTTGTACTGCATTCAAAATAGAAAATAATTTGAAACTGATTACGTAGGTTTAGAAAATACATTTTTTTTCAGATTAATTTCTCCAGCCCCGGAGAAGCCTCCCATTTTAGGAAAAAATTATTAAATTTGACTGTTTGTTCTGTGTTTTTAAAATGTCTTTAATTACTTTATTTCAGGTATTTACATTACAAGTTATCAATTGCATCACTTGTGTCATTTATCCTGCCACATTTATGAACGCATCTTCAGATTGTCCTTCACAAACGAACCACCCAGATTTTCGAATTATCAAAAATTGAGCCCACAGTGCATCAAAACGTTTTAGTGTAAACAGTACTGTACACAACTACGCTGCAAATTCTCGCTAAATAAAGCTCCGATGTTCATGAAAATAAATGACAAAATGTTTAGGTCATGGTAGATGCAGGGTGGTAAATTTCAGTAAGCTCACTAAGATAGTGACTTGCCTTTGGTGTCTGATGTTGTGAGTAAAAGACCTGATTGCGGCAGGATGAACATGCTATTGCTTTAAAGGATTAATGATGATGGACTGTCCTGTACTTCTCATTTGTCTTCCTCCTCTTCCTTTTTTTCAAAATGCCCGGCCCCAACCCACAGCTGGGTCAGCTGCAATATTGTATTTATATCATGTCTCTATTCAGAAAGCCACCCAAGTTTGCTTCAGTACAATCTGTACAGCATACGACACCCTCCGACCTTTATGACCCTTGCAGCCATACTTGCCAACCTTGAGACCTTAAAAATATTCTGGTGACTTTAAAAGAATGAAATTAACATAATAATAATCTGCTAAGTACACTGCAGCAGCATTTCTATGTTAAACTTTTTATATTACCTTTAATTCTCAGGAAAGAGTACAGAATAATTCACCCCTCTGTTGTAAACTTGTATGAATCTCTGGCATAAACTAATATTCATTCATTTTTTGCTCCTGGTTGAGTATTTCTTTCTCTTAGTACTCTCTATTTCTCCCTCCGTCTCTCACTCACTGAAGGTCCTTTCAGACACAATGCATCAACCACACGTCAACAATGACGGCTTTTCGCTGCGTCGAGCAAAGCCCAACTTTGGGTGCTGCACGCTGTGCCGAGCGCAGCTCAAACTGCGCTGTGTCGCGAGCATAGACTGCTCTCTTCCGCCGGTAAACTAATTCGGTGTAGCCCTATTGTCATCTGGGTGAAATCAGTAGAGCTTATAGACGCTGTCCAGTGCCAGAAACAGGTTGTGATAACAAAAAGGAAAGAAAAGTGTGAAAATTTGCCATAAATCGGGAGAAATACGGGAGAATTGAATGAAACTGGGAGAGGACGATGAAAAACGGGAGTCTCCCTGGAAAATCGGGAGGGTCGGCAAGTATGCTCCGTCAAAGTTGATTGCCCGTCCGTTCCCAATGCTCTGGCGCCGACCCTGCAAGGACCTCTGGGGGTCCCCGGACCCCACTTTGAGAGTCACTGCTTTAGACAGGTCACCCTCCTTGTCAATAACTAGATTTTACACAGACCAGCCTGTTTATGTGTCCGTTTCTCATCAGTGTGAAGGAATGAGCCTATCTGTCCAGTAAACTAAAGCCAGCGTCCTCTACCTAATTATTTATTTGCTGCTACATCAACTTTCCAACTCACATCTTTTATTTTGGTGTAAAAGTGAGACACAACGCCATCTGAGTTTCCCTTTTCTGTCATTTAAGTCCAGTGTGAACAGACTAACCCCTCCATCTTCCTCATGTGTCAGCGTCGCTCTGCAGGCAAATGAGGTCATCTCCTCATTTCCAGCCGTCATGATGCTGTGATGGATTAGCTCCGTCTTCCTCTGAATTTCCTGTCTGTCCCTCTTTCTCCCTCTTTTCTCTCAACTGTTGTTCATCTGCTTCCCTCCTCTTCCTCTCTTCTGTCCGAATAGCACACATTGAAAACACACGCTGAACCGTTCAACTAAACAAAAGTCTCTTTATTCAGTTTTTATGGCAGTCTTATTATTATACAACAAATAGTTTACAGTTAAAGAAATATTTCAAAAATGTAAAGTGCAGATTTGTTAGTGTGTCTACTCGAGTCCTATTAAAAATTAAGACAGCCCCACAGCTAGAGTGTAAACTGACTAAAGCAACAGTAAAGGGGTTCTTGGACAGAGTTTATGATTAAAATGCATATACAATAGACCAAGGGAATAATAAAGGTTAATGATTCATTTTTTAAAAATGAAATTAGGAGCAATATCCACGTTTGCTGTAAAGCTGCAGCTGAAGTCCGAAGAGAATTCAAGTGAATCAGAGTTTATAGGTCGACACGGTCCAGAAGTTTCTCCCACTCGCTGCTCAAACTTTACATATCAGTGCGTTTCTGTGCAGTTTCCAGTGCATCGAGGATAAAACAGCACTCTCACAGTGTGTCTGACCTCCTTATGTTTGCTGTGACCGGCAGAGAACCTCAGTTACATCACACAAGAGGTTTTCAGCCCAGTCGCACAGCAGTTTGTGAAATGGTCACGAAATGTAATGTATTGATTCGTGTACATAGACGCGAATTTCACATTTTATTCGTGATGGTCAGCACGAAATCAATTTGTATGTAATCCACGTAATTGTGAACTTGGAAGTATAAAGAGCAGCGTCCGCATAGGGAGGGAGGATGGGGCGGATGGGTGGGTCAAAAAACACAGGACTTTCGCCCAGGAGGCCGCTGTTTTTGTCCTGTGTGAAACCAGAAGTCAGATCTTTTCCCAAGCCTAACTAAGTAGTTTTGTTGCCTAAGCCTAACCAAGTCGATCTTTTCCTAAGCCTAACAAAGTAGTTTTATTTTGAAAAGACTGGAGCAGAAATTGCTGGACAAAAATACGTTGTTGAAAGTCGTGCTGAGTGTCACGAAAAAAAAAGGGAAATTCGTGTCTAAGTACACAAATCAAATAGATTAAATTAAGTGATTCACAAACTGCCGTGAGACTGTGTTGAGGTTTTACATGATTTCCAACTTATTATCTGAACCTACAGTATGGAGGGCTCAAACCTGCCTTGCATTAATTCAAGTTGTGATAATTAGTTGCAATTATTATTCGACCCAGCTCAGATTTCCAGTCATGTACAGTATATTCTACATGTTCCAAAATCCATCAGGGACCCTGAATACTTTACCAGTCAAACTACCGACCATAAAACAAGCTTTTGTCATAAATAATTGTGACAGAATGAGTTGCAGCAGTGTAGACAGAGAAAAATAAAGTTTTTTTTTTTTTCTTTTTACATTTAGCTAACAATTCCTGTGAGAAAGAAAAGATCAATTTAAAACGATCTCTGCATCATTAAATCCATACAAACAGCACAAAGTTGGCTGGCTGCAGCAACAACAGCAGGTTAATCACAGTGTGTTTGCTACCCATAAAGGCCCATTTTCCAGTCTGTTTTCTCCAACGTAGTGTGAGAAAATACCGGGACATATTAACTTTCGTTACATCACACATCATATTTCAGAAATTCATGTTAAGTATTTAGCGTTAAAGCAAAAATATATATATATATCTGTCTAGATATGATTATGTGGACCTCAGGAAGGCTGATAGGGATCCTTTCCTTAACAATAAATATATTGATATATATATATATATATATATATATATATATATATATATATATCTGTCTAGATATGATTATGTGGACCTCAGGAAGGCTGATAGGGATCCTTTCCTTAACAATAAACTATTCAAAAATGAACAATGCTGAGAGATTTGAGCTGCCTAAACAGTGGCGGCCATAGTCAAAGTCCTTTATGATCCTTCATTTCCTTCATAAACGGTTGAATCTAATTTGTACGACTTAAAGGAACAGTGTGTTACATTTAAGGGGATCTATTTCTTTAGTGTATAATCACCTGAAAATAAGAAACGTTATGTTTTCGTTATCTTAGAATGAGCCGTTTATATCTACATACGGAGCGGGTCCTCTTCACGGAGCTGGCGGCCATGTTTCTACAGTAGCCCAGAAAGGACAAACCAAACATTGGCTCTAGATAGAGCCAATCGTGGTTTCACCTTTAAGTAGTTCCCTACACGCTCAATACACGGGAGAAGTTTCAGTTGGTTGCAATCTGCAACCACACCGCTAGATGGCGCCAGATCCTACACACTGCACCTTTAAAGTAAAACTTCCCGTGTTCCCTTGTCAACCGGCTACTTGAATCTTTCCTGTATTTCTGACGGCTAAAAGAATGCAAGACTTTCTCCACAGATCTTCTCTTGCAGAGAGTGAAGCGGAAGCAGCAGTTCAGCAAGAATAAAGGACGAGAAAAATCTAGAGCGTTCAGTTCCTGTTTAGTCCAAAATGCAGGAGAAGTTCAGCAAGCATGCGGTAAAAGATGGAGCTTCTGCACCGGCTGCATCTCCAGTTTCTGCTTTGGAAGGTTGCATCTGCAGCCTTCTGTGGGAGAAAACAGGGATGAGGAAGAGTAAAAAGACTTCTCCAAAACGCGTCTTTTCAACGGCTTCAGCGGGGACGGCACAGCGCCCTGTAAGTGGAAGACTACTGCCATGGCCGCTGTGGCGTCGGGATGGGATTGGGGTAGATGGGCGCCGGCGCCGGGTGGTAGGCGGGCACAGCTGTGTTGGGGTGGGGCGGGTACGTCGGGGTGGGATACTGCGCCATGATGTGAGGCTGGCCGTGGGTGGTTGTGTGGGCGGGCGAGGAGGTAGAGGAGGAGGAGGAGGGGAGGTGGAGGTAGAGGGGGGCGGACGGAGCGGAAGGGGCGGAGGGCGCCGTCGGAGTCAGCACCCTCTGCAGGACGACGTGCGGGTAGAGCTGAGACTCGGAGCGGTAGAGTCCGGGCAGGGAGGCCTTCAGCAAACTCTCCTGACTCCTGTGTGAAAGACAGAAAGAGAGCGAGAAATGAAGGGCAGGAAGAAAGTCAACTGAGCTGAAAATTAGAACTCGGTTAGTGTTAGTGTTAGGTCCGTATTTTTCGTCCAAAATTGTCGCACGTTTAAATATAAATACAACCTCACGTTGTGTCAATCACATTTACACACCGACTCCGAAACTTTCGTCCATCATTAAAGTTTTTGGAACAGGTGTGATTTTTGCACAAGCACTGAAAAAGTGAGTTTTTCATGATATGTTATCCTTTAGGTTCCCGGGCATTGAAAAGGTGATTGCCAGAGAGAGGTAAACACACCTTCATGATGTATTTGGTTCTCTGTGATGTGGTTGCTGCGAGCTTACCTCTGGTACCCTCTGTTCTCATATCCACCGAGCTCTCCAGTCAGGTAGAGGGGACTGTCTGGAGCCAGACGGGGGTTCATCCTCTGGGAGAGATGGAAGATCTTGGGAGGAGGGAAAGCTTCCCACTCACCCTCTTCTCTCTCCAGCCAACACTCGCTGCGACGGGACGAGCGCTTGTCTCTGCGCCTGAAGGGGAGGCAACTTTATCAGCTCAGTAGTCCATACATACAAGGGAGAAAGTTTGACAACAACCAAAGACTACATCTAACAGGGGGGGTTATATTGCTTTTGGGGGACTCCTCTCTCCAGTCCTACCTGCTCCGTCCGTCTTTCTTGGCCCGGTCCCGACCGGATCGTTCCTGCAGGCAGCAGATGAGGAAGGACAGGGACATGGCGAGGATGACAATGCCACTCACTACTGAAGCCAACACGGCCACTCTCAGACCACGGTCCTCAGGTCTGGGGATTGCTGAGGGAGGGGGGGGGGAGGAACAAATTACATTTTAAAAGATTTATTTAAAGCTAGGGTTGGTAATGTTCTTCAAAAACATTTTTGCTATATTTTTTTGAAATTCTCTTTACATCCTGACAGCAATCAATAAATCAAAAGCCGTGACAAAAAAAGAAAACAAGACTCATTCAAAACCGAGAATATGGCTATGGTATATGGAGTACATTCAAACAGGAAACATCATGGTGGCCTGCTCGTAAACTTTCTGTTATTCCGTCTAAACAATCCACTAAAATCTACTTCTGAAAACATTTTTAGCAAGAAACAGGCTATGCCACTGCTGAATCTTGTTCCATTTTAGAACTAGATCGCCTAGTTTCACAGCTTGGTTCAGGTTTCATGACCGAACGCATCTTGCTGGACGGGCTCATTTGCAAAGTTGAGATCGTGCTGGTGAGTGGAACCGCTGACACTCATTGCGCATCACCTGAGTCTTCCAAGCTGCTAGTTTGACAGCTGGGGAGTGACTTTGGAGGGATGCCTGAGGGGACGGAGTGTCAGCGTTGGCGAATTTCTCGCTATATTTAGCGACTTTTGGAGCTAGTGCTGCTAGCTACTTTCATTGGAAAAGAGTTGGCAACACTGGGGGGTGGGGGGGGGGGGTTTCGGTTGGATCATTTTTGAAATCTAAAAAAATCTGAAAATCTTGCTAGTTTCTCAACATTACCAACCCCAGCTTTAATCAGCAAATCACCAGAAAATGACTGCCGGTGTTCTGTAGCAGTGGCCCAATAAACCTGCTTACCTTCGCAGACGGGCAGGTAGTTGCTCCACTGCGGTTTGCGGTTCCGGAGGTTGCAGTAGATTTTGTCGCTGCCGACGAGCTGGTATCCCTCCCTGCACCAGAAGGCCAACACGCTGCCGATCGACACGCCCGTGCCGCTCTCTACGTAGAAGGAGCCCCGACGTGGCGGCAGGACGGGGATACAGGACAGACCTGAGGAGAGAGAGAGGGGACAGAACAGAAGGTCACTGACCAAACAAAACACCTTGTGATTGAGAGCTGGGGTCATAAACAAGGAAGAACGGGGGTTTTGATTCTTGAGAGCCAGAGAGAGAGATCGGCCACAGAGATCAGTCTTTACAAAATATTCCTGATATACCCTCATATTTAGACCATTCATGGATTGTGGCCTCTATTTGATTCTGGGACTTTATAATGTTCACTTATATCAGACTCCATTGTCCATTGGAAACTTTTTTGACGTTTTTAACAGTGTTTAAGATTTAAACTCCATGAACTCTGTCCCAATACCTTTTTTCTAACGGCCCCCTCTGTCTGCTTCTTTCTGCTTGTCTATCTCTATCTCTTTGTCTTTCCTTTCTTCTCTCTCTCTCTTCTCTCCGCTCTCTTGTCAAACACAGACACCGCTCGGCCCAGAATGCCTGTTATCTGCGCTGGGAGCCTGAGATTAGCAGTTTCCACTGGATAGATAGACACAGAGAGATGGAGAGACAGAGGAAGACACAGAAAGCACTATTTTTATCTTCCTTATGCTACAATACGCAAATACCTCTGAGGGGTCTCGTGATACAGCAGCTATTGTTAGATTGTGCTGCAGGGATTTTTGAGGTTCTCATGAAATCTCGTGTAAACCTACAGCGTCGCTAGTCGCAAAAATTATCTCAAAGATCTCACTCAAATGGACAATTTTACCAAGTATGGTGTATTTGAGCACCAAACCACACAATGACCATATGATATCTGCAGTGGGTTGACAGAGTTATTGATCAATGCTGCTGACTCAGCAATTGCTTGGCCAGCTGCTGGGATTTTTGGCTTTTAAAGCTCACTTCACTAACTCGTAGTTTGTTATGGCCAGTGTGTCAGACATCAAGTCAAAAATGAGCACCTCGAAACTTATAACTCATATAATATACTGTATGAGACACCTTTTACATTACATATAGAATTTTTTTCCATTGTTGATATAAACATCATGTTTAGTGCAGCTTTAAAAGAGCGCTTACTTTGAAAAGACATGAACAGGGAAACAAAATTGAAGCATGCTGCAGTTTGCTTTGCTGTGTCAGTATTAGTGTAATCTATGTGTGTGTGTGTGTGTGTGAGAGAGAGAGAGAGAGAGGGAGAGAGAGAGAGAGATGTCATCCCACTATAAGACCCTGTGAACATGCAAGCTGCTCTCTGCTGATTAGGAACGACAGATGGGAGGATTTCTGCAGCGGTAGAAACAGAGAGGGAGAGGATCCCGTGATCCTGTGTGAAGATGACAGCATCTCCTCCCTGACACACACACACACACACACACACACACACACACACACACACACACACACACACACACACACATATACACATCAAGGCACACATATCAGACACGTGCGTAATGTACTATATACAGGCAAACAAGGACAAGCTGACTCTGTTTCTAAAGGGGAAACTAAAAGCCATTCTGTTTCCCCTAAGATACCTTTTACTGATGCTATCACTGAGTGTGTGTGTGTGGGAGCATGTGTGTCTGTGTGGCCACCACCTTAGCTAAAAGGTTGTTCCAGTGACAACAAGTGATGTCATATTACAATGACATCACTCACATATCACTTACTCGTACCACATCTGCTCACATCTAGATTTATAAAAACTGATAAGACAGCGAGCACCTGTAATATACTACGGACATAAAGCAATGACAGTGATTGACATTAACAACACTGTGCAAGAGAAAGGCGGATAATTAAAATGTGACTTTTAATGAAGATTGGACATAGAAGCGTTGATGTATCGTATTTGCCGATGCCAGGTTCCTCTCTTTGTTTTCAGTGCAACTGTTTGAAAATATTATAATCCTGTCATTTGTGTTTGAGAGATGCAAATCTCTGAGGGAAAGAACACTCAGGAGCCACATTTGCATTTGAATGAAAGCGATATGATATTGTTTAATTAAAATGAGGCGGTTTTAATTATCATCTGGTGAGTTTATCAGACCTCATATCAGTAACAGGAGCTTTCATATACTGATCAACTATAAAGACCCACATGGCACAGGACGACACAGTTATCTGTTTCATTGGGCTTGATAGCTTAACTTCTATGTTTTTAATTTCCACGCTAAGAGTCTGTTAAAGGTGCTAAACGCGAGATTGGGAGCATTTCTATAGCCCAACATGGCTGAGCCGGCAGCTTGCAGCTAACGGTACTAACAGTGAAAACAATGGCAACACTACTGACAGAGCTAACAGTTTTAACCTAAGGAGGAACCGGAGGGTGGGTGATCATACTTGCCAACCCTCCCAAATTTCCTGGGAGCCTCCCGTTTTTCATCGCCCTCTCCCGGTTTCCTCCTGGGGTCCCAATTTTCCCATAATTCTCTTGATTTATGGCAAATGTATGTACTCAAACCGATCTCATGGGCGTATAAATAGCATAGTATTTCCGCGTGTCACGCCATGTCGTTACCGTAAAATGGTCGCAGTTAGGTTTAGGCAACAAAACTACTTAGTTAGGTTTAGGATAAACAACATGGTTGGGCTTAAAATAACTACGTAAACTAAATAAAATATGTACTTAAACAACGTAACATGAGTATGGAAAACACGTCACAAACGTCACTAACGTAACTTCAAAATAACTCAACAACACTTTGGGATACAAACACCGGTCTACTGGTTGAAAGTCCTGTGTTTGTTTGACCCATCCACCTCCCCTTCCACCCACCATAAGCGGTCTCTCTCAATTTTATTCTATATCACTAGCTCTGAGCATAGCATATTTACACATTTGCATTGCAGTCAGTAGCCTATAGACTACATGGCATACAGATGACACACCAAAAGCAACAAAGGCATTGCTATTAGATGCAAAATGACTTGCAAATTACCGTGTCATTCATACGCCATTTGGTTCGACCGGGCTGATGTGCTGTACATGCACAGTAGGATATGTGTTGTGGAAACACTGTGTTAAATCTGGAATGCATCGCCTAAGCTTCCTCACACACACAGATGAACACACTCGCCTGCCAAAGAAAAAGCCTTTACCTCTATAAAGGCAGATAAAATATTGAACATATTACGTGACAGTGTGTGTTTTAAGATTCTAGCTGAGGTGTTTTTTTGCTTGCTGTTGCCACCCCGCAGCAGGCAACTCTCTCTCGCCATCCCTACAAACCCCCGAGACGCTGAAGTAACACCCATCTCCCCGCGAGTCGACACGCTATAGTAAACAGAGAAGAAGAACAATGACGCCGGTGTGGGGTGAACAAACAGATCACCCCCAGTGGAGCCCAGCATCAATAAAAATTGGAATTAATGCCGAAAAGATTGAAACGGTGTGTTGGTTTTGGTGTGATTTTTGTGGGTGTGTGTGACTGACATCGGCTCCTAATCAAAATCTAAATCTGTACTGATGTCCAGGTAGTGTGTGTTTGACACAAACGTTAGTTCTGTGTGTGTGTGTGTGTGTGTGTGTGTGTGTGTGTTGACTCTGCGCTCTGTTTGCTCTGTCCTGTTGGTTCCCATTCATCGTGGAAACTGTGGGTTGCCAATCAAAGCGTTCAGCTGCCAGCGGGGCGCTAATACACTTCTGGAACCCCCAAACCTGGCAACCCGACACCGCCAACCAAACATCCACTCTACAGTATTCTTCTCTAAAACCCTCCCCACTTGTATCTGTCAGGGAAGCACTCGGAATAGTTTGTGATTAAATAAAGATTAGGCTCTCTGCATTAAAGATTCAAACACACACATACACATGCACAGAACGAGTGAACAGAACAAACACACACTCGCTAGATGCACCCATGGCACACATGTATGTTCTGTACGGTGTCATAAGGCATGCATGCCATGCCCCCACACACCTATTAGTATTAGCATACTTGCAATGACCTTTACACACACTATTTACTTTTCAGCTTCATGAACCCCAAATTTAAATTTAGTATTGCACTTTCATGAAGTCGGAGGACAGATTAGACAGAGAATGGTCCCAATCTACGCATACAGCAGAGGCTGAGATATCCTGACTTCTAGCTCTAGTATGGGTCAAGTTTCACTGGATCACACTGGATCCTACACTTCCCATAATGCAACTTCATTGCATCTTTTTGTTAGACTCTCCCTACCTGGTAAACACAATACCATAGATAGAGTGTATATAAGAAGTGAACGTAGTCACCGTGACGTCACCTAGTGGTTTGTGGACTGCTGTTTTGAAGCCTCTAGTTCGGCATTTTGGCCGTTGCCATCTTGTTTTTTTTGCAACCAGAAGTGACACAAGAGGGTGGAGCTAAGCTAAATAAGAAATTTTTAGGCGACCAAAAGGTTATAATTAACTTTCATGCACTGAAAACACACTGTTATGAGACGGAAACATGGACAACTTCCAGACCGGACATCGCAGTCGTAGCGACCTGTCAATCACAAAGTAGCCACGCCTTAAAGTATACTCTGCTTTATGGTCTGTTTGACTCTAAATGGGACCATAATTTACTAAATGAACATCATGCTGTATTGAAGAAGACTTGAAACTAGCATATTCCTTTTCGTGCGACCGGGCTGCAAACCTCCGCTGTGGTACTTCCCAATACAGTAGGTATGTCCAGGACCACATTTTGCTGTGCTGACACACACACAGACTCACAAGGTGAAAACAACACCAGCGTCGCTGTCGCGGCTGGTAACAAGCCCTGCAGCTCGAAGTTAGACTTTAGCTAAACAGACTGAAGGAAAGACTCTCCCTCCTCCATGCTTGGTCAGTTTTCCCTGGATAAACAATGGTTAAAAATGAATTTCATCTGAGTCAGTCTTTACCAGACGCTAAGAGTCTGAGTTGAAGTTAATGAAAGATGGCATTCTTGGCTGACGGCTGACTAGCTTCATCTCGTTCGTCCTTGTGTTCCTGTCTGATTCTCCCTCTTCTTGAGTGTTTTTGGTCCCTTTGCTCCAGCTGCTGCAGCTTTATCTGATCTGCCCTTAACAAACATCATGTCTCCCTCTGTCCTCTCCATCTATTTCTGTGGCACCTCACCGATGCGCGGTATCACAACTGACTACATAATCCCCCAGCTCTCACTCTGCTTGCGTACTGTGTTTGTTCCTGTGCAAATGTGCATGTTTTTCTCAGCCATAGTGCTTGTGTCCAGTGAGTCCCAAATGCTATTAAAGTGAAATAAAGTGATCAAGGACATTTGTATAGACAATTTTTTGAGGGACATTGACATGCCAGAAAAGAGAAACACTGGTCCCAAAACCTTCACAAGTGGGGAACAGTCTTGGTTGAGCCTGCAGTTCAATGGACGCCATGACAACAAAAAATGTAACGATTGGCACAGAAAAACCAACACATTTAAGATGAAAGCCTTCATCAAAGTTACATGACAAAGAGACAAGAGATCTTAAATTCTACTTTCTTTTCTCGCATGTTCAGCCACAGTGGCTGTTACTTTGTTTCAAATGGAATAAGTCAACTAAAACTCATTCTGGCATCCTGGGAATGTAGGATATGAAATCAAAAGTACACAGGGCAGGTTGTTGGAAATGGTTATACAATTAAAAGATAAATGACAGTACTTCTGTCACAAAAGATTCATGGAAATGCAAGAGCATTTGATAGGGACTTGTGTTAGTTTTTGAGATATTTATATTTAAAAAAAGTAATGGGCAAAAGTCTGGTGTTTTGTGACCCACCCATCCCACCCGACCTCCTCCCTGTGCTTTGTTTGTTGCTCTTCATACTTCCTGGTTCACGATTACATGGATTGCATACAAATTGATTTTGTGGGATATATACGAATTACACTGCATTATGTATGAGAACAGCCTGTTTTGATACCTTTGGACAGAACCAGGCTAGCTGTTTACCTCTGTTTCCAGTCTTTGTGCTAAGCTAAGCTAAACGGCTGCTGGCTCCAGCTATATTTCTAATGTATAGACGTGGGAGCGGTATCGGCAATAAAGAGAAAAAGTGTATTTCCCAAAAATGCAGAACTATCGCTTTCATTGATAAGGCGCAGATTGTGGTTTAGATGAGGTGTGTTTGTCCTCGCTGCCTCTTCACTTTCATTCCGCACCGCCCTTCAGTTGTTCCCATCCAGCTTCAACCATCAGGGCAGAGAGAGAAGGCTAATTTCAGACTCTCCCTCGGTGACTCCGTTCAGCGAGCGGCGCTGGTTGTAAGCCGTGGGAAGGTAATAATGAAGTTGAGTCACTGCCAGCAACCATATTGGATTGACAGGCAGGAGACAGAAGGAACTCTTTGTCTGAAGCTCGCCAAGCCTGTAGGGCTCAGGAGTGACGATAGTGTGTGTCGCTGACAGAAATACCCCTGGCACCGCATGTGCATGTGTGTGTGTTCCCTTGCATGTACAGTATGTTTCCCCACAGAAAGTCTTCTTCTGGGTCGTATGTGTTTGCAAAAATCCAGACATTGCATATGCCAGGAACACGATCACATTATTTGCAAAACTAATGTGAGATACATGAGTGAATTTTTTTGCATGGCTTCGAATGCAAACAAAAACCTCAAATAGAAGTAATTGGCTTCAGAATACACTGGACTCTACCTGCTACCAGTGAGTGTGTGCATCTGTATTCCTGGGTGATGGCGTGTCATTAACGGGATTTCTCGCTCTAGAAATAGCCTGGAATAGACAAAGGTAATTGGCTTTGCCTGTCACTTAATCAGATTAAAGGCATTGTAGCGTTTCACATTTACGTTTTAGGCTTTTCACTGACGATCTTATCTAAAGCGACTCAGAGGGAAGAATAAGCAGCTTATTGTCATCGTGAGGTAGATGCTGTATCTAGAACTGAACATTGGTATTTGATTTTATCCAAGAAGCTGGATTCTTTTAGAATGTTTAACCACTTGGAAACACCAGAACTTGGTTGTGGTTGCTGGCTACTTAGTTGCACACCATTGCTCTTGTTTTATTCTCTTCCTTTTGGAAGGAATATAAGAAAATCGTAGAGGGGTGCTCATTCCCAAAGAGACTGTCTCAGAAAAGTCTGTACAGTAAGCGGACAAAAAGTATTGTTGCAGAAAAACCCACAACCAGTAAGGATTCACTGCTTGGCCAGATTAGGAGGAAGACTGCCTGCTAAGTAACTGATATAGGCCGCATTTAGGGATTAACACTAACATTAACTCACACACACTGTCCAGGTTAATAGGTTGTGTTACCGTGTTAATCTAAAGGCTTACGGCTTTTCTAAGGCTGAAATAACCGCTGCTCATCAGCAGCCTGCCAGGTTGACCTGGACGCCAGCTGAACCGCTGCAGCTTCTCACTCTTATCGCCAATTCAGTCGTTCCTGACTTTGACTTAAAGTGTCAGTAGGCAGTATATTTTCGGCATCATTGGGCAAAAAATCCATAATAACCTTTCAGCATATTGTAATTCAAGTGTTCTGAGAGAAAACTAGACTTCTGCTCCTCCTCAAGGTTTTAGAAAATCTAGCCCGTGACGGAAGACCAATCACAGGTCATTTCAGAGAGAGAGAGCGTTCCTACTGGCTGTGCTCCGGTCATGTGACCGGAACTTGGCGTTCCTTCAAGAGTTCTCAACCTGATCTCAACATGGCTGCTGGGTCACAAACTTTCTCATTAACGTAACATAATATTGATTCATATTTGATCAGCTCTGCCTAGTTTGACCGTTTGGTCGGAGTTTGTGAGTGATTGACAGCCGGCTCTCATAGACACCTAACCCTCCTACACATTTTCAGGTCATTATGAACATGTTAGCATTTAGCTCAAAGCACTGCTGTGCCTAAGTACAGCCTCACTGAGCTGCTAGCATGGCTGTAGACTCTTAGTCTTGCTCAAAGCTATAAGCATTATATGTTTATAGGATGGATACATACACTGCATACTGTTATACATTGTGTATAATGTAAGTTATGTATGAAATGATATACTGTATATTGTATTAAATGCAGCATGAAAGCTGTTGAATAAGATATGACAGAGCATGATGAACTATCTGAGATCAAAATGGGTAATTATATCCAGTTGTGTGATGAGGAACAAAGAAAAAAAAAAAAAAATGACATGGAAATAAAACAAAACTGGAGATCGAGAAGTTATTAAAACATTGTTCACATTCCACAGAGTTGATGAGAAAAAGAGGATTTTAACCTTACAGGTTACGAGTGTTTAAACGCAGTCTGATGTAAAAGGACGGGCACCTGAGGACGAGCTGATCAATAGCAGAACTCTGTTCAATTTACTTCCAGGAACGGCCGGCAGTGAGGATTCCTGGATGAGCTGCATAATGAGTCACGGCTCGTATTGATGGAGTCTGAAAGCTGTGGTTTGATCCAGCGCTCCGGGGCTCTGTGTGCTAAACCTTCACGCGTCTGCTTCACCAGTTTTATCGATTTTTAAAACAGTAGATTCAGTAAGGCGCGGAGGAGACCTTCACATTGTGTCTTCTCTGCAGACACTGAGACGCTACTGGTCCCAGTTGACCTCTGACCTCTCTCATATGGCATTGAACAAGCTATGTAAATGGCTATGAATTAATACAGAAAGATTTTAATTGGTTTAATGACAACAATAGATGTAGTACAATTTTAAACATTCGGTGCGGTATTTGCACTCTATATTAACTTGTACTCAACTGTTTGAATGTGTTTTGTACGTCTACGAAACGTGTCATGTGTAACTGTATGTTCAATATGTGTGTGCATTTCTTGAAAAGAACTACCTAAAGATGCAAACTGAATTTCAGTGTAAACTGACAATGAAGTTGTATCGTATCACATCGATGTATCATATTGCATCAATGTATCGTACCGTACCGTACCGTATCGTATCGTATAGTATCGTATCACATTGTATTGTATCATATCGTATTGTATCATATTGTATCGGATTGTACCATACTGTATCGTAACGTATCGTTTTCACGTGCTTGAAAATTAACTAGCTAACTAACAGTAAGCTAAAAGTAGTTGTGAAATAGCTAAAAGTAGCGGATATATGGTTAAAATAGATGGATGAACTTAACGGATAAACTGTTGAAATACCTAGCTAATGGACGGTGACACAGCTAAAAGGTAGGTGATTAATGGTTAAAATAGTTTGCTAAAATTACCTGTGAAGTGGTTGAAACATCTACCTTATGCACTAGTAGTATGCATGTAAAACTCAGCCAAACAAACCTAAACATTGACAGGTCAATTGTATTAATAAACTAATGTAACAATATCCTCTTAGTTAACAATGTTAAATTACATCTAGTTGAAATAAACTCCAAGCCCATTTAGACCAGGCGGCAACCTCCGGGTCTGAAAAATGAAGCCAATGCCTCAGCCAGCAGGGGGCGACTCCTCTGGTTGTAAAAAGAAGTCCGATTATATATAAGTCTGGGAGAAAATGACCCTACTTCTCACTTGATTTATTACCTCAGTAAACATTGTAAAAATGAGTTTATGGTCTCAATCGCTAGTTTCAAGTCTTCTTCAATACAGCATGATGTTCATTTAGTAAATTATGCTCCCATTTAGAGTAAAATAGACCATAAAGCAGGGTATGCTTTAGGGCGTGACTACCTTGTGATCGACAGGTCGCTACCACGGCGTTGTCCGGTCTCAGAGTTGTCCATGTTTTCGTAGAACTTTAACCCTTTCACAGTGTGTTTTCAGTTCATGAAAGTTAAATGTAGCATTTTGGTCGCCTAGAAATGTCTCATTCAGCGTTCGGTTGTACTTAGCTCCACCCTCTCGTGTCACTCCTGGTTGCCAAAAACCAAGATGGTGACGAGAAAAATGCCGAACTCGAGGCTTCAAAACGGCAGTCCACAAACCAATGGGTGACGTCACGGTGACTATGTCCAATTCTTATATACAGTCTATGTTGGGAACATTACAGGTGGTGTTGAAGAAGGTGTACCTTGGTGGTGGGACATCTGGGGACAAAAAAATTGGGAACCACTGCTATAACATGAACTCTTCCTGGAAAGTCACTCCCAGATCTGTCTTCATTCGATGCTTTTGATTTGGCCGTGTCCAAAAGCTCTGCACGTACAAAAGCCTTCTATATTTAACTGGATTTATTTTTGTCCTATAAATGACAACTGAGGCTGGTTTTATTCTCAAAAGGCTGAAACTTAAATGGCTCAAATGTCCAAACACAGAGTAAAAGCTGCTGTAATGTAAGACCTGAAGGGAAAAGAGTCAAATAGGCTTAAAATATGGTGGAAAAGAGTAAACAAAAATGAGAAGCGCTGCTTTTATCTGTTAATGCTCGCCGGAATAAGCAGTTTATACTGTCACACACACACACACACACTCGATGTTAATCACACCTCCAGGATTTAGATTTTTTGGAAACTCTCTCACATAAAAGCTCTGGTCTAGCGTAATTCATGCATGTGGTGCAATGTGGCAATCCAGCTGATCACCTGCATGTGTATGTGTGTGTGTGTGTGTGTGTGTGTGTGTGTGTGTGTGTTATTAAAGTATAAAGTGCTTATTCCTGCTCTGTCAGACACAGAGCTGCCGTTATGAAACGAGCAACTGTGTTGTTTATTCTCTAAACCTTTAAGAAGATTGGTGCCGTTTGGGCCGAGTGCGCCCATTTACAATGTGTGTGTGTGTGTGTGTGTGTGTGTGTGTGTGTGTGTGTGTGTGTATTAGGCACGTGAGGTTTGCATTCTCTCATCTGCTGTAGGCTTTTATGCATACACGTGAGGATATGGGCTCTGTGAGTGAGAAGGGGGCGGGCGAGGGACATAAGAATAAATGGTGGAAAACGAAAGAGAGAGAGAGAGAAGAAGAAGAAGAAGTGTCAGATACTCAGAGAGAAGAAAAAATAAGAGCACAACAAGGACTGGGGGAGAAGCAAAGTGACAGAAGGAGATAAAGCAGTTAGTAGAAACAGATGAGACAGTGGTTGGAGAAAATAAACAGGGGAGAGAGAGAGAGAGAGAGAGAGAGAGAGACATATAGATAGAGAGGAGAAAAAGAAAGAGAGATGGAGAGGGAGCGGAGGAGAAGAGAAAGGCAGCTCATGCTCCAGTGGAGGTGAACTCATGCGAGCGGCGCTGCAGCTTTCTCTTCAGGCTGAGCAGCTCCAGCATGGACGTGATGAACTGTCTTTAACTGCATCACCTGCCGCCACACACACACACACTAAAACACACGAATGTGCACATTTGCTTGTATGCAGTCACTTCTGTATTCCCCAACAAGCACGCCAAAAACGAGTCATACCTAAGCGCACACATGTAGAAACACTCAAGTTTGTACTTTGATACTTGTATAGACGTATTGACATGAAACATAATAATACATTCCCAATACTTAAACCCTCAAACAGTCCATTGAAGATGTGAAAACTGGACAAATTGTCCCCACTTTCCAAAAATCTTCTCACTCTCAAACATCAAACCGCAAACACGGATCTGCTATGAATCAAAAGCACAACAAGTAAATGTGCACTTGCATTCACAAACACACATTCCAGCACGCACATGTTTACTTGAACACGTCAAACTTTCTCAGTGAGATTTGAGGGGAAAAATCAACAAGTTGTTTCGAGTTTTGGGAAAACCTTTTCATGGCGTGTGAATAAGAAAAACAGAGTGGAGGTTTTTGGAACGGGTAAGTCTTCTCTTGGATCGGTGGTCAAGCAAAAAAATTGTAAACCAGCTTTGACCGAGTCCATGAAACCACTGAAATTCAAGGCGCTTCAGTTACTTTTAAAGACATTTCTGGGATAAAATGTGGTATTGGTCAAACGAAGACGTCTTAGAAGCCTGTTTTTGTGTGTTCACATAGTGCGCTAGTATGGTTGGGGTTTGATTTAGGGCTAAGTTTAGTTTGAGGTTAAGTACCACAGAAGATACTTGGGGTTAGGGTTAAGGTCGGGCTCAGATTAAAGTAAGGAGAAACACAGGTCAATGGGAAACAGACTTCGATGCAACAGGCACAGTTTCAAGAACTTGTTTGAGAACGTTCAAGAAAATTAAAAAAAAGAAAATTACTCATGAGATTTCCGTAAATCCCCATTTTTGCTGAGAGTTTAAATGCCAATGGGAAGCCTATAGTAATACCAATACTTGTGATTATGTAGCAAAACACCAAAATCTGATTCTGTGATGTTAGGGGGTCAACAATATCTACATCTAAATACCTACTTTGGAGTCAGTATTTTTGGTATTTGCAATTAAAATGTAGTCTGTGACCACGACAAGAACTTTTGCAGGGATTAATGATTATTTTTTTTGTCCAAATAACAGTCCAATATTCAAAGATACTCAGTTTACCATCACGGAAGACTAAGAAAACCTGCTAATATTCACATTTGAGAATCTAAAACCAATGAATTTTTGGCATTTTTCCTTAAAATGACTTGCCCGATTTATTTCATTTCATTGGAAGGCAGTATAAGATTTCATCTTGTATCCAGAGTAAACATCTATCAAACATGACATGAGGTGCTTCAAGGGAAAAGTTTGGCCCAAACTCTGTAACGTTTGGATCTAATTGCACAAAAGATTTCTTCTAATGTGGATCCGACTTTGGCACTTCAGGCATGCAGCTGAAAACTTTTTGCACACAAGCAGAAATCATCATGGGAAAGTTGTAGCAGTAAAGACTAACCTGTATAGTTGCTGGTGGTGCTCTGAGTTTGCAGAGCCTCTGTCTGCGCTTCTGTCTGCGCTTCTGTCTGTGCTTCCGTCGGCATCTGGGTTTCAGTCTGCAGGTCCGGCTGCAGCTGGATCGCCGTCATGCCGGTCCAGTCCTCCGGCGGCGACGTGGCAGCGGTGCTCTGTAAGTCCTCGGGGCTCAGCGTGGAGCCTCTGGCCAGGACCAGAGCACAGAACAGTGGGCACAGTAGCATCCAGATGTGGGTGCCTGTGCTTTGAGGGGTGGGTGACACTTTGGGAGACATGTGGTCAGGTAATGAAGAAGAAGAAGAGGAAAGAAGGATGAGGGATTCACAACCTCATGGCCAGTAGAGTATGAGGTGGAAAGATCCTTTAGAGGAAAGTTTGGTCCTTTCTTCCGCGTCTGATTTCCTCTCCTCTCTCCTTCCCTCCACTCCTCTTCTCTTACTTCTTCTTTTTTCTTCTTGTCTGTCCTCCTCTCCTTTTCCTCTTCTCTCCTCACTCCCTTGACGGAGAGAGGAAAGCCCCCTCTGCGCTTCCACTCATGATGCTGCAAGAAGGTATGACAGAGAAGGAGAGGAATTAAAGGAGTGTGTATGTATATGTATATCCAGCTATAGTTTCCTCTCCAGCACCTCTCCTCTCCTCTCCTCTCCTCTCCTCTCCGTCCCTCAGCTTGTGCTCTCGCTGCTCACTCGGTCCGCTGCTCTCTCTCTCTCCCTCCCTCTGATCTCCCGCTGGGCTGACTGAGCTCTTGCATAACAGTAACTCATTCGCTGAGCTGTGCTGAGCTGAGCTGGAACTCATGCAGCCTTAAGTCCTGATCTTCCTGGTTGCTGCTCTTTCCCTCTCTGCCCCTTTCACCATGTTTCCCTCTCACCCTGGAGTTGCAATGTATTGATTGTGAAGGTGTCACTTAGACTTTTATACCGGGAAACCATTCAGACTGATCAATATTTGATATTGGATCGCCCCGCTAGATCCCAAACTAGGGAGTTAGCTTGTGAATACCGGCTCAGCCAGCAGGCTGAGAGATGCTTTGAACGCTTGTACCAAACTGTAAACGGTTTGAAAGGAAAATATAACTGGTTGAAAAGCAGACTGAAAACTAAAGCAGAATTTGTAGTTGTGTCACGAGGTTATGGCATAGCAACACAGTGTACGTACATAGCCACTGTAACTGTGGGCTATGCCGGAGCTAATGCACACCTTTACAAACTAGCCTACACAACAATGGCTGCTGTAAATATTGAGACCGCAAAAACTGCGTCCACAGGGGTTGTGTCTAGAAAGTAACCCAAAAGTTGCAAAAAGTCTTGCGAGACTCGCTGCTCGCTGACCTATCCTGACCTCAACTATTCGAGGTCGATGCCTAACCTTATCTATTCAAGATCAATGCCTAACATCAATCATCTCGCTACACTTTAGCAACTCGCGGGTACCTTCTATACGCGACCGTCTGCAGGTGCTGCTTGCGTTTTTTGCAAGTTTCGGATGGTGGTGGAGATTGTTGGTAGAGAAGACCACATCAAGGAAATTGCAGAGGTGAAATCTCTATGTATTTATACAACTAGAATTCAGATCTTATGTCGGAGGTATCTTACTGCTTACCTTGCACGACTTGGATTCTCGTGATACCAAAAGATCACACAAGAATCGCGGGATCAAGAGATCACACAAAGACCCATCTCTGTGACAGGCATCAAGTAATGTGCCTGGATCACCAGTGTCCTGTGAGGAGCTACTGGCAGCTACGGGTGTGGCTTAGGTGTGTGTGACACGACAAAAAGAGGCAACTTGTTTGTTCTAAACAACAATGGCGGCTCCTGAAGAGGTCAGCGTAGATGCTGCAATAGCATCAGTTATATCAAAACTGGAGAGTATTTCTTCTTCATTGAAAGAAGAGCAAAGAACGTCACTGAAAGCTTTTCTCGGTGGAAAAGGTTTTTTCACTCTTCTCCCGACTGGCTTCGGCAAGAGTTTGATTGACAGATGATTCATCCAATCACTTGCCACGTATTTTTTGAAAGTGCCTGCATGACCTTTTCCAAACGGGAGCGTGTCAATGGTCCCTCAAATCAGACTCCAGATCAGAAGGTTGTGTGTTCAAATCACATCAAGGTCAAGATGTGTTTGGTGCAAAATTGAGTACAAGTAAAATGGAGAATCAGCAGAAGAGTCACAACAAGCCTAATAAATTCAACGTGACTTGTTTTTGAATCTCTTGTGTTTTTCACTCGCAATCATGTGGTGCAAAAACGTGACTTCAGTACCTGCCTACCTTCCCCTGTGTCTCTGAGTGTGTACACCATCTCCCATTTGTGTTGTAGTTGTGCGGTTGTGAGTGTGCGTGCATCCTCATGTGGGACTGTATATGTCACAGGTGGATGCTCAGGTGTAATATGATGACCCTGATGGCTCTTGTTGATAGCTCTCTAGTCAGAAAGTCCATGCAAAGGCATGAATAATTGATGCATCTGGGACCAAAAATAGGAGAAAGAAACGGAGAGAGAAAAGAAAAGAGATGGAGGTGGAGAGCGATTGAAGAGTGAGAGAGGAGAGTGAGTGATGACATGAGAGCGGGAGGAAAACAATCAGAGAGAGAAGGAAAGACAGCAAAGAGATTGGAAAAGAAAGACAGATGAAGTGAGATCCAGCGCTTTTAGACGGAGAAAACCGCCATCTATCAAATGCTTGGCCAGTAAATGGGGACGCGGTGGGCTCTGCTGCCGCGAACTACATTATTTACAGACACAGCTTTGCCAAAGTGGACACAGGAAAGGCTTCAAAGGACCGATCCAAGGTTTTATTTTAAGCCATCAAATTATAGCTGCACTAGGCAAGGTTTTTATGGTAAAAATACACCCATCCTATCAGTAGGAATCAGACAGTGGGGCTTGAACGGAGACGATGGTTTCAGGTGTCAGGTTTTAGCCGGGAAATGCTCTTAATGCACAGGAACACAGTGATGAGTTAACACTTTTTGCAGAGAAAGTCTCAGCTCAACACCAAATCCACGACCAACTGCTGTTATGTGATATCTGGGTAGAAAAATCTTTGAACGTTCAACATTTAAACATTTATTTTAAAGTTGCAGTGTATCCTCATACCATGGTTCGTATGATATCTTACAAAAAGTTATTTTTCGTGCGTTTTCCTACGAATGTCCAGCAACGTATGTCAATTTCCGCTCCAGTCTTTTCAAAATAAACTTCCGTCTTAACAGGAAACAATTTGGTTTGGTGTAGGCAACAGAACTACTTCGTTAGATTTAGCAAAAGATCCACTTGGTTAGGTTTAGGCAACAAAACTACTTAGTTAGGTTTAGCAAATGATTGTGGTTCCGGTTAAAATAACTCCGGAAAGGCATAACTTAAGTTCAGAAGTTACGTGACAAATAAATCATTGACTTCTGGTTTCACACGGGGCATGAACAGCGATCTCCTGGACGAAAGTCCGGTGTTTTTTGACCCACCCGTCCACCCCGACCTCCGCGGCGTTTGACGCTCTTTATACTTCCTGGTTCACAATTACATTGATTTCATATACATTTATTTTTTTCAATATATAGATTATACCGTGCATTCATTTTCTCAGGTATAGCTACGAAGAGTGTATGAAAACAGCCTGAAGGCTGCGCTAAGCAGTATTTTAACGTGAACGAGGTCCCTCATACTGATGAACACGCACAGAGCCAACTATGCGGTTTCTCCCAGCTCTGCAAAGCTTTTTAGTCTCTTTTAGCTCATTGTTTTGGTTTTTGAGCCCACTGTCATCGACCTTCAGTCAGATGTTTAATTTAAAAAGCTCAGATAAACCCACCAAACAGCAGACAGACAGTTAGCACCGAGCTAAAGTGGAACGTCCAGTAGGTAAAGAGCTTTGGCGGCCAGAAACTTGACTGCAACTAAATGCTAAAGTTGCTCTGTGTCTGCTGGATGTGTATGTAGGCAATGGTTTGCTAACACATTCTCCATAGCAACAACGACCTTAAGCACAGTTTGATCATTACCAGTCTTTACTATAAGGCCTGCATAAACATTAATAATAAATAATATATGTAGTGTCCTTAATATGCTACTTGCAGCACTTTTTCACATCAATAAATCATAACCACATTAATTATGAAACATACTATATGTATAACTAGTGCAAACAAATGAGATTGTCACTGAGCAGACTATCAGCCTCTATCAGCCTCTACTCTGCATGTCACATTGTGTTAAATCACAGTGTAAATCTACTGGGTTGCTTTATGGCACAAAACAGGAAGAGAAGTGAAGCTCCGATGGTTGAAAGAGTGAAAGTAAAACATGGGATAGATAAACAGAAAGCGACTGGTGCCGACAGATGTCCGTCACATGTTCACACTTCTTAGACAACAGTGTTTACTTGCAGGACTGTGTGTGTTAATGTGTACTGTCCAATAGTACAGTTTGAGCGGATTATGAGGATTAAAGAAGCAGCCAGAGAGATATGAGATGAGACAGATGGAATTCACATATGTCGCTCTCTATTCTTTGTCAAACTTCAATGTGAAACTGAAGCTTTTTTTTATTGTTTATCTAACTAAAAAGTCTCTCCAAGAAAATAGTCAGCGTATGTGATGGCCAAGTGGAAGATGTTAAATCTGATAATTTAACAAGTTACTAAGACACTTTAACACTGCAACAAGATAAATAAAAAGACTGTAGGTTTTGCAAGTTACAGCAGAATAAGTCATAAACACAACATTAAAAAAGTTATAAAGTTTATTTGCAAGGTCACCTCTAGAAGGTAACCCACAAGTTGCAAAAAGGTGTGGGAACTCTCACGAGACTCGCTGCCTGACGACCTTTCCTAACCTTAAACATTTGAGGTCAATGCCTATCCTTAACCATTCAAGGCAAATGCCTGACTTAAGCTATTCGAGGTCAATGCTTTACCTTAACTATTCAAGGTCAATGCCTAACCTTAACTATTCAAGGTCAATGCCTAACCTTAACCATTCAAGGCAAATGCCTAACCTTAACTATTCAAGGTCAATGCCTAACCTTAACTATTCGAGGTCAATGCCTAACCTTAACTATTCAAGGTCAATGCCTAACCTTAACCATTCAAGGCAAATGCCTAACCTTAACTATTCAAGGTCAATGCCTTACCTTAACTATTCAAGGTCAATGCCTAACCTTAACTATTCAAGGTCAATGCCTAACCTTAACCATTCAAGGCAAATGCCTAACCTTAACTATTCGAGGTCAATGCCTTACCTTAACTATTCAAGGTCAATGCCTAACCTTAACTATTCAAGGTCAATGCCTAACCTTAATTATTCAATGTCAATGCCTAACCTTAACCATTCAAGGTCAATGCCTAACCTTAACCATTCAAGGTCAATGCCTAACCTTAACCATTCAAGGTCAATGCCTAACCTTAACCATTCAAGGCAAATGCCTAACCTTTAACCATTCAATATCAATGCCGAACCTTAACCATCTTGCGAGAGTTTTGCAACTTGTGGGTTAACTTCTAGACATAAACAATTTGCTAACGTGTTAGCAAACAGTTTCTGTTTCTGAATGTTGGATTGTTACTCTCCTTTTAGCTTTGTTTTGTCTCCACCAACTCCTAAATCCTAAAATATCTGTCTCTTTAGCAGCTAAATGTTATGCTATGTTAACTAGCTAGTTGCTAACTGTGTCTGTCTGCTGTTAAGTGCTGGGCAGGTAGCGTAGAGTTCGTTTATCAGAGCTTTTTCACTGATGACAGCTGCCTGGCTGGAGACAAGTTTGATCAGAGCCGTGAGAGTGAACCAGTACAGTAAAGTCGTCGGCCGCGAAACCAAAACAATGAGTTAAAAGAAGCTAAAACGCTGTGTAGCGCTGATGGGAACTGCAGAGTTGGGTGATAATTCTCTGCGGGTTTGTTACTCCGAATGACAGCTTTCACAATACGTATAGCTATTTTATCTATTGTCAGTAAGAAAATACTGATTAGTGCAGCTTTAATATTTACATTCTGAAATGTAAGGTGCTGCTTGTGGTGTACTTGCACAGCTGGTATTGGTTGAAATATCAACAGCAGCTTTTCGCAGTGTGGAGATGGTGCAGAAAATATTCTATATATATAATATAGAGAAAAAAGGCTGGTCTAATAGTCTGGGGAAGAGCTAATTTTGTGTACCGCGGTCCAGAAAAAGTTCAAATGATTTCAAGTTCTGAAAACATGCGACGTCACTGCATAAAAAAGACAGACAGACTTCTGAGCTTATCAGCCAGAGGGAGAAAAAAACTTTGTTTTGATGATTAATAAAGCTCCATGCATGTACTGTGGAGTTATTTTGAAGTATTAAACACTAGAAATCTGTCTGTCACACACAAACACACACTCACAGAGGCAATGGCAATCTGTAGCTCTGTCACTATCAACCTAATCCCTAATGCGACATCTCAGAGCAATAAATACCGTTATATAATATAAAAACATAGCACACATGCACTTTAACACCGACGTGTGTGTGTGTGTGTGTGTGTGTGTTTGCGTATTGTGTGTGTGTGTGGAGCACAGCAGCATATAAAGCCAATAATCAGTGCTAAGTATGGAAGTGCAGGGTCACGCAGGACGGAGGGGCTTTCCTCTAACGAGAGGTTAGCGAAGGACAAGACAGCCCTTCTCACCAGGGTTCAAGTAATCTGTGGCAGCAGCTCAAATGATGGCGATCTGGAGGAATTCTTGTGAGGAATGAGGGGATAATGAGGCTGCGCCGAGCCAAAAGCAGCTCTGACTGGGCCGCAGTTTGAAACGGGATTCTCTGCAGCGCCGGGAAAGCTCCAATTTTGTTTATTCCACTGACACTTTGATTATATTTTACTCAAAGACTTCAGCATTTAGTCCAAACCACTTGTGGAAACCAAGCCTGTAGTGATATATTATTTTTATTTCATTTGTCGAAAGTTATACATACTTTTTTAAATCTGTAGTTAACACTGCTCTGCATGCTTTTAAGTGTGTGTCTGGTCAAGTCTGAACATTTATCTTCCTGCCTGCTAACTCTGATTTGCAAATGTGGGCCTTCATTTCCATGCTTTCAAACTTAAATCTGCACTCATCAATATTTAATATTAATGGGATGTTGCCACGACAGATAAAATGACTGTGTGATGCAAAAGAGGCCTCTCATTGTCACAAACCCACCCAGACTCATCACCCAACTCCGAACTTTCCCTCAGCTCTACAGAGCATTTTAGCACCTTTCAGCTCATTCAGCTCCCTCTCACTGCTCTCATCAGCCTGTTTCCAGCAAGCAAAATAGCTCTGACAAACCCACTGAACCCTACCTACTCAGCATGAAACAGCAGCCAAAGTTAGCGACTAGCTAGTGAACGTAGTGCAGCATTTAGCAGCTAAAGAGCCAGATATTCATTTCAGGAGTCGGTGGAGACCAAAAGCAGAGCTAAAAGGAGAGCGGATATTGGACTCATATTCATTGGATGGCCAGAAACGCAACTCAAAATGAATGCTAATCTGGCTCTATGTCTGCTCAATGTGACAATATGCAAATGAACCAGCCTAAGTCCCGCCCCCCTTAGTTACTGTTGCTAGGTCAGACAAGCTTGAGAAAAAGAAACATGGCGATGCCGGTTCTGTTTAGCCAGGTGCCAGGCAATATAGCTTCAAGAAGCCGACAGCAGGGACTACAGTATGCGATGGATATTCACGATGATAAACTTAACTCAGGTAAGTTTTCGTCGTGTATAAACAAAGGGACGAAAAAAGATGAAATCATGCAGGTTCACCAGAAACCAGGGACTCCAGCTGGGGCCTCCAGCGGGGCCTCCAGCTGGGGCCTCCAGCTGGGGCCTCCAGCTGGGGCCTCCAGCGGGTCTAGATGGCACTAAACACTGCTCCTTTAAAGGGTGACGGTGCCGTGTCCCCAAGTGGCCAAAAATCAGTTATTGCAGGTTTTAGTGTTGAGTGTTGCGGATGTTGATCTCTTATGCATTTGACATGTGTATTACATGGTGGAGTTGGTGTACACAGTGCTTTGTAAAGAAAACAGAGGGCCCATAAAACAGAAAGGGCAGGATTCAACAACTACAGTTGGCTAAATCATTTAGTGACAGTAGGATCAGGAGCTAAAAGATCCTGGACCGATGTCTCCCAGTGGGATTCATTCAGTAATTTTAGCATGACATTATTGTACATAGTACAAGTTATCTTTAGCTTTCAAAATAGAGTTTTCTGGTACAAACAAGGTTACAAAACTAAGATGAAAAGGTTTTTTTAGAGTACACCTTCATGAATGACTTTATTTTTAGTGCTCATGACTCTTTCTTCTCTGGACCTGTCTGCTCCCAAACTAAGTCGTCTCATTACTGTCAGTACATCTGCACTGCATCTAACTCCGCTCCTGCAGCCCTAACATCATCTCACCAGCAGCAGTAAACAACTCTCGGGGTCTTACTGCATCACAGTGGGGTAATGTAGATTGAGGCGTCCTCACTGATTGGATTCATGTTCCTCATACTTTACTGAAAGTATTCTACATCTGTTAAAGTGTTTTTCTGTGAGCACCAGAGGGATCTCGGGGCTTCTGATTCTGATTCCTGCTGCGACAAGAAGAGAAGCGAAGCAGGGGTCGAACAAGAGGGAGGGGGGGATTTGAAGGGCAGGGATCAGCACAGGCAGGCAGCTGGTTCAATCCCAGGGACAGCTGGGGTATGATCCTTCACGAGGAACCATTGTGGAGTGTCCTTGAAGTGTCCTTACTGAAGTATTCTGTTCATACAGCCAATTAGACTGTTGTCAGGCTATTAAATAGGCATTATCAGTAGCTATAAGCCCCATAGGTGTGGGTCAATAGGGGCCTATTACACCCACTAGTAGGTTTTATCATATATTCACATGGTAGATCACTGAAAGAAGGTATAAAAGAAGACGACAGCAACCTCTAGCAACCGTAGTAATTATGACAGGAACAGGGTGCTGTAGTATAGACAGCGTGAAACTCCATATGGGGCAGAAGTCGAGGACGATGGATGGGACATAAAACACAGGACTTTCACCCATGAGAACAGCATTTGCATCCTATGTGAAACCAACAATGTGTAGTTGTGTTTGTTTTGGGAGTTATTTTAACCCAAAACACAATGTTTTTCCCTTAACTTAAAGATGGGGTCTGCGATTTATCCAGTATACACTTTTTGTTATATTGGTTGAAATGGTCTTTACACCCCGACAGCAATCCGTTTCTTATGAGCACTGAAAAAAGGCCGGAAAAGATCCGTCATCTGTAGCTGCTGTAATCCTGTAAAAACGTCTCCCAGTCAGTAAAAATGGTCCCGGTTGTAAGGAACCAATCAGATGCCTCCCTGCCTCCCTGCTCGTACTCTAGCCTCAGCGTGCACCAGCGTGAACTCAAAGCGCGTATCCGCCGCACGTTCACTGGAGAGTGAAAGAGAAAACTCAGCTCTTAAAACACCGGACAACGAGAACGAACTCGTACCACTATTACCATATTATCGAAAAATACAACTTTGATTTAGTTGTTTATGTTCTGTTAGTTTACTTTATAAAATACTGCAGATTTAAACTATTTATTCTAACAGCTCAAAGTGAAGTCAGACAAACAGGATTATCAACGAGGGGAGACGGCGGATAAAATTTACGTTACTCAAACTGCTTTTTCAGTTACAGAAACAAACGAGTGGACTGATCTCCCTCCAGATATTAGAGTAATGTTAAAAAGGGTCGTGTTGTCTCAGCAGGTATCTCTCTCTTTCCCTCCCCTCTCTGCTGCTCTGTGGCCGGCTCTCCAGCGAGCTGCTGCCCCCCCCCCCCCCTCCCCTCTCCGTCAACCAGGAAATAAAAGCCCCTCGTCTACGAGACCGGTCTCTTGAGAGCGCTCCAGCTCATAGCGGGGTCTGTGTGAGTGAATGCCCGGGTGGAGAGGTGGCGATCCCGGCAGGAGCTAGCTAGCTGTGCCGGCAGTTTGTGGAGCTTCTAAACTCCGACAACAGTGGAGAAAATGTTTGATTCGCCATCTAACATCGTAAAACTGTCAATATTCTAAATCTACACCGTTGATTTCTCGCCTCAACATTTTTCAGAAGTGAATTTAGTGATGAAATAGCTACGAAAAATGTGAAGTAGTTATGATGCGGCGGTGCTCGTGCATGTGTGTGGGGGGCGTTGCCTTATAAGGAGTTTCGAGGGGAGGGGGGGGTTTAGAGGGAGCTCCTGAGGCGATGCGACTTTCAAATTATGCTAGTTTTCCAAGATCGCAGACCCCAGCTTTAACTGAAGTGTTTTTTGTTGCCTAAACCTTAAGCAGTTGTAGTTTTATTGCCTAAATCTAAAGAAGTTGTAGTTTTGTTACCTAAAGAAGTTGCAGTTTTATTGCCTAAATCTAAAGAAGTTGTAGTTTTGTTGCCTAAATCTTAAGAAGTTGTAGTTTTGTTGCCTAAACCTAAAGACTCCTTTTTGTTTGTGTTCAAAACGTGTTAGAACGTGTTGCTTTTAAGTAACATTTTCACTTTTACAATGAATTAGGCGTAGTAGGCCCCTAATGACCCACATCTATGGTGCTTATAGCGACTGATAACTACTATTTAATGGCCCGATAACAGTCGAATCAGGTGCAGCATAACACATAGTGTGCCGTTATTTTGGTGAGAAAAGTCCCGTGCCTTGCAGATAATTTATGTGTTTGTTTGGGAGGAAAAAGTATACTCCCCACACTAGCTGATGACTTAGAGGTGTTGAGAATTGAAGGGTAGCCTCAAAACGCTGCTGAGGTAAGTGTGAAAGATGAGATAACTTGAAGTTATTGATCTCTGCCGGGAAACTGGGCCATCACAGCAGCTGAAGAGAGGAGTGGTGAGACGTGAAGAAAAACAGGAAAGGAAAATATAAAACCAGAGAAAACTAAACTTTAATCACTGTGGCGGTTCTCTGGTTTCCACACGTGCAGATTACCGCTCAACTCACGAGACCAAAAACACTGAACTACTTGTAAATCTTTACTCTGAGGATTTGAGTGAAGATCCGAGCTTTGGGTGACTCCCTGCAGCTTTGACGTTAATTTGGGAGGCGAGCAGCAGTGGCAGATTAGAACTAAGCAGTTGGACAGATAAAGGTGCAGTGACACTGTGTGTGAGGCCGGGAGACTTTGGGACCCCTGGAGCTCGTCTGATCTTCCACTTGATCTACGCTGCGGGACCTGGCTGCAGTAGGAGTCGATAGTAAGAAAGTGATTAGTCAGTATTGTGCCAAGAAAGGTCAATGAGAGGGCAGCAGCACGATGACGTCTGAAATCCTAAATGTTCATATTTCACCTTTCATCTGCTAAAACTAAGGGGAAAAAGAGGATTTACAAAGCATCAAAAAGCTTAAAAATTACAAAACCAACTAAACTTGAACTGAATAAAAAATGAAAAATATTAGGAATATGTATTTATAAAAAAGTAAAAAATAAAAACTGATTAAAGCCTAATCATCTTGCCTCTGCGCGGGCTGAAGGTTAAAAGACTGTGGAGCTGGTAAACAGCAGACTCATATGGATTTAGATTTGGTTGCCAATCTGAAGTGTGTGAGTGTATCTGTGTTGTGTGTGTTTTATGTGTTTTGAATGCGATTCCTAATCTGAGTTCAGAGTTCGCTGCAATCTGGCACCACGTTTCCTATTTACATTTCAGGTCCTTTCACTAAGCTGTAATCCAGATGGGAACGGATTGCTCTCTTCCATCAGCAACACCAACAGAGTGCTAAAAAGCCTAAATTAAAAAGCTTAGAAATGATAAGAACGTGTGACCTTGACAAAAAAAAAGCCTTTTTAATAAAATATTTAAAAACAAGAAAGGAAGGATAAAACAGCAATACTAAATCAAAAAAATATTTTAAAAACTCATATGTATATAACTAGAGCCTAATAGCAATTCATTGAATTAAAATACACATTCTTCCAGACCAGACAGTGAGAAGTCTTTTTACTCTCATGAACCAAAGCTTGTTCAGTATTTACATAAAATACAAGCAGTATATGTCATTCGCTGGGGAAGTGTGCAACGCTATCTTGTGGTTGTTAGGTGATATCGCAACTTGATCTTCATTTCTCTCCCCATGCACCTTCACTTACACATATTAAAGGGGACCTATTATGCTTTTGTGCTTTTTCCCTATCCTTTTTGTAGTATGTTATATAGTTTTTTTGTGCATATAAAATGTCTGCAAAGTTACAATTATCTTCCAGAGACCACCATCTTGCGTGGCTGACATTGGTAACTGGCTAAATATAAATTTAGAGCTTCAATCTAACTAACTAACTGACAGTACAAAATGCACACATGGAAAATCAATACACAAAGTCAATTAAGTTGCACATTATGTTTTAACTGATGTAGCAGGAAGGGGGAAATGTAAACATACGGAATAGCCCTTTTAAACTTTTACAGGACAGGGAGGCGGGCAAAGGGAGGGGATAAATGAGACACACCTGTGAGCTGGAGGAAGGGCCGGGAAAAACAAACAAAGGAAGCATGGAGGAGAACAGAGTGAGAGTGGCTAAAGGAGGTTTTATCAAGTTTCTGGACATCTTAACTAAAAAGAAGAGTTACGTATATAAAAATAAATGACAGCTGTCCCAAAAACCAGCTGTATTTCCTTGACTTCCCTGTGCTGATTTCCAGAGCGGGTTTTGGATGAAACTTGTTCAACTATCAAGATAAGTCTCCTTTCCTGCACCTCTCCTGGCTTCTCCTATTCTGCACTACCATCCTCATCTTCTATTCGTCTTTGACATTAGAGCCCAAGTGAGTGCCAGACTTTGTTTGTTAATAATCATAACTATTTGATTTGACTATTATTTGGTTTGAATACAACAAGGTTCAATTGATGAAACTGGAATTGATGGGTTGCGATTTCTTTTCATCTTGTGCATTTTTGTAGCGAGATGAGCAACCTATCCGGGCTATCTCTCCTTCTAGTTTATATCAATCATTTTAAAGTGACAGGTTTAGGATTAGGGATCAGATATCGGGCCAACACTGACTCAAATAGCTGGATCAGGTATCGGTGACAATGGGGCTGATCTTTTCAACTCAATTCTGTGTTTAAATACCATACACGTTATATACTGGAATTTTAATTCCCGTTTAAGTTTTGACCAATTTGTTGCTACATTAAAAAGGTTTACACCTGAATTTGATACAATTCAGTAAAATGTTATCTATGTATTTATTTGTTAGACTTTGTTTTACAAAGTTAGGAAATTAATGTTTAAGTCAAGCCTGGTGTTTCCTCACAGATAAAAGAATGATCGCAGTCACTTCCACACAGTGAGGCATACATCTTATTAATTAATCTCTGGTAACGGATTGGTCTCAGTGTCGACTGATACCCAAAGCCCAAGTATCTGTATCGGGACTAAAAAAGTCGGATTGGTGCATCCCTATTTAGGATTCTGACTATTCTCCTGTCTGTAGCCCAACATCTTACTTTGGATATTTGGGATTTGGGCAAAGAATGAAGAGGATTCAGCACCACAGCAGACCGGACAGCTCCACCTCAGACTAACCAGCTTTACAGGAAGCTCGAGTGAGAAGATACTAGTTTACAGTCTATTGTATGCATGTTTAGTGATTTATGCTGATTGTAGTATATTGTACAAAGTGTCTTAAGGCTCTGATTGTTATTATACCCCCACGACAATGTAGTCGGGGGTATATAGAATAGCTATCTCAAGGGGTTGAACTACAATCTTTGAGCAGTTTTTCATTTGGTGGAGCAGTTTTTACTTTAAAGTGGTGGACAGACACTTTTACCATGTAGTATTACAATGCTGCAGAATACTCATAATTACAGAAGAAAAGAACAAAAGTAGAATTTGTCTACTTGCCCCGAAAGGCCTAAGGCAGCGGAGAAAATAAATTCTTTGTTTTGTCCTTTTGCAGACAGATTCGATGTGGTCTTTCCAAGATAGCAGACGGTCTATCATTACAAAAAAATGTTGTCCCCGATTAGTCAGTTAGACACAAAAATACCCAAGTGACCCTTTAAGTTATGGCCAATATGTTAGCAGACAGGTGCTTATTTACACCTTCAGCAGACACAGAGCAACAATATTCACTCTCCTTTACCTCTGTTTTGGTCTCTACGTCTACTTAGGGAAATATTTGACTCTTTAGTTTCCAAAATCCTGGCAAACCGTCACATGAGTACCTGGCAGCAACTGTAACCCTGCAGAGTAGATCACCGAACCGCAGCCAGACTCTAATCCAATCAAAACCAGAGGCAGGGGCAAAAGGACAAACGGAGACCCGCCAAATGATGGAATTGGCGAACTGACTCACCTGCTGAGAGGCTCCGCGGGCAGCTGTCAGTCTAGACACGATGGCCTAGTGTGACTTACACTTAGAAAAATAGAAAATAGATTTTACCAGGAACTTTGCACTTTTATGGTATGTTTTGTCACTTCTAACCATCCATACTATCTGTGGTAATGAGACTGAGTGACAGTTCTATAGCACTGCCTATTAGATGCCTATTATCACACACACACACACACACACACACACACACACACACACACACACACACACACACACACACACAGTGGGAACTCTGTGTGAAGTGTGAAGCCATTGACAAAGTCTTACACGGTTTAAGACTAAAAGAGGTTTAGTGAGAATTAGCCAGCAGTGATTGGATTATGTAAACTTAAAGGTCCAATGAAGAGGAGACAAACAAACACACACAACAAATAACTTAATTTGTGGAGCTATAAATTTTATCCAAAACAGTCAGAAGCCTTTACAACATGCGTGTGTTGTTGTAATTGTAATTAACACACATTACGCCTATTTTAAAGTCTTTACACTGGTTACCTGTTAGTTTTCGTATTGATTTTAAAATTCTTTTATTAGTTTATAAGGCACTACATTGCCTTGCAGCACACTACCTTGCAGAAATGCTTTTGGTTTATGAATCAGATCCTCCGGTTCTTCTCTTTTAGTTGTTCCACAAAGCAGAACAAAAACGTTTGGTGATGCTGCTTTCAGCCTTTATGCTCCCAGCTGCTGGAACAGCCTTCCAGAGGTACTGAGAGGAGCTGAAAATATTGATATTTTTAAACGTAAACTAAAAACCCATCTATTTAGTCTGGCTTTTATGTAGTGTTTTATAGTTTTATAATTTTATAATTTTATGTTTTTTTTTTTTAATACTTGTTTTATTTATCATCATCATTATAGTGTTTATTTTACTCTATTTTATTTAATCAACATTTTATTGCTGATATTGCTTATTATCTCTTTTATTCTATTTTATTTTATTAAAATGTTATTATTTTAATACAATCTGCTTATTTTGTGTAGTTTCATAATTTGTATTTATTTATTTTTATTTCCTTGTATTTTATTTATTTTTTATTATCTTAAATACCCATCTCTTATTGCTTTCTTATTCAATTAACTTTTATATTGGTTGTTTTGGTGTGCATTAGTCTCTAAATCCATTTTTAACATTCTATATTTTTGTCAATCGTCTGTCCAGCACTTTGAATTGCATTTGACTTGTTTGAAAGGTGGTATATAAATAATGTTTGATTGATTGATAATTTAAACAATATTTCAGCATGAAATAGTAAATTTCCTTCATTTATTTGTCATTATAATTGTAACAAATCCCTCTTCTTCTTCTTCTGCTTCTTCTTTTTCTTCTTCTTCTCCATTTTCACACAGTAGATTGAGAGGATAATCCCTTGAAATGTCTCCCTTGCTTTTAGCAGGCAGCCAGGGGGGGGGGGGGGTTTGCTCGCTGGACGAGAAGCTAAGAATTAATCCTCATTACACAATGAAGGAAAAGCTGTTGGTGAGTTTAAATGTTGCATACAGCATGTGTGAATTTTTGTCATGTGATGGCCCTACGCATGGTTGTGAATATACTGCTTTCATGTAACACACACATGTAACATGTGTTTTAAGGTGTTTTGTAACTTCTGACCGAGGTCTGCTGCTCCTGCCAGGAAAATGTCGCTTTGTGGCCATTTTTTAACCAAACAGAAAATGAACTGAAGCTTCACAGTGCAGGGTTTTAGCATCCGATTCGACTGTTATCAGGCCGTTAAATACCGTGGGCGTTATCGTTCGCTATAAGCATCATAGATGTGGGTCATTTGGGGCCTACTATGTTCATTCTGTTCCGCTGTTGACAGCTGCCCAGAGACCGCTCGGCTCTGATTGGTTGTTTCACAGATTATCTGTCTCATGCACTACTGTCAGGATATAGTTTTACAGTTTATAAAAATTACTTTTTTATCATATTTGCTCAAAGTTACCGATTACAGCTTTTAAGAGCAACTTAACAGCAGCGGAAAATCTTGTTTTCGCTCAACGTATCCTCTTACAATGGTAAGATAATATAATATCTTAAGAAAAGTTATGTTTCATTTTTCGTGCGTTCTCCTACGAATGTCCAGCAGCACGTGCGATCAGTGCACTTGTGCAAGCCCCTGTAGTGCAGAACCTGTTTAGGTAACAAAACTACTAGGTTAGGTTGAGGAAAGCATTGTGGTTTGGTTTAAATAAGTATGTTTGTTACATAAAATAAGTATGTTTTGTTACGTAAAATAAGTATGTTTGTTGCTTAAACTCATGCATGTGGCGTTAGTATGTGATTTACGTAACAAAAGTAAGCTAAAATAAGTCAATGTTGACCTGGTTTCACACGGGACACGAACAGCGATCTCCTTGAAGGAAATCCTGTGTTTTATTGACCCGTCCTACAAGGACTTTGTTGCTCTTTCTACTACGTCACCTGACTTCCTTAGAGGCAGCCCTGCACGTCAGGCTCACGATTAAGTGGGTTATATATGAATTACAGTGCATTACTTTTCGTAGGTATAAGTATGAACAGTGAATGAGAACAGCCTGATTTGCTTAACTTCTCATCTTGCTGCAGTGATTGAGTACAAGTTTACACCAGGGGATGTCGGTACCTTGTGACATTGCTATGGGATGTGGTTACAGGTGCAGCAGAGCAAAAAATAGCAATTTTTTTGTCTAAATCTGGCTCTTCAGCAAAAATATTTGACCCTCTGATCAAAGCTGAAACATCCTCTTTCATAGCGTATAGCAAAATTTTGACATCATTTATCACAAATGTAAATAACAATGTAAAGAATACTCGTGAATCCCAATTAATTTGACATCATAACATATACTGTAATACTAAGTACTAACTACTTGAACAGTTGGAACTTTAGGCTTTTAGTACAACATCAAACGACTTGTGTGTGTGTGAGTTAATTAATTTTGCTAAAGTAATATTACATGCATAAACTGGTATAACTCTGTTAGCACTTGGTTTAATAAATCAATGTATTCGCAAATGAATTAAAAGAAAGAAATTATCAAATTGTATTGAACACATACAAGCCTGCATTTCCACTGTGCCTGAACAACGTTGCCCCTCCAATGTTAAAAAGAATTCCCCTTGGTTGAACCTAATTGCTGACCGGTATGAGAGGGTTGACCTGGCCCTGGTGATAACTAGGATGCGTAAAGGAAAAACCTTTTCAGTTAAGAAATTTAATCATATTGTTTTCTTCTTAAAACGGCGAGAACAATGTAGATTAAACAGTGACATTTAGGTTAAAATATTGCTATTAGGGCTGGCTCCTATCTGGGGAATGCACCAACGTGCACCACCGCAGTGAATCCTCTAGAGGGCAGTGTGTGACTGCAGCCTCAACTCAGTGGTTCCCATTCTGGCCTCGGCTCTATTGCTTTCACTGTGTTAACCTGGGGATGTGTTAAAGCTGAAGAGGGCGAGATTGGAGCAAATAGGATTAAAAAAACCTATTTTTATAAATCGCTATATCGTGACAGTAGTAAATGAAACAGGTAACCTGAAAAAAATCATGTTCCTCTGTGTCCTCCGGTGCTCCTAACGGCATCTGCGAGATTTCACAGACCGGAGGAAAACAAGCAGTAAGAGCTGATCTGAGGTCTGCTGTCCATCTGCTGTCTATGAGAGCAGGCCGTCAATCACTCGCGAACTCCGACCAAACGGTCAAACTAGGCAGCGCTGATCAAATATGAATCAATATTACGTTACGTTAATGCCTATTTCTCTCCTTAAATGTTTTCAGAAACATCTTGTAGTGTACTGTTTAACTGTAAAATGAGAAAGTTTGTGGTAGCCATTGTGAATTCTCTTGAAGGAACGCCAAACTACCGGTCACATGACCGGAGCACAGCCAATAGGAACGCTCTCTCTCTGAAATGACCTGTGATTGGTCAAAGTCTCCCATCACGGGCTAGATTTTTCTAAAGCCTGAAAACAGAGCCATGATGAGTAGCAGAAGTCTAGTAATCTCTCAGAACACTTGAATTACAATATGCTGAAAGGTTATTATGGAATTTTCGCTCAATGATGCCAAAAATATACTGCCTACTGCCACTTTAAGGATTCCTCTTTAGGATTATATGATTTAAAATTAATGTAATTAAAATAATTGTTATTAATTCAAACCACACTAAAACACTTCATAGCATGTTGTACGATCAACATGGTAATTTTTATCTGCTGTGGTATCCTGTAATGCTCCCTCTTCATCTCTTAAAGTATTCTGTGATATTGTAGTTATTATAATTATATATCCCTGCAGAATTCAATTTTCCATTGTATCTAGCATCCCTACTATTCTAATATTATTTTATTATGTCCCTCATTATTTCCCTCTTAGTCTGATTATATTCTTGTGAGAGTTTTACTGCAAAAACTTCAGGATGCATGCACGCGCACACACCCACGCCCCTGTGCAAACTTTACTCAGTTCTGATTGGTCGATACACAGCCAGAGAGGGTGGGGAAAGTCGTGATTAATTAGCATACCTATCCAGGCTAATAAATGTGCCGACAGCCTCCTCACCTGATGCCTCAACCAGCATCAACCAAACGGAGGAGGAGAGGGACTGCCGGTGGAGTGCGTACATGGCACGAGACTCAAACACGGTGGAAGTCAAATTCTGATTTGGAAAAGCAAGTTCACTCACCTCACAGAGCCACACACAGGTCCGATCACCGTCCACGGCCTGTGAGTAAAAGCGCACAGCCAAAACAGATCTTTACGCGCTCCAAGGAGAGCTTCCCTCTTCCTCCTCCTCAGGCTCTCCGCGATCGGTGGTGGTTTGAGCCGGTTGTGACTTTCACACCCGGTTCTGCTGAGTTGGGGCCGGTCCGATCCAGAGCCCCGGGTCATTCATGAGGCTAGAGGCCGCAGCCAGGATGGATCTGTTCAGGAATCTGTGGAAGGCGCGGAAGCTGATCGTTGTGGTGTTCATCCCGCTGTTCCTGCTTCCGTTACCGCTCATCCACCCCACCAGCGTGAGTACAAGCAAAAATTTAATATTATTATTTTTTAATTTAAAACAGAAAAGGATGTTAACGTCTACCACAAAGTGATGATTTTCGTAATAAGAGCACAACATAATTGGTAGAATTTAATGAAACGACAAATTAAACTACTTAAATTACAGGTCACTGTAAGGGAAATTAATTGCTATTATATTAGAAATTAAGAACATTATCATAAGTGAGGCAAAGTCTGTAAATTGTCCATATTGAGTACCATGGATTAACAAACATTTCAAAGATATAGGAGATATACTAATATATAATAATGATAATAATAATTTTATAAGACAAAATCACTAGAAATTGCTTACTGAGTACCATAAATCTTATAAGAATATTATAAGTGATTAATGTACTACAACAATAGCAAAAACAATATATTAAAGTACCGTACATGCTGCTTATACCAATATTGTTTTTTATTTAAACACTTTAAAAATGCTGTTTAGTTAGTCATTACTAAATATATCAACAAACCACATAAATACCTAGAAAACATCCGATACAGCAGTAAATAACACATCCAGTTGATCTGCTGATGTTCCTCCTGGTTGCTGCTAATGCCTTTACTGTGCTGATGGGATTTTAGTGTGTGCGCATGTATGTGTGTGTGTGTGTGTGTGAATCAATCAAAAGGCACACTGTCTTGATGAATGCTTGTCCCGAGCTGTCCCATCATCAGCTGAGCTGTGTGTGTGGAGGGGAGATGTCACGACATGTTGATGAGATAGAGATAAGAGAGAGGGGGACAGAAAGAGACAACTGAGTGGACAACTTGAGACTCATACAGGCTCATGCTCAGTTGGATTGTCTTCTGTGACAGCCATCAGAAAGGAGGAGAAATCGGTCTTATTCTGCCTTGTAGCTCAGAAAATGTTTCAGACAAGTGGAATTGCAGCGGAAACAATAGGATTACCTCAATCTGCATAAATCCACAAGAATTCACCTTTTAGAGTAAAATTACAAAAGATTTGTTGAAAGGTGATAATGTGTAGAAATGTCAGATGAGATGAGAGTTGTACAAAAACATTGTCATGTCTCATTCCTTATCATATTTCTTCTTCATATTTCTTATAAACTAAAGTGACCTGATCATTTTGACTCCAGATTAAATGTCTCTGTAGCAGTTTGTTAAATTCTTCTGTTGTGTCAAACTTTCAGATTCAGTCGAGGATTTTGAATGAGGATGAGGATTTTATGTAGGATTTGTGGGATTTAGACAGGCTCATGTTTTAGTGAGGCTCAGACCTGCGTGATCACGACAACATGCTCTCATGCCAGGTTAAATGATCATTTGTGAAAAGCACGTATCATATCCTGAGAAACGTTTGACTGGACTTTGATTTTCTCCAGTAAATGACAAACAAATACCTAAATGGCACAAACTGGGGCTAATGTGGAATTCACGTATTCGCGTCATAGCACTAAGGGTCAGTTTCTCTGAAAAAATCTCTTCGGTCTTTGAAAACCCCACGACACAACACAACACAACAAAACACACACAACAGCACTTGCAGCTGTTCTGAGCGTATTTCCAGAATCCTCAAAGACTGTTTTAAGAAGAAAAAATATTCAGTCTGTTGCTCAACGAGACAGATTTTTAACTTGTTTCTCAAGTTGCGCCTCTTTTCCCTGATCCAAACAAAGATGTTAGCTGGAAATTATATCTCCAAAATAAAAGAACGTCTTATCTGTTTTATAAGCATATGTTGTTTCTTTCTTTTATTTTATATTGAGCTGCAACAATTAATTGATTAGTTGTCAACTATTAAACAAATCATCCTTTTGATAATCGATTAAACTCTCTAAACTAAATTCTCCGATTCCAGCTTCTTAAATGTGAGTATTTTCTGGTTTCTTTACTCCTCTATGACAGTAAACTGAATATCTTTGACTTGTAGACAAAACAAGACATTTAAGACATTGAGGACCCATCTCAAACAACAACGGTGCGAATGGTGACAGGTGTGCGTCCATGTATTATAAATGAGCTCTTCCGTGTCACAGGTATTTGTGTTTCTTGTAACATCATTAACATTCAAAAGAACTGTTATGTGTCCATCAGCCGATCGGCTCCGTCGGCCAAGAGCCTTGCTGTTATGTCAGGACCGGTGGATGTTTGGCACGAGTAGGTGACGCAGGATGAGGCCAAGAAAGAGCAAGAGAACAAAAAGTCCACTACAAAGAAAAAGAAAGAAACAATCCGAGCAATTAAGTTATATAATCGCCGACCAACACGCTGGATTTCGGCCCCACGTGGCTTCCTTACGACACTGGGGACCCCAGACTGTGTCAAGAATGTGACGGGGGTTTGGAGCCAGAGTGTGTATGTGTGTGTGTTTGGAGTAGTACTGTGTCCAGCTGCAGCGAGACAGAACATCGGCTGGATGCAGTCAGGCCAGGTCAGAGACAGAGGGAGAGAGACTACACAGAAATTCAAAGCCAATGGCAGATATGCACAATACTCGTGCCATTTTCTATCCCCATATAAACTAAGAGCTGTATAGTAGGTCCACTACTTTGGTCCAGACTGAAATATCTCAACAACTGTTTTGTAGAGACATTCATGCTCCCCAGATGATGAATCCTCGTGACATTGTTCATCCATTGACTTTTCCTCTAGCGCCACAATGAGGTCGATATTTGTGGTTTTGAGTAAAATGGCTCCACAACTATTGGATGGATTGTCATGAAATTTGGTACAGACATTAATGTTCCCCTCAGGATAAATCGTAATATCTTTGGTGATCACTTAACTTTTTACGTAGCACCATCATCAGGTCAACATTTCTATGTATCCAATACTTAAGTTTATGACCAAAAACCATAGACTGTATGTAAGAAGTGGACGTAGTCACCGTGACGTCACCCATTCGTTTGTGGACTGCTGTTTTGAAGCCTTGAGTTTGGCATTTTGGCCGTCGCCATCTTGTTTTTTTGCAACAAGGTCTCTTGATTTTAAGGCTTTATTAAGCGCTGTGTGTTCCCTTTTATTTGTGATGTTGGTTTAGTATGTATATCTGTCTGTCTGCATAAAACAGATTGAGTGTGTGTTCATGTTATCTGTCAGTTTAAAAGCCCATTTAGCCCTCTGCTGATTGGTTCAGTGAATCGAGATTTCAACTGTGATCTAATCTGCCTATCAGGAGTCCTTGAGTCACTGTTTGTTTGACTTTAAATACCAATCATCTGTATTTCCTAAAGTGTCCACAGATAACAGAGTTGATGAGACAATCAGTGGGCTACTGTTGTCAATGTGTTGACACAGAAATTGGCCTGTCAGCTGTAAAACTGTCAGATTTCAAGGAAAAGGTCCCTCTCATCTGATTGAAACTAGTTAATACTGTCAAATATCTGCCAGCCAGACATATTGATATGTTATTACATTTTGTCAGTATGAAATGGAAAGTCATAGGAAAGATGCAATTGTTCCAGAAAGCCCAATTAGGGCCAAAGAGTACAGAAGCAAAGAGGCAAAACTTCGGTGCTTTTTTGACAACAGCTGCTAGATGGTGCTGCGGTAGCGCTGCTGCCATTTTGGACTGAAAATGCCAATGAGTCCATAGCCATGGCTGTATAAAGAGACATCTGTAAATCAGAGTATTTTTTATTTTTAGGTAAATCAACTTCCCAGTACGAACACCTAAATAACCCTCATTTAAATCCTTATGTCCTAAAAGTTGTAAAATTAACTAATGTCTGAATCCAGAGTTATTTTCCTCGGCATAATGAACGTGCATCAGACCTAAAGGACTGCACCTCAATGCACGCTCATATGACATATCTGGTTCTGCCAGCTTCCTGCTAGTGGTATTCTGCTGTAATAATGGATATATTGGCTGTAATTCATCACTTTTATTATCTTATAATACACCCATGGGCTGTATGCTGTAAGCCTGTACCGTGGTGGATATATTAACGTCTCTGTTCTTAAACAACCGCCTATCGGCAAGTAGCTAGTAGTGCTAGTAGCATGACATAAACAGAATTTAATGTAGCTGTAAGCTATTTACTAACACGCAGGGCAAAAACACAGGACACAACCTCTTATACTGTATATCCATGGTCTGTGATCTACTGTATTGGACATCAATTTTGGAACCTTTACATGAAATAGATTGAGATTGCTCTCAAAATCTGTGTACTGTATTTTTCTAACTTCCCTTTATGTCCATCGCTCACTTTATGCTCCTGAGTAAGTAAGTAAATAGTTATAATAGTATGCATATTTATAATATATTTATTGTTCAACACATGACATTTCGGTAGAGACATTCAAATTATGACAATAGAATAGAAATAATTTTGTTTTACTTTTGTACTGCACTTTGTAGGCGGACGTTTTGCTGGCATCATTACGGTAGTCAACCATAGTAGTGGACTCGATTACAGTCCAAAATGGCGGATGTGTAGGTCTGCTGCTGGGCGCTGGCGATGCAATGGAACGTATAATTGCAATATACATTCTTTGTTAGGACTCAAATCTCTTCCTCTAGTGCAGCCTGCTGAAGGACACACAAACATTGTCTCTTTCACCTCAGGCACCCCGGCATCACATTCTTACAGCCTCAGAAAATCAAGTGAACTTTCGCCTACATTTTTTTTTTTTTAAATCCTTGAATTTTCGTGCTTGTCACAGCAGCTGTTGCCACTCTGTCATCCACTATTTCTCTAAAAATGTCAGTTAATCTGAAAGGAATTTCCAGGTAGGGTGAAAAGATTGTTTTTCTTGAAATAAGGTACAATGTATTAAAATAAATTGTGAATAGCTCTGCTCTGCAAGTAGTAGAATCTGAAACCTTTTCCAAATACACCAATTTTAGGTTTGACCTTAAAGCAAACACAGGCTTTCTTCCATTAGGATAGTAGCATGTATTGACTTCTGCTCATTGCCACGTCTCAGTCTGGTTATCTCGGAGGTTGCATCAGCGACTCAGTCATTGCTGCCTCTCTGCTTACCCAGCACTTTGTCTCGAACTAGAACAAAGAAAAAGAAGCACAGATGGATGTTTGAGGATCTGATTGAAGCTCCAGTCCTTGTGTGGAAACTATCTTCTGATTAACAGAGACCAATAGTCAATGATCAGTGACTATTGCTGAATCAGCTCATCACCCTCTGAGTTTGTTTATTCTTTTTATCTGTCCATTTGTTCTTAGTTCCTAGTTCCTTCCCTTAAGTCACCTTTCTTTTCCTCTTTCAACTCTTCTCAGTGTGAAGGACATACATTTTTTTTGTATAGCGCTTTAAAAGGTACTGAAAGACACTTTACATGGTAATAAAACAGAAACAGTAAAAGCAATAGCAATAACAGAATAAAAACAACTACAACTAGAGACCATCTTGTGAGGGGATCACACCAGCTGCGACGCCAAATAGGGCCTAGGGCGTAAGTGGGGGGGGCCCTGTCACCACTTCCTACCCCCGTACTTCCAGCGCCCTTGCTCGGACCACAACCATCTTCGAACTTGGCCTTCATTTTGATCCAGGGGTGGGTGAGCAGACAGATAGCTGTAGTGTATTGTAGTTTGTTGAGGATTTTGGTGGATGTGCCATACAGGATGCTATTGCACTAGTCGAAGGCGGACAATGTTTTTAAGATGAAAGAAGGCAGTTTTTGTAATGTAGTGTTCAAAGGAGAGGGTTTGATCAAAGATGACGGTTACAGATGTGCGTGGAAGCAGGAACAGTGGAGCCATCAATGCAGAGGGATTTGCCTTTTGTTTATTTTTCTCTTTACCACATTCTTTCTTTGTGAAGTCTGTATGTGTTATGGGAGGATTTAAATTCTTGTAACGTTTCCTTTGGCGAGGCCCTCTTTGATTATGAACCCAAACACCTTGTTCTGTTCTCAGCCTAATCCAACAGCTGTGCCTGGAAATGCCCCTTTCCTCTTGCCAAGTTAAATCCGCAGTAAATCATCCAAAAAGGAATGCATGCTGTCGCGTTGCAGTGACAGCCTGTGCCATGAAAGCCAAACCAATACCAAGCCACAGCTGATAAAAGCAACATTGGTGATGCCAATACCTGCAAAACTAATAACATTCAAATCAGCCTCCTCAGCTGTACATTGTGTTTATTTCTAATAAGGAAATAATAGCATGCTAACATGCTAAACGAAGAAGGTGAACATAGTGAACATTAGACCTGTTTGCAACTTGCGCTTTTTCGGTTAGCTAGCTTGTCACGGAGGAGGCCACACTCCAAAGTTACGTTAAATTTTGGCGAGGAAAAACTGGCATGGCCATTTTCAAAGGGGTCCCTTGACCTCTGACCTCAAGATATGTGAAGTGTTGACAATCTCCGATTAACCACGATTAAATATTTGAATCGATTGACAGCCCTAACTGAAATAGTAGACAGCAGAGATGCAGAAAGGGTCCTAACAATGTAACCCACTTGGCAGTGATTTCTGTAAAATCCATGGTTTGAATGACTGTGAGGTCTGAACAGGTCTGGGCATGCTTCATCCTGAAGCCCTGTGGCTAATTCTCCCCCCCTCTGGGTTTTTTAATTTGAGATTAACTGACCTGTTGCTTGCAAGATGTTATACTGAATGTTCTGCTTACGTAAAAGTAGTACAAGCTCACAGCATGTGGGAAAAGTGGGAAGTGCGTATGAAACACTATATTCAAATATGACATAAAAAAACGTGTGCAGTGACAGCATTTCCAACAGTGTTGACTTACATTTGCCTGGTATTAAGTTTGTAACCTTACGGACAATATTTTTCTGCAACTTGTATGTCAACTGTAAAGACGCATCCTTGAATAGGGGCTTAAAATTGCCCTTTGAGTGGTGTAAAAGGTTAATGAAAGCCTTGGTCATTTTCACAAGGACTTAACAAATGTCACGAGATTCCTCTTTAGTTTTTAAGGTTGGAGAGCCTGTCACTAAGCCCGCTGCTGTTGCAATAGAGCGGTATGAGGTGCTGGTATGTCGATTTTATATAACTATTACCAGATTAATGCAACATCAATGTGTGTGTGCATGTGTGTGTGAGAGAGAGGGGAAAGTGTGTGTATGCAGCCCAGTTGGATTCTGAGTATAAACCACACACAACACACACACATCATACTAATCTCACAAGAATATATATATATACATAAAAGTATGGCTTTTCCTGAAAAAAATTATTATGATTGTGAATCAATCATTTTTTTAAATTTTGGCAGGTCCAAAATGAATGTTTTGTTTATCTCTGTGGAAGATATCTGATGTTTGGTTCCCACTTTTAACAAGGCTTGTGAGCCAATAGTAAAGCGACATTGGTATCACATGATATCTCTGGGTCATCAGTTAGGGTGGAAAAAACGGATAAATGGCTGAGATTGACACTAAGTGCCTGGCAACGACTTGTTGGGAAGTAAATGCGATGGAACGGGGGAGGGAGGGAGAGTGCTACATCTAGTGGCTGGATGTTATCAGTGTGTAAGCATAAAAAATGAGTATGAACGATTATGTCTTATCTGGTCGGAAGCATTAATTGTTCCTCCCTTTGTGTTTTCCCACTTACAGGAGGCATGCTGTGCGTACGTGCTGATGGTGACAGCAGTCTACTGGGTGTCTGAGGCTGTTCCCCTGGGTGCTGCTGCCCTGGTACCCGCCTTCCTCTACCCGCTCTTTGGGGTACTCAAGTCCAGCGAGGTGAGTCTCTATATGCATAGTAATTTTGTAGCTGTCTGTTTGTAAGAGGTTAGTGGAAACATTTCTCAGAGGCTGAAATGGTCTCCCAAACTCCCTTTGAGTTGGTGAAGACAAAAAAGGGGCTCTGTAGTGTGCCAACCTTTGTCTCTCTAAAGGGGGAAAAGTGAGAGAAACACTTATTAGAGCTAAACCATGTAGGGATTAACAGCAATGCCGGGATATCAGGTTATGACGGCGTGTTACTGTGCTGGTAGTAAGAGTCAGCTGATCAGATTGCTGGACAGTGTACAGGGATGTATACAGTAAATCCAGATTAGGAAGAAATGGGGGAAAGGCCAAGAACTCAAACCCACCTGCATGTGTCTGTGTGCTTTTGTGAGAGGTTTCTTGGATGCATATGAGTCTCCGTGAGGGTTTTTACGATGCGGTGTTACAGTACTTATTGTATTACGTGTCAGTGTAAAGCCGAGGCGTCGCCACTCAGCTGTAAAGGTTTTGAAACCCCATTAACCTTGTACTCATCATCATTATCCCTATGATGTTTCTCAGTGTTCTTACATCTCTGAGTATTCATTCAAACGTGCCACTCAAACACTTTACCACCATCATCCCCAACGCCAAGTCCTGCATCCTGGTTAAGATTTGATTGGTTTCAACTGATGATGACAGCAGACAACACAGCTTTCCTCTCCATTAAACTCGCCCACCCCCCTCTTCTTCACCTTTCTTATCAGCCATTACATAAAAAGTGAGCTGTACGCCTCATATGATCAAATCGCATTGACAAACAGTGACAAAGCTGCCTGTTAACACTGCTCTATAAGCCTCTTGTGAAGGTGTTCTCTAAATATGCCAGCAGAGAGCTTTATGCAACATTTTCAGTTTATTATCGTACTTTCCTAACACCCCCACTCTCTCAAATGAATGCCTGTATAGTACATTACTAGGTATAGTACATACAGCTAAAGGTCTTGACTTGAATGATTAACTCTTATTTCTATTGGCTGTTTTAATGCTGGTAATTCACAGTAGAAATGTTATCTTAATCTGCCGCCTCTCTTTGTACGTGTTCACTCACTGTAAGTGTTGAATGGAACAGAATCAGTACAGACAGTACGTAATTTTATGCCGAATTCACACCAGAGCAGTGGCAAAGTGCGGCCTGCTGCCAGCTACCATGCAATGTCTATTGAAACTACTAAGTAGCAAAACAATATATCTTTTTAAATAATTACATACATGTACTTTTGTATAAATGACCCAGTAAGTGTGTTATTATGATTTTTGTTCTACATGAGCAAATCTAATTTTGACAACCTCAGAGCAGACAAATCCTGGCACACCCCCTGTGTCTTTGGCGCCCCCTTAGGGGGGACCTCGACCCCAGGTTGGGAACCACTGGTCTAGAAAGTTGCACTTTTACGTGAGTTTTACTATTTTTACTTATGAAGAAGGGATGAGGGGAGTTAAAAGCTTTACGCTGCATCCTGTTTAGTTTATTTGATGTGTTACTCCATTGACTACTGTACATGGAAATGACAGAGAAAGAGAATGTGAAGGAGCCATGTGTAAAAATGTCCAGCAGGAGGAAGTGCAGCAGGTTTTAGGTGAGAGGTGAGGAGACATGAGCTTATACAAAGCTGTGAGGCGGTGAAACCTGCGGGTGGGAAGTGGGGCAGATTAAAAAGAACAAATGGCAAACTACAGTAAGTGTTGATCCAAACAAAGGAGGGTGACGTTGGGAATCGGGTGAAGAAGGGAAAAGGCCCCATCGCTCCTTCCTGTCTGAAATATACAAACTTTTATTTTGAAATGTGCCTCTTTGTGTGTGTTCAGGTGGCAGCGGAGTACTGCAAAGACACCACTCTGCTGCTGATGGGAGTCATCTGCCTGGCGGCCTCGATAGAGAAGTGGAACCTGCACAAACGCATCGCCCTGCGCATGGTTATGATTGCGGGGGCCAAGCCCGGCATGTGAGCAGCGCACACACACGCACGCTTTCACACAGTCATAGTGACGCATTAAATCCTGAACTCGTCATTCCATGTCCCCTTCTCTCCTCCAGGTTGGTGCTGGGCTTCATGTGCTGCACGGTGTTTCTGTCCATGTGGCTCAGCAACACGTCCACCACGGCCATGGTGATGCCCATAGCCGAGGCCGTCCTGCAGCAGCTGATCTGTACGGGCCTGGCCGACAGCCACACCGAGTCCGAAACCGCCGAGGCCCCTGAGGACGACAGCGGTACGTCTGGCTCCGTCACCACGGGGGGGGGGGAGGTCACTGAACTATGAAAGCTTCTTTGCAAAAAGAAAAGAACGTTGACATTAAACAGATGTTGATAGCAACGCTTACACCCTCACTAGACTGTATACTACTACTCAAAGTCAAAAATATGTGATGTGTGAAGAAAATAAAGAGTGGAATCAACTGTAGCAGAACAATTTATCTTGTTAATAGAGATACACTTTGGATATTCAGCGTGTTCCACCAACAGTTCTCCTGTGACAGGCTGATGATGAATGTTGTTGTCTACAGCTGTTTCAGAAAAAGAAGAGAACATGGACAAAAACCAGCTGGAGCTGCTCTATCGCAACAACAGGTACGTGTGTGTGTGTGTGTGTGTTTGTGTGTGTGTGTGTGAGAGCATATACTGTTGCACTGGGTGGGAGGTAAATATCAGAGATTTTTTTTCTACAGTTTTTCAAATTTTCTTCCCAATTGCAATTACCAGTGATTTCCAGTACTAGTGCAGTGCCCTCTCAAAACATGCCTGTTAGGAACTGGCTGATTTCTAGTATTGCTGCTTGCAGCTTTCTCCAAACCGAACCGTAAAAAGTAAAGTAGTAAAAACTGTAAAAAGTACATTTTAAATTTCACTTGCTCAGTTTATTGTAACAGTAATCTTTTGTTATTTTGAAGTTTTCTCTTCTCTTCTCCCTCCAGCAGCAACTGCACTAAACGGGAGCTCTCTATACTAAGTGAGGTGAGACCCACGAAGGATTTTTCGCTGAGTGGACAGAAGTCAAATAATTAGCAATTATATGATAAGTGAACTCTCGCTCTCTTTTGTTCTCAGGTGCAGACTGGGGAGGTGAATGGTTTGGCTCTAAAGCCGATCACCGCCCAGGAGTACGTCAGGCACACCAATGGACAGCTGCTGCCACAGGTGAGCAACGCACACTCAGACAGGACACCTAGAGGTTAAACAGGTGGACTCATTTACAAGATTCTCCTCGCTCTCTTCTCAGGTTGCGATCGAAATCCCAAACGTGAAGCGGGTGAAGGCCAGGAGAGACTCCCAGTATCCCACCAAGAGGGACCACATGATCTGTAAATGCCTGTCGCTCAGCATCACCTACGCCGCGACCATCGGCGGCCTCATCACCATCACCGGCACGTCGACCAACCTCATCTTCGCTGAGCAGTTTAACACGTAGGTGCACGTGCACAAACACACACACACACACACACTGTGGGTTGACAAGCATCCACCATCCGCTGACAGTGAGGATAAATGTTAAAATCAGCTTAATAAACTGGTATCAGACAGGTGTTTGGTCTGGTATTAGCTCCTGGAGACACGTTAACTCAGTGTCTGGGGTGCTCGCAGGGTCTGAGATCAAACTAATCAGCCCCCGCGGTCCTAACAGAGCCGATTTCCTCCAGCCGCAGCACTAAGCCCGGCAGAATGGCCTCCTTCATGTCGCAGCTTGTTGGACAAAGGTCAGATTTTGATTCTGCATGTGTGGGTTTGTGTGTGCAGTAGTACTTGTAATCCTAAAGTGATGTTACAAGGAACAGCAATCCAAACAATTAATATGAAACCAACCCTAAATATTACCTTTGATTTTAATTTGGAGTAAAATATTGGTTAAACGTAGTCATGATGCACCAAACTGAATAGATGGAGTACAAAAATAGCCTGAGGTGGACTTCTATAAGTGAGGGGGGCCCCTGGTAAATAAGGTTGGTGTTTGTGTGTGTTCAGGTCAGTCAGTCCATGTCTGCAGCAAGTCCACAATAGTACGACAAGGTCAAGCCATCACATAGTTGCACGCTCAGTGAATTTCTTTTACATTTCGTTCATTTTCCTCATTTTTTTAAAAACACTTCTTTAGGCTTGACGTTAATCTTCGTCAATAAATATTTAAAGTGTGTGCAAAGTCATAGCGTCTTTGGTCCATTCATTTTATATATATTTTTAGGTTTTTATGTCATTTTGCAGCGTCACAGTGGTGCTCCTCATTCAAATTGGTCAAAGTACGTACGTATGTTTTGGTGTAGAAAAACTATTTTCCAAAGCCTTTCAAAAAGCTTTTTCCCATGTGACCTGACGTAGGTTTCTGCATGATGATGCGGCTACGTGTGCAGTATATATACATCCTTATAGTCAGTGTTTTTACGTTACACGTGGTAATTTGATGGAAGTCGGCATGCTCCTTGTTTGGAGAAGCAGGCAGGAGTACCGGCACAGAAACTAAGCATTGTACTGCTGTGGACGCCACGTTAGTTGGGGTCCGAAAGTCACACAATAACACAAACAAACTAACCGACTGATGCAGTTGTAGACCAGCAACTCCCGTGTTCTGCGAGATAAAAATAAATTCACTGTTTTTGTGAATGTAGTCTGGTGGTATTGAAGACAGGGATACAACGGATTCAGTTCCCCGTCGAAAATGGCCATCTGATGGCAAGGTAAAGTGGTGGAAATATTCTATTTCGAAGGAACTGAAGCAGTTACATCGCTCTCTTCAAAGCCACCAGACTCCATTCACAAAAACAGTAATTTTATCCTTTGAAACTAGTGCTACATCACTGGTTTTGCAGTATTGCTTTACTGTAATTAGACATTTTCAGTGTCCCTTTTCTTTCCTCCTGTCTTCCATATAAATCAACTGAAACTAAGTAATTGAAGGCGATGCATCACTGAGGTTTATTGAAGGAAGTTAGTTTCTGTAGCGCACGTAAAATCATCATCTTTGAATGTCACCTTTACCCTGCTTGGTGTCCATACAGCAGAGAGCTCAGTGAAGCATGTCTGAGCAAACAGGCTTTATCACCTGCACAGCTTTGAATGACACGACAGTGGAGACTGTCAGGAGTGTTCTGTTAGAGCTTAAAGTGCACTGAGGATGAATGACCACTGGCACTCTGCACAGACTGTGATTCTGACCCCTGCCACGCTTTTCTTTTCTTTATACGATCCAAGAAAACAAGCTTGACTTTCATCTGTGCAAACATTTCTCACGGTGCCTCACACTGACAGTGACTTTGATGGTGAGTGTCGACAAGGCAGTGACCCTTGTGGCCCCTGCTGTCCATCGAGGGAATACACAAACCATAGGTAGTGGTAGTAGCATTGAATCGCTGACAGATACTCACACACACTCATTTAACATCTCTTATTCATTGTGAAGTAATAAACCTTACCAGAAATCCCCAAAACATCTGAGAAGCAACTGCAGAGTACATTGCATTGCTACCGACTCAGTGTGGAGAGTCAGCTGTGATAATGCACAGATAAGCAGATGGGAATGACATCAGCTGTCAGTCAAAGCAAACTGACCAGAGACCAGAGGTCAAGGGAGCTGGTTGATGGGGGACAAATGGTTATCTTTAACTCAGATAAGCTCCAATTTTTATCAGTACAAATGCTGTCAGTGGTCACAAGGTTCAGCCTTTAAAGAGACTGTGTGTAGTATTTAAACATCAATATATCACACACTTCAAATCATTGTGACTGTTATTAAACGATAGATTGGCGGTGATTGGCGGCCCCCCGTGCTAATGTTAGTGCTACTGTTTCTCTAAATTAAAACCACATATCCCATCAGCCCTCTTCCTTCCTGCGGCAAAGATCATTTCTAGCCAGATAGTATAAGCGCAGACCTCTTCCAAGATGCTCGAGTACGATTGCCCCCCCTCTCAGTTCAGCTTGCGCCATCATCCACGTGTATTTCTGTTTATGTTGCGATCAGCTGTGCTAGCGGAGCATCGTAAAAGACTTCATTCAAACTGGACAGAAACAAAATTAAACTCACCAAAACCGTCATCATTACCCTTTCTAACAATCACCAAGTGTGCTTTGGTCGAACTCAATTCTAATTTCACAGTTTAATGTGAAAAAATGCCGAATCTACAGTTCCCCCCCCCACTGCTCGCTACTTTCATTGGAAAAGAGTTGGCAACACTGAACTGGGTTTTTCAGTTGGATCATTTTTTTAAGTTAGCGTACTCCTGCTAGTTTCTCAACATTATCAATCCTACCTTTAACTAACTCTGTGTCTCTGTTTGTCTATTCAGTCGTTATCCAGATGCGAAGGCGATAAACTTCGGCACGTGGTTCATCTTCAGCTTCCCCATCGCCATCATCATGCTGGTCCTCACCTGGCTGTGGCTGCACATCCTCTTCCTCGGCTGCAAGTGAGTTTGTGTGTGTTTAGGTGTGTGTTTTACAGATACTGTGTGATTATGGCGGTGTGCATATCGCCTGCTGGGTAGGAGTAATGTATCTGATCATTACAGACTCATGATAATCCTTCCTGTCTGTCCGCCGTTGAGCCACGTTGGTGTCTTTTGGTGACCTGTGGCTGCAGGTTGGAAAAAAACAGAGGGAATGTGTCAGGTCGGTCGCCGTGTGGCTGATGTTGTTGTTGCTGTGTGTGTTCAGCTTCAGGGAAACATGCTCGTTGAGTAAGAAGCGCAAAACCAGGAGAGAGATGATGTCAGAAAGGAGGATCCAAGAGGAGTACGCCAAACTGGGACCGATCAGGTGTGTATGCGTGTCTGGTTTCTTTGTCCTAGCCTTTCTGACTGGATGTCCCTGGAATTTTACAGGTTGTATTTATGGAATTTGGTCAATTCCTGTGACTGAAAAACAACATTAACACACCAGGAAGGAAGACCATTTGGAAGTGGTCTTAGCTACAGAAACTCATGGGAAAATTCTGGATTTTTTTACATCATTAATCTCTTTTTTAAACTCTGCAAAAAGGTTCAGCTAAACATACCATTCCCAATAAACAACTTTAGACTTTTGGCCGTAGCCTGTGTGTTTTTGTGTGTATCTTACTCACACACCCAGACATGGCATTGTGGCACAATCGTGTTATCACCCATGTAATTGTTGCTCATATGCTTTTGTGGTTTCTGTGTGTGTGTACCAGCTACCCAGAGGTGGTGACCGGTGTTTTCTTTGTCCTGATGACTCTGCTGTGGTTCACCAGGGAGCCTGGTTTCGTGCCCGGCTGGACGTCTCTTTTTGAAAAGTACGTACCCATAATGTTGCGACACACCGCAATTGGTGTTGTCATCGCTAACGAGCGTCACACAGACCGAGATACACATAGAATCAGCACCATGAGAACACTTCACATTGAACTTTATGGCAACTAGATAAATACAAAGAGTTTAGAAGATCTTCTTCTTCTGCATCTTTTATATCTGTGTTATATCTGTGGGTGTTTCCCCCCCCCCAGGAAAGGATACAGGACCGATGCAACAGTGTCTGTCCTTCTGGGCTTCCTGCTCTTCCTCATCCCTGCCAGACGACCCTTCTCCTCCTCCAGCACAGGTCAGGACCATGCACCCGTCCAACTGGCAGCTTTTGATATAGCTGTACTAGATTTAGTTTATCTCCTCGGGCCAGCTTAAAAAGGGAAAAAACATAAAGGGATATACTATATTTTTGGCTTTATTCGAAATAAGTAGTCCTGCCACAGATAAAAAAAAAAGGTATTTAGAAATATTTGTCCACCTCAATTCATAACTCAGCCACAACCATTGTAATATTCTTGTTATCACAACATTTGTGACAAAGTTTAGTGAAAGTTTTTCTCCTTGTCCTGCTCCAAACAGCTGTTGCTGTCTGTGTTAGCAGCCTGTGCAGGTTGATTTACGCTGCGGGTTCAGTGGGTCAGAGAAACAGCTCAACTTCAGACGCTGTTGTTTTCTACGGTCGCGCAACAGTTTGAAAAACACTGGAAAAGTCTGACATCTACTGTGTTTTCCTGTGCTGTTCAACACATGGTGTTTTAGTGCTGTCAGTCCACAAACCTCTGAACACCATAACCTGTATAAGAGACACAGATGTAGTTCAGGTATGCAAACAGCTGCAAGCCATTTGTCTTTATGATGTTAAAGACACAGAGAAAACACAAAACACAACAATTAGTTTCAGGTGATTATATACTAATGAAAACATACTTATTAATATGATATTCCATTTCTACTAATAGATCCCTCGATATATTTCACATTGTTCCTTTAACTTGGGTTTAAATGGAGCTCTTATTTCAAGTAAATTCCTATTTTGCCTATGATTAGAACCAAATGACATAATTGTTTTCTGGAAACTTCCTAGGAAATCATTCGGAAATTACCTGTAAAATAAACCATGTCTATATTATATATATATATAGCATATTTAGCATTCTGTATTGACATTTTCTCTGTGGCTCAGAGTCCGACCCGCTGGCTCCCATGATCACCTGGAAGGACTTCCAGAGACTGATGCCGTGGGAGATCGTCATCCTGGTGGGAGGAGGCTATGCACTGGCTGCTGGTTGCAAGGTACTATGCATGTGATTGTATGTGTTGTTGAGCCATTTTTTATCTTCAAGTTTAGCCTCAGGTTACCTCATGAAGGTCAGGGGAGCTTCTAGATGAGTTCAGATGATCTGATACTGTCTGTCTGTCTGTCTGATTTAGATAAAGGACTTTAGGTCAAAGCAGCAGAGGTTCAGGGAGACATGAGGGCGAGAGACCGACCGTGCCCTTTGAGGATGCTCACATGTGTTTTGTCTGTGTGTGTGTGTGTGTGTGTGCAGGTGTCAGGCCTGTCGGTGTGGATCGGCAGACAGCTGGAGCCCATGAGTGGTCTTCCTCCGTGGGCTGTCACCCTGCTGGCCTGCCTGCTGGTGTCAGCGGTCACAGAGTTCGCCTCCAACCCGGCAACCCTCACCGTCTTCCTGCCCATCCTGTCAGCGCTGGTACGACACACACTCCCTCTCACGCAGTTACTAATGATACCTGGTACTCCAATACCTGGTCCTCCAATACTGTGCCTATCAATGTGTGCAAACAATTTGGAGGAAGTGCTGGGTTTGAGCTCAGGGTTTGGGAGGGTCTGTTTTTTCACCTTCCTGTAAGTTTGGAGACACCAAACAGGTAAAAAAAAGCACTGACAATAATTCAGACTCGTGTGTTTTGATAAAGCAGGGACTTCACGTGAAGAATGCATACAACAATGCAAAGGGCGAGGCAGGCTGTGCTCCTTGGGCTCCTGCTCAGAAAAATATATAGTCCAAAATTTGTAATATGATGCTAATGTCTTCTGTAACATCACACAATTTCTTAATCAATAACTTACACAATGAAGATGTATTTTCTTCTGAGCTAGCACCCTGGCAAAACACAAGAATAAAATTATTCATCTAGCTTTCGTGACTAAACTTAACATTTTAGGAAATACACTTATTGGCTTTCTTGCTGAGAGTTAGAAGAGAAGATCGATACCACTCTCATAGCCGTCCGTTCAATATGAAGCTACAACCAGCAGCCTTTTTGCTTAGCTTAGCATGAAGACTGAAAACAAGGGAAAACCGCTACTGTAGGTGGCAGACCCAGTTTGTTTCCTCTCCCCTCGCTCTCCATTTATATCCCTCTTCATCTTCTTTTCCCTTTCTTTCTGTCTCTTTTTCCTCTCATTCTCTCTCTCTTCTTCACCCACATCCCTCCTTCCAGTCGGAGACTCTGCGCATCAACCCGCTCCACACTCTGATCCCGTCCACCATGTGCGTGTCATTCGGGGTCATGCTTCCAGTGGGGAACCCCCCCAACGCCATTGTCTTCAGTTACGGCCACGTCAAGATCAGCGACATGGTACGGCAAACGCACACGCACGCACACACACACACAGTCACATGCTCTTTCTGCACCTGCACCATCAAAAGGCTCTAGAGTACAGCTTGTCAAAGTTGTTTTACGTAATCAGAAGGATGAAAGTCTTTCATTCTTAACTCTTGCTGAACCTTATTCTGATATTTATATTCATATAGATGAATGCTTTCAACTCATTGTTTTTAACATATCACCACTTCCCTTTTCCTCTTCCTCTCCTCCAGGTGAAAGCAGGCTTCGGGGTGAACCTGATCGGTGTGGCGGTGGTGATGTTGGCCATCTCCACGTGGGGGGTTCCCCTCTTCAACCTGACTGAGTTCCCAGCCTGGGCGGTGACCAGGAACGTCACCGGGAGCTTATAACCTCCACTGGGGTGGGGGACGAATCACTGAAAGACAGAAAGAGATGGGGCAGTGTTTCTGAAAAGAAAGACAATAAGAAAATGACGTCAAGAGGACGGTCTTGCTCAGAGCTCAGCCCTTTCTGAGACGGATTAAACTGGATCTGATAGAGGAGAAGAAGAGGAGAGCAGAAAACCATTACCTGTTGCGTAGATGCAATAATTTGAATTATATTTTTATTGGCCACAAGGGGGCGTTACGAGTAATGCAGAATGTCAAAGTGGCCACTGTGTGGAGCTCTGACCTCCAGCAAAAACTTCTTTTTTTTTTAACCTCCGTTAACAAAGTTTAATGGAGATTCTGTTTTCACCGAATCCCTGAAGATAATACTAAAAAGCTACAAAACATATTTGTGGTGATCAAGAAACTGATATTTTGTTTTTTGATTTATAATAGAAACAATGATAAGTTTTTCAGAGCCACATCGTGCCTTTTGTCGTGGATAAGATGCTGTTTAGATATAAATAAGTTATATGGCCATTGTAAGTAAGCCTCTTTTTACTGCATGCTTGCTGAACTTCTATGTGTTGCTCTTTAACCGGATCACATACATTGCAACACGACCGGCTGGTGACAAGTTTGCTGAGAGATTTTTTTTACTGACTGCGGTATTAAAGCAAGATAAATGCATGAGAAGAGGCTTCTACTATGGCTGATAAAGTACTGTACACATAGAGCTACTTGCTGTCAAGCCTTTCAGATTTACCCAGTGTCTTATGATATGATACGTCTTATATGATCTGTTTTTAAAGAGGTAAAAGCTTGTGGCCTCTTAAAGGAACAGTGTGTAGCATTTAGGGGGATCTATTGACAGAAATATAATATACTATTAATAAGTATGTTTTTTTTAGTGTATAATCACCTAAAATAAGATTCTTTGTGTTTTCATTACCTTAGAATGAGCCGCGTGTATCTACATACGGAGCCGGTCGCCATGTTTCTACTGTATCCCAGAACAGACGAAAACAAACACTGGCTCTAAATATGGACATTCATGTCGGCCACCGCAGTTCTCCTACACGCTTGGCACGCGAGAGTCGTTTCAGTTCAGCTAGATGCTGCCAGATCCTACACACTGCACCTTTACTATGTGCCTGATGTCTTTACCAAAGTTTCTGAAGCTGATTTTGTGCCCTATCATTGTACTGTGAACTCTGAACAAGCACCTTGCAGTACCACTAGTGCCTTGTTTTACCATATTATTGCATGTCATACTACACTTTTAGAATGACTCAGACTTCCAACCCTGACCATGTTAGTGCCTTGCTGTAGTCTCAGAGAAGTGCAGGAGCTCAGTTTACTACCATCCGCCTTAAAGAGGACCTATTGTGCTTTCTCCCTTTCCTTTAGTTTTTTGTGCATGTAAAATGTCTTCAAAGTTACAAAGCCTAAAGTCCACGCCAAAGAGAGTTCGTCTCCCCCACAGAAACACTGCTCCTGAAACACTTTGATTGAAGTCCCGCCTTTTCTTCTGTAATGTGGTGATGTCACCAAGTAACACATTTGCATAATACCTGCCTAGCGGCTAGTTTGGCACACCCTCAAACAAAGCTAGTTAGAGCGGAGCTGGAGCGGAGTCCGAAGAGTTTGGTTCGGTTGGCCAATCACAACAGAGCGGGCCACCTGACCAATCAGAGCAGATTGGGCTTTTCAGGAGGGGGGGAGGAGCTCAAACAGAGCGTTTCAGACAGAGGCTGAAAAGAGTCGCTGCAGCACAGCCGGTATGAGAAAAGTAAAGCGTTTTTTTGAACATTAAAGCATGTAAACATGTAAATTAGCATAATAGGTCCTCTTTAAATTATGGAAAGCAGGAGTGTAATTTCTTTTCACTGAGCTATTTCTCAGACATACTCTTTTACTTGATACAATTACAATATAAAGAATGTAAGCTGTACTATATGTAAGGTATAAAAAGTCCCAGATTTGGTTGACTTATTTTATGCTGACTTGATTTTTTTAGTTTTCCTTGTAGCTTTTCCTTATCTTGCAGTTGAGAGGTTAGACACACTCCTGCCATTATTCTGTGTATTCAGTCAGGTGCTTTTGATTCAGATATGCTCTCCTTAATTACTTATTTGTGTTCAGCCTGTTGGTCAGATGCTGTTTTTTCTCTTTTGGTCACATTGAATACATCTGAAAAGTTCATTATTAGATTATGAAGTCATAAAATCTGGAAATTTTACTAGCTGAGGTCCTGAGTTATGCCAGTATCATCTTGAAAATTGAATTCTGTGTTATTCAGCAGATAGAAAACGCCTCAATAGCTCCTGCAATTATCACAAGAACACAGATTTGTTACATTAGCATGTTAAGCAACAGGATGACTATGTTTGGTCCTTATTTGTGGTCACCCAGGAGGAGTGACATTATTTTCTCCTGGCATGTGAACGCTAAAAAGAAATGCAGATTTGGGAGGCTGCAAAAGTCCCTCAAAGTTCTGAGTTATTATTGAATGCAGCATCCAAAGCCTTTAAAGAAGAGAGTGAGTGAGGTAGCACAGGGTCGTATGGTACAATAGTTTGTTCAATCAACTGTCAAATCACAATTAACTGGTGATGAAAAGGTTTGCACATAACATTCACTGTACTGTGCAAAAATATAAAAGATATGCTTTATATTTTTACACATTTTAAATGCAATTTGTGGCTTTTTTATATATATATCACTGCATTTTAAGTTTAGGTTCTAGTGTGGGCAGAATCAAAAGCCTTTTATTTTGTCATTTATTCAGTTCTACTGAAGGTTTCATACATCTTGATGGTGTTACAGCAGTGACCTTTGACCCAGGGGCCACACTCCTTTTGTAAATACATACAGATTTGTAATATAAAGCCTGTTTCCAAATGAGCTGTATTATTCCTAAATTATGTGTTGTAAAAACTAGAGTTAGGATGATACATGCACAACAATAAAACCACTAAGTCGACTATTGTATTTATTATTTTATTTATTTACACAAAACACCACAAGTCAGTCACACTTTGAGATTTTGCCTAATGAGGCACTGTCCTGGATTTAAAAGGGGAGTATCAGTAAAGATCAGCATTTATCTGTAAATAACACTAGTATAATTTAATTGATCATGACTCCTGACTTAAACACAAACTCCACGCAATGGAAGAACACCACTCTGTGTTCTGCATAAAGAATACATTGCTGCCAACAGATATGTTGAGAAGGTGATACTTTCAGTAAACACAATCGCAGGAAATTCACGATGTGTGTGTGTGTGCATGTACTTAAACGTATGTGTGGATACGTGTAAGGGCTGCACTGATCATGAGTATTTCAACATCATTTTAAATTTCACAGGGATAGTAAATAGTAAAGTTTGTCCCCAGTGACAACATAACCTGTCATTTCCGGGTGAAATCCAACTGCCAACTGGATTTACTAACCGTGGATCTTTTCCCTCTCTTCGTTTTGGTTTCTTTTGTTATAAAACATCAGCAGGGCTGGTGGAGGGAAGCTAATATGTATGGTTTCTGGATGCAGCTTTTATCTCTGTAAAAATAAATAGCGATAAAGATGGAGTTCAGGTCCATAATAAAGTTAGGAATCTCCTCTCCCAAGTCCTGCCCCTCTGGCCCTGGTCTGAATAAGGCAGAAAGTCAGTCAGTCTGCAGATCTGGACCGTTTGCTGTCCGGTGGTTAGGAAGGTTGCCGGGGGCCTTCAGCAGGTGTGAATCCTTCTGTCTGCATCTTGTCTTTGTATTTCAGGAAGTCTCTCCTCTTGGCGAAATACTTCACCTGCCAAGGGAGAATGGAAAAGATGAGCCTGCAGTATTTCATTCAGGCTACATACAGCTTTCACCTGAGAGAAGTGTGTTCACTTGAATGTAGGGTGACCAGATCCCAACAAAACAAATGTGGGACAAAGAGTATGTTTGAGTGGGACAATGTGGGACACATTTAGAGGTAGCCTACAATTTTTATGTAATGTCTATCTAACTTGAAAAAAAAATGCATCGAATGCATCCATAGATCGGCACATCTCTTTTTTGAGCCACATGTTTCTTGTGAGACTCACATGTACTGTGTCACTTGGCAAATTTCACAAAAAACTCTGAGAATCGCCTTCCACCTTCACCCACCCACTTATAAGTAGTTTACTAGTAGTGTATACTAAATACAAACCTCACTGGTCACAAAGATAAGAAAGAAGGGATATTTTACCCACTGAGCGGGGCAATTTGCCTCAAACTCGCTCTGGAACTTCTGGCAAGAAGCAGCTTTGTCACCATTGTCATCCAGACATTTCCACAGCAGGTCCCTGGCGTCCCAGCAGGCCTTCCTCTCTGCTGAGTTTGGAGCCGTCATAGCTGCTGGATCCTGGGAGAGATGAAAAGAAAAGGCTGGGTAAGTTAACAGGAACTAATGTAGCTCCTGCTATGTGAAGGGTAAACTGTTGCAAACCCATTATGAACAATAAGGTAGTCTACACAAAATACTGTATCAACCTATGCTTTGAAAATTCTCACTGTAGCCCATTCATTACTGTAATACTCCTGCTACTTTATGCTAGCTACGTGTTTACTGTTTATCCTCATTTAAAGTTGCAGTATGCGAGATTGGCGCAAATATGATTTAAAAAAGTTATTTTAAGAAAACGGACGCTATATCGTGACAGTAGTACATGAAACAGGTAACCTGAAAAACGTCATGTTCCTCTGTGTCCTACTGTGTCCTCCGGTGCTCCTAACGGCATCTGAAGGATTTCACTTACCGGAGGAAAACAAGGTCTGCTCTCCAGCTGCCGTCTATGAGAGCCGGCTGTCAATCACTGGCGAATTCCGACCAAACGGTCAAACTAGGCAGCGCTGATCAAATATGAATCAATATTCTGTTACTGTAATGCCTATTTCTCGCCTCAAATGTTCTCAGAATCATCTTGTAGTGTACTGTTTAGCTGTAAAATTAGAAAGTTTGTGTCACGGTAGCCATTGTAAAATCTGTTGAAGGAAGCCAAGTTCTGGTCACATGACCGGAGCACAGCCAATAGGAACGCTCTCTCTCTCTGAAATGACCTGTGATTGGTCAAAATCTGCCGTCACAGGCTCAATTTTTCTAAAGCCTGAAAACAGAGACATGAGGAGGAGCAGAAGTCTAGTTTTCTCTCTAGACCACTTGAATTACAATATGCTGAAAGGTTATTATGGAATTTTTTGCCAAATTATGCCCAAAAATTGTTGCCTACTGCTGCTTTAATATCCTTTAGGTTTACATCCCATCAGCCTCAAAAGACCCAACATCTTAATTTGACCTGCATGACACCACTACACCGTGTTCACGTTAGTATTAAACTACAAATAATCAACTCTCAATCACCCTCAACTATCAGTCAGCAAATACAAACACGGTAAGCTGACAGCAGCTTGTATAAACTCACCTGTCACTCACCGAATGAAACGCTAAAACCTCCCAAAGTATTTCTTTGTCCCAACCACAGCTGCTGTTTGCGTCTGTCACTCCATAAAACCCGAAAAAAACAGAGTAACACTCGTTACTAAACTACAAACTGGAGACTTCTCTTCAGCTTCTGTAGCACTGAGTGAAGTGAAGGACGTGCGTCGCAGCACTTCCGGTGTCGCGACGTGATGACGTCAAGGCGTGATGACGTCAAGGCGTGATTGACACAACGTACCAGTTGATGGCGCAGTTCGTCAAGAAATTCAAACACCAGCTAAGTGACATGTTTGACAAGTTTTTAACCTTACTTGTGACTATAAACAGCTAAATAAGTAAAGGTAAATCAACCAGAATTTCTCCAGACGACGTATTTACACACAAAGTGTAGTTTTATGTAACTTGTGTTGCGTTAAATAGCTGTTTTCCTCAGGCTGCCATGATGAATCCCACTGAGAGGAGGCAACAGGTGAGTGTTATATTAGCTAATGTAGCATCCTGCTTTAGCCTAATAGTTTTCATTGTGTGTCTCATTCGCTATCTTACATGTCAACATTGTAATACTTTACACTTTAAAACTGGCAGCTAAGCTATGTTACTGTGTTTAACATTGTTTAGTACTGTAATGTCTTAGCTAGTTCTCTTCAGAGGTAGTAAGAGAACTTCCAAAAATGTTCCACATAGGGTCACAGTTTAATAAACCATAGACCGTATGTGGCAAATAAATGATTAGTTGCACAGCTTGGAGTTGAGCTGAAACAATCCATTAACTAAAGTCCTAGTTTGAAGTAATTTAAAGTGAGTCAAATAGTCTGTAATTTAGTCTATGGCTGTCATTAGATTAAAATATTTAATCACGATTAATAGCAAATTAATCACACATTTTTTATCTGTTCAAAATGTACCTTAAAGGGAGATTTGTCTAGTATTTAATACTCTTATCAACATGGGAGTGGGCCAATATGCTGCTTTATGCAAATGTATGTATATATTTATTATTGGAAATCAATTAACAACACAAAACAATGACAAATATTGTCCAGAAACCCTCACAGGTACTGCATTTAGCATAAAAAATATGCTCAAATCATAACATGGAAAACTGCAGCCCAACAGGCAACAACAGCTGTCAGTGTGTCAGTGTGCTGACTTGACTACGACTTGCCCCAAACTGCATGTGATTGTCATAAAGTGGGCATGTCTGTAAAGGGGAGACTCATGGGTACCCATAGAACCCATTTTCATTCACATATCTTGAGTTCAGAGGTTAAGGGACCCCTTTGAAAATGGCCATGACAGTTTTTCCTCGCCAAAATTTAGTGCAAGTTTGGAGCGTTATTTAACTTCCTTCATGACAAGCTGGTATGACATTGTTGGTATCAATGGATTCCTTAATTTTTTTAGTTTCATATGATACCAGTATCTTCACTCTAGCTTTAGAACTCAGCCCGCCACCACCTAAAAATTGCAAGTTGTGTTAATGCGTTAAAGAAATTAGTGGCGTTAAAACAAATTGTTAATGCCTTATTATTGCGTTCATTTTGACAGCCCTAGTTTAATTCTTTTTTTACCACTTGCCCGATCAGGAAAGTGAGTTGCTAGATTTACTAGCACGACGTGGCATTTTGCTTGCCCATGTGGGCAATCCTTATTGTTGAGCCCTGCCAGTGGACCAATCCAGTAGAGTCTTCGGTACATCTCAATCTGTCCTCTGCACTGCCTCTGAAAAATTTTGGACCCCTTTGAGTTATGGCCATGCCAGTTTTTCCTCGCCAAAATATAGCGTAAGTTTAGAGCGTTATTTAACATCCTTCTCGTCAAGCTAGTATGACATGGTTGGTACCAATGGATTCCTTAGGCTTTCTAGTTTCATATGTACATTCAGCTCTAAAACTGAGCCCGCTACAACCTCCGAAAGATGGATTGTGTTAATGTGTTAAAGAAGTTATTATCGCATTAACTTTGCAGCCCTAGTGCATTCATGTTCCATTCAAATCAAGTAGGAAAAACTCTTTGAATGTTTGTTTCTTCCCTGGGAGCCTCTTTTCCTCCACAGCACAACAAGTGTTTGTCACTGAGCTACGTGAATGTACAATAAAGTTTGTGTGTGTGTGTGTATAGCCTGGCAGTGAGTGAAGGCAGAATGAAATTGTGTGTTGTTGATTAACTCCCTCTCTCTTTTTCTCCCTCCCTCAGCCACAGTGACGGAGAATAGCCCCGCTGGTTGCCATGGCTCCCTGCAGAAATCCATCTCAGTTCGTGTGCTTGTGAAGACTGAAGGGAATAAAAAAAACAAGTACTCTGATGCAGGGGTGAGGAGCTCGCCCTCGTCTTAGGAAAGTAAGTGTTTGTTGCCTTGTGTGTGTGTGACTTGAGTGTGTCTCTCTAAGCTGCTTCAGAGACAGAACTTCATTCACTATTCATATCACACACCATTTACTGACCTCACTTCAAGTTTGTTTCCTCCACTGTCAATGAGTGTTTTCGTTTTAGTCCGCTCCAGTACTTTAAGATTTAAGACCAAAGTTCCTGTCCAAAAACATGTTTTAAATAAGGTTCCCCTATGCATGAGAGTGTAAATACACACAATTCCTGCAAAGCGTAAAAATTGAATTGTGCATAAGCACAAGAGCTTTTTCCAAAAACTTGTCATGACATTTTCTGTAACTGCTCTTAAATGAACAGTGTGTAACATTTTGTGGGATCTATTAGCTGAAATAGAATATAATATTCATAACCTTGTTTTCATTAGTATATAATCACCTGAAACTAGGAATCCTTAGAGCCCTTCATATCGACATAGGGAGCGGGTCCTCTTCACGGAGTCCGCCATGTTGCTCCGCCATGTTTCTACAGTAGCCCAGAACAGACAAACCAAACACTGGCTCTGGAGACAGCCTTTCATGTTTTTACGTTACCTGAAGGCCACCGTAGTTCTCCAACACGCTTGTGAAACTGCGGTAACGTGAGCCGCCAGACCTTCCAGACCGGAATGGAAATTTCAAAGGAGAACCGACTGGCTGTAGCATTACACTGTCGGAGGAGCCAGTATTTCAATTTAGCATGTTTCCATAATCTCTGATGACATATCATGGTCATATTATGATTTATTACAGTAAATGTATTACACATTGGTCCTTTAATGCTCTCCAGAGTGGATTAAAGTCCAGATGGCGAGGAAAAGTTACTTTTCCAAAATCGTGTATCCGTTTTGAAGTGGCTCAAAGTAGCAGTAGTGGTTGCATTTCAAGAGTTAGTAGACGCTATTTTCTGTTGATGGGCATAGAGGACACATTTTGTGCTTTAGATAGAAAATACTACCTAAAAGAATACCCACAGCCCAGCTATGCTGTACTCTTATCTACCAGGATTCACATTATAACAGTGTTCCCTTTGTAAATATCCAAAAAGAGAAGTCCGTTTCACATGACATGAGTCGTGCGTTTGCCGTTGAGTGGTTGTAACACCTTCTTGTAAATGTGCATTGTATGAGAGAAGGAGGCGCTTGTCATACATCTTCTGTAGCTGCTGTGCAATTCTAGCTCAGCTTAAAAGAAAAGTTTTGTGACATTTCAGTTCACCGTGTGACCATACCACCTAAAGTAACTCGTACTATATTTCATCAAGAGAGAATCCAAGGGAAAATATGTCACAACACCACCTGCACTGTTTGATCAGCAGCTGATCAAAGATTAACTATTTCAAATGCACCCACCCTCTTCAATGTTAAATGTTTCACCATACAGTTACAGGTACATCTCTTCTCTCCCAGCCATGATTTTCAGAGGTATTAACGCGGAAGGATTAGCATATGTTCAGAATAACTAACAGGATATTATGAGATGTATAAAATGTTCAAATGTCAAATTTATGTCTTATAAAATGACTCAACCTGTTGGGTATGGTAGGCTCTCCTCACCACAGGTTGCTGGTTTTAGATGCTGTGTGAGAGCTGTTGAAGTTATTTTCCCATTCTGTTTGAAACTCTTATTTTTTTATTTTTTTTTTAAGCAAACTAGTGAGGTAACTGATGCAAGGTGCCGTTTTGAGACTATTAAAAGCATTTCCTCTTCCTCCTTCTGCATTATTGTCTACAGCAGCTGAGAGGTGGCACTGGGTTATTTGTGGAGAGGACTAGAAAGATGAAGAGGGCAATTAGATTGCAGCAGTATGATGTATTATCCATTCACAGTAATCACGACTGTGACTAATGGAAAAACAGATCTGTCGGTGACAAAAACACCTATAATAATAATAATTTTTAAATGAGCGTCTCCCATGAGGCTGGAGCCAGAGTTTACCTCCATACCTGCCGTGTCTCTGTAGTAATAGAAAACAACATTAATGGATCAGTTGGCCTCTTCATAGAATGATTTGTTCATCTAAATTCACACAACACAAAAGCAACCTGGCAACTTGATGTCACTTACTTCATGGACAAAAGAGGATGTGCAGTGGTCATGAGCCTGCTGTCACCTGTCAGTCAGTCAGTGTCAGTTGAGCCAGGATGTCAAAAGAAGGATGACAGTTACTTGACACAAGTCAGTTAGGTATAAAGCCAGGAATCAAGTAGTTGGAAGGGGCTGTCCGGCATAGCCTGAATCCCTTGAGGATGGCGAGGTATATTTTGGGGGCGGCTGTAGCTCAGTGGGTAGAGCGGGTCGTCCTTTAACTGCAAGGTTGGCGGTTGGATCCCAGCAGGTTCCTACTGTCTGCATGTCGAAGTGTCCTTGAGCGAGACACTGAACCCCAAGTTGCTCCCCTGGCACTTTACAGCAGCCCACTGCTACTAAGGGATGGGTTAAATGCAGAGGTCTGATTTCATGTATGTACCTGTATGTATGTATATGACGAATATAATAAAGTTCTTTTAGTTTTTTTTTTATTAGGGCTGTCCTCGACCAAAGAAATTCTTAGTCGACTAACACTCAGACGTCAACTAATCGATTAGTTGATTTAATCGTCCGATCTGTAAGACTGAGTTTCTCCACAAAGAATCACACGAAAGCACCTCTTCAAATCTTGTGTTTACCAGAGATGTGCTCATAAGTTTCTTAGAAATATGTCATTCAGCATGAAAAAGCATAAAAAATGACCAATGGACTAAAGAAATCTCGGTCGACTAAGACCAAAACGACCAATTAATCGACTAATCGACCAATCAATTAAGAGGGGGTAGCCCTACTATTTTCACTATGATTAATATTAATAATAATAATAATAATAATAATAATAATAATAATAATAATAACAACAATGATAATATTGGCTTTATTAAGGAGAAGGTAACTCCAGTTTCACCAAGGTGTTATTACACAAAAGACATTTGTGTATATGTAATTTTTTTGCAAAAAATATGGACTCTTCCATGTGTACATGGCTTCTAGGCCAAACTAGTCGATCTGGTTAATTGCCTTTATGTCTTTCTTATATAACCAATGGAACACCTTACAGTTCCTCTCAACTGAATTGACTGACTTTAACTGGAGTCCTTATTGTTCTTCATGGTTGCTGCAGGTTTTGGTTTCCAGATGGTGCAGCTGCTTTCTGATCATCATACCCCTCTCCACTGGTAAGTAGTGTGAAAGCACAACACAAACAAAACACTAACAACAATACAATAAGTTCATGCTAATTCATATGTGATGCAGAGTTTAGATCTTTTGGATCGAGTTTAACTGTTTGGCTTAAAAGATACACTTGCATGTATGATTCATATACTTGACAGCCATTTTCCAAAGCATACCACCATTTTTAATAGATAAATACAATTGAACTCAAGTTAACCAATGGATTATGAGATTTGTATGAGATTTGTTTTAAACTGGCAAAAACAAGGAAAACCACTAGTATGAAGAGTCTTTGTGAATAACACCTATATATCCATCTCTCTCTCTCCCTCTCTATCTCCTCTCTCTTTATGTGTCTCTCTGTCTTACTTTATTTTCCAGTGACTCGTATAAGCTGTTATGTCAACACTTCCACCAGATTCATTGGAATAAGGTAAGTGAGATGATAATGTGAATGAGCAACGCCGTCTCCCACTAAATTACGTTCCCATACAACTAAACTGCATAACCAAAATACGTTTTGAGGGAAACGTTATTTTCTCCCGGATTACGGCCGCACTTTAAACACATGATTAACGCTGAAACAAAACAAAATGCAACAAAACTATTTAGTTAGGGTTAGGCAACAAAACTACTGGGTTAGGCTTAGTAAAAATCATTATGGTTTGGCTTAAATTGCTTAAAAACAAAATGAAAACTCACGAAATGACTAGGGCTGACCTGAATGCTTCGAAGCTTCGACAGTTGCCATGGTCAGTATTCGAATGCTTCGGGTTTCTTTTTTTTTTTTTATATATATATATATATATATATACAAGTATGTAATAATAATGTATAAATCCCAAGACAGCCCATTTTATTTTGTTTCCAACACTGTTTTTATTGTGCTTTTAACAATTGAAACTTGCAAAACTCTCCACATGAGAGGTCATACAAAGTATAGGAATTATAATTATACATTTGTAATAAACAATCTGTCATAATAAAACATTTACAGTTCACAGAAGAGTGTATTGCCTTACCAACAGAAAAAAGTAATAATTAAATAAAATAATAATATTAAAAATATAATATTAAAAAATAGAAAAAAATGGATGCCTATTACCCTCGTCAGTGAACCAATTATTATTCATATTCAACATGAATTATTATTAGTTATTCTCAGACGGATATCACTGTTTGTTATGTGTAGAGGTGCATGTGTGCACAGTAGTGCGGCAGTGTCACATGGAGATGGAGACAGGCCACGCCACGCCACGCCACGCCACGCCACGCCACGCCACGCCACGCCACGCCACGCCTTCGAATATTTCTCACTGAAGCTTCGAAGCTCAAAAAATGCTATTCGGGACAGCTCTAGAAATTATTACTATAACTATGTTTCACGCGGGACACGAACAGTGGTCTCTTGGGGTAAAGTCCGGTCTTTGTTGATTGTTGTGTAAATTTCTGCAGTGCATAAATAAGTGCAAGATGCCATCTTTTACCTAGAGACAATTCAAAAAATTGAAAGAAAAGTGAAAATTAAAAATTGCACTGGCATGATGCTTTAAATTGTTGATATAAATCCAATAATTAGAGACATTTTGGTCCATAATAAGTGAATAATATAAAATGTGATGTCTTAATAGGAGGTAATCCTTGTACCTTAGAGTAGCGAGTGTGAGATGAGTCATCTGACTTTAAGATCTGTGGTGGAACATTTAGTATGACGAGAAGGTAAATGTCAGATCACAGTCAGACACACATACTGTAGTCTGTAAAAAGGCCAAAACACACACACACACACACACACACACACACACACACACTGAAAGACCCACACTCTTGCTCTCTTTCAGTTTCAGAAAAACACACACACACACACACACACACACACACACACACACAAAGATGGAGGCAGCTCTCACTGTTTTCTGAAGCTGCTTGACGCCGATGAGAGATGACAACTCTGTCATTACTCTCCATGTCATGAGTCTCGAGTCTTCCTCTGATTTCTTGTATTCAAAGGATCTACAAGAACAAGAGTGTATTGATGACTAAACAGAGCAGATTCTCCCTAAGGGAACATTTTCTTTCAATGCTGACTCATCGGCCAACCTGCATGGTAATTAATTAGAACACAGAATACAGTGATTTCATGCTAATATTCAAACATATGTCAAATGAAGGCTCCACCACTTTAACATACAATGTATTGAGTTTGCACAGACCAGTGTTTTCAGCATTTACACATTTGCACACACACAAATGCACATATGCATTAATTAACCACACTATTCACCTACGTTTGTAGGACTAACAAGCGACACAGAGCCATGTTGCTCCATAGCAAGCATCGACCACCGATGGAATCTCTCTCCCTCTCTCTCTCACACATATCGACCAGTCAGCCCAGTGGTGTCCAGGATACTGACCTCCAGTCGCCACCGCTGGAAGTCAATATCACTGTCAACTCAGAAACGGCATCCACTGTCATGGCAACGGGGGCTCAGGCACACACACGTGCATATAATCAAAACGTGAGGTGGATATATAGCGACTGAGAGGGGAATGTTTTAATGGGAAATAGTTATCACTTCACTTCTTCTACTTCTTCAACTGAACTTTTAGAGATAGAAATGATTCGTCAGCAAACACTTCACTGGAGGGTGTTTCCTTAAAGAAACTTTTATTGGTCTACAGCCGCTGTTCTCAACCTTTTGTAACTTAAGGCCCTCTTCTGATTTCGAGGACAACCTTCTCAAATATTGAGAAAAAAACTACGAAACATGACAAAAAAAGGAGAAAAACTAAACTGAGCTGTAAATATGTGTTATGCCACCGTCAGCTGTAATGACCAAAATAGATATTCTGTTAAGCTAAGTTCACGACTTTCAAAGTCGTCAGATTGCAGTACTGTTCACACTACACAACTTGCTGTCATGTAATCGGGAGTCTTTAAGTCACTGTGGTTTTCACACTACACACACTACAAGATCTTTCACCTGATGAGGTCTCCAAACTACGTATTGTCACGAAAACACACGTGAGAAATACAATTTCCACCGGTTTCCACACTCTTTTTTTACTATTTATTCCTCTAGGTGCAACAACAACTTTGCTCCGTGTTGCAAACACATACAGTAAGTTCCTGTTGTTACAGGCGACCCCTCCTCCCCCAGGTCTCCCCTCAACCCGAGTCTCGCGCTCTCATTGGCTGTAGCTCCCTGACAGACTCCCCGACAGGTCCAGATACTTAGCATGTTAGATATATGGAATGTGTCTGTGAGGCGTCGGTGAGCCTCTCGGCGAGAGTCTTTGAGCAATTCAGGACGCTTGAGCGCCAATGTGCGAGCAGCGAGCCAACGCCGATTTGCCTCTGATCTTGGGCTTTTGTCGGTGATCTGCAAAAACTGTTGGGGAGCAGAAAATCAGGGCTAAAGTCGTGTAGTGGGAACTAGGCATTACCCTCAACCATCACTGTCTGCCTGAGCATTAATATAATATAATATAATATAATATAATAAGATATAGTGGAGTAATGTCTACCTGAGCAGAGAATGAAGTCACTCTCCCTCTGTGTGTGTTGTAATCTGAGATTCTCCGTGCTTCTTTTACAGAGCCGGGACGGCCGGCCAGTTGGCCTTTCAGTGCATGTGAGCATGCCCCATTGGCTAGCCCACGCCGCTCTGCACTGCTCCCACACGGCGGTTACAGCTGATAACACCGTCTCGATGGACAGAAGAGTAGCGCCCACCCTCTGGTATCCCCTCAGGTAAACTCTGTTAGATCTGTCAGCACTGTTGCTGTTGCTTGCACTATGGCGACAGTTGAGCCCCCGGCTCAGCTGTCGCCATTTTGAGAGCTGTGTAGAGGCAATAGATATGCTTTGAATTGGCCTATTCAAGGTCATATTTCCTCCTTTGTATGTATTAATGTGAATTCTTGAGCACATTTAGATATGAAAATAACTAGCTTTGAATATTACCAAAAAAAAAATATTTTTAATTTAATCTAACCAAGTGGCAGTACCTCCGCGGCCCACTAGATGGCGCTCCAAGGCCCAGAGAATAGCCGGTCTACAGTGGTAACCATAGCGCTATTAAGTGATCTATATTGTTCTTATCATGCTTATATTCTTGTATATCCTTCCTTGTTTTTTTGCCGTTAGTAGCGGGTGCTGAAGATGGTTGATTGCCATGAAATTTAGTGTTCATGGTCCCAGAGGAGTAACCTGACCAACAACATAGGACTACTGGTACAATTAAGATAGAATCTAGCACCCTCGTTAAGCCTATAACTGCCTGCAATTTTGGACTCACCAAGAGCCTTTGCTTCGTCGAACTCTAAACACCTGGTTTAGTCTATATTATAGAGACTATTAAACAAGTTGCCATGCCAACCTTAGAGCAACCAGTGTTGCATCAGAAATGATGCTATGTTGCACATCTTATCTCAAAGCTTGATGAAAATCTGATCAGTGGCGAGGCAGACAGAGCAGGGCCAACAGTGGATGACCTAAATGAACCCCTGTTGAGTTGTTGACCTCGCTCCACTCACCGTACGAACGCACGGACTGAGAGAGGAGAGGAAAGAGAGAGCATAATCCGTAATCCATAGCTGCCTGTGTGCAGTGAAAATCAGCTTGTCACAGCAGCGGGATCTGAAAAAAGCTCCGGATATTGTGCGGGAGGCGACAGCACGCTGTGATCATTCAGCACACAGCTTGCGTCTGAACACCTGTCAGGGCAGACCTGTGTGTGTTTTTGTTGAGATGATGTTCCTTTAGTTTTCCTTCTTTTTACTCTCACGTTGTATCATTCAGCTTCAGCTCAGCGTGTGTGTGCGTGTGTTTGTTATATAAGACTCAAGAAGAGAGCATTTTTTTTCTAGTAGCATTCATATTTTTGCTGTGTTCTCTCTATTTTTGTCTGTAATCACGCAGCCTGATGCTACAATCAACATGTTTTTATTCCACAAGCCACACTCCCTTTCTCCCACCAACACACACACACACACACAAACACACACACAGGCTTATATCCCGGAAGCACGGAGGCAGGGAGGATATTGTAACAAGCATCCGAAAAAATGTTGGTCCAACAAGTGAGACAAGGCTCCCGCCTGAATTAAAGAGGATTATCTCTCTTAATTTATGCTAATGAATGCACACAGAGTAACGAGAGCAGCATGTTATTGTGCGACTGAAGCCTGTCTCACTCTCACAAACATGCATGAGCTCACACAACTGTGTGTCATTGCACCATTGAAGCCTGTTGCTTGTGGAACTACACTCATTCTTTCTCACAAGACACACACACACACACACACACACTCAGCACTATGCCATTGTGTACTTCCTGGGAAGCTTGTAGTCCAGCCGCTGCCAAATCTCAGCACCATTGCGAATACACACACGCTGGTTCCGCTGTGGGACAGTCCCAGCTTGGTTGGATCCACATTGTTGTTTGGTTTCACCGCTTTATGCAAAATCTAAAAAACCTTGTGAGGTTTCTCCCTTAAACCTTTGTGAGGCAAATGAAACCCGTGAGAGTCACCATGATATTCCAAGAGAGAGACTTGTTGGTATTTACCAGTGAGATTAGACATTTAAAGTAACCTGACTGTGCTTTTTGTTATGCCTCTGCGCTGGTGACAGCCGTGGCTGGAGGCATCATGTTTTTGGGTTCTCCGTATGTGTGTACGTCTGTCCCATTCTCTTGAACGCGATATCTCAGGAACGCCTTGAGGGAATTCCTCCAAATTTGGCACAACCATCCACTTGGACTCAAGGATGAACTGATTAGATTCTGGTGATCAAAATCAAAGGTCACTCATAGGGCTGGGACGATACAGCTATCTCCCCATCTGATTCTTGGGTGCTGTTTCGATATGTATCGCGATTTTTAAGTATTGCGATTCAACAAGTATTACGATTCGATATTAAAAGAAGAAGAAGAAGAAGAAAGGCACTTTTATTAATCCCCGAGGGGAAATTCAATTTTTCACTCTATTATATTTACAGATACATAGTACACGCAGGCCCGAATCCACACACATGCACAAACAGAACCTATATCCAGTACATGCATTTAATGGAGAGATGTCGGAGCGAGGGGGCTGCCCCTGACAGGCGCCCCGAGCAGTTGGGGGTTTGGTGCCTTGCTCAAGGGAACCTCGGCAATGCCCAAGAGGCAAACTGGCATCTCTCCAGCTACCAGTTCACACTCAGTATTTGGTCCATGCGGGGACCTGAACCGGCGACCCTCCGGTTCCCAAGCCAAGTCCCTATGGACTGAGCTACTTACGATTTATTGCGATCTTTGTTAACTTTTTTAACACTAGACCATGGGAAAAAGTTGAATCATATACTTCTAGGGAATTTTAATTTGGAAAATAGCCAAATTAATACATTAAAAATCTTTGATTTTCAGCATGTATGTATATGATCCATTCAATCTTATTTCCATATATGTATTTTGTATATACAGTTCCCTTTGTTAACACCTTATTTTGAAAACCAGACGTAGTCACACGTCCTCCAACTTCACCAAGTCCGTCTCTAGCTCTCCTGTCAGCTCCGTTCTGTTTATACATCCATGGTCAGCTCCATCGGGGCCGTTTGAACGCATTTACCATAAATGTCAGTATATGGGTGCTCTACAGTTGTAGCGTCGGCCCATTTGACCGCGGAGATGAGTGTGACGGCCGGCTTGACCGCTCGTTACCTTAATACTATAACGTTTCCTGTCCATGACAGAGCTAGCATGCAGCTTTAGCCGTGATGTCTAGCTCTGCTTTTCCTGCAATGTGTGAAAGTGTTTCCATTCTTCCATACTGGGGGCTGGAGCCGATCCCAGCTGACATTGGGCGAAGGCGGGGTATTTTTAACTAACTAAGTTTACATGCCAAGATTAAGTCTAATGCATTTGCAAAGATATGTGCCCTCTCAAAGTTGTGCTATGATATTGGATGTTACAGGGACTGCGATAAATGCAGATCCCACTGTTCTGATTGCATAAAAAAGTAAACATTTGTTTACTTAGATTTTATGCATATAGTGTGTTCTTTATACTATGACAGTTTTCCTAAAATTAGATTTTAAAAATCACAATATATCGCCTTGCTTACAGTATCGCGATATATCGTAACATATTGAATTGTAACCCCTGTATCGTGATACGTATCGTATTGTCAGATTCTTGCCAACACACAGCCCTATTAGGCATACTGTATAGAGATATTATATTGCCATTACTATAGTTCCAACAATTAATTGATTAATTGTTTAGTTGTCAACTGTTAAATTAATCGCCAACTATTTTGATAATCGATTTGAGTCATTTTTTCAGCTTCTTAAATGTGAATATTTTCTGGATTCTTTACTCCTCCATGACAGAAAACTGAATATATTTGAGTTGTGGACAAAACAGGAAACACCGACTGACATTTTCCATCATTTTCTGTCATTTTATAGACCAAAAACTAATCGATTCATCAAGAAAATAATCTAATCGACAGTTAGTTGCAGCCCTAGTCATTACAGTGACACTGTAGGAGATAATAATAAGGTCATGAAACCAGCAAGCATAGCTACACTTTGTCTTCATCATATATGCTTTTTTTCCTACAACATTGCTTTATATTCTCCTTACATCATGTATAATGACAAGTTCACTCTAGACTCATTGTTTCCAGATACTATAAAGATATTATAGGAACATTACAGGATTCCCATATGGTGAGGATGAGGAGATAAAAGCCTGTAGATCTCATCAGCTTGCTGCAGACACACACACACACACACACACACACACACACACCATGTCCCTGTAGTAATATCATAAGAATATTACAGGAGTGAGACAGTGATTTCCATTAAGGGCAGTGGGCGGCGCGCACACACAGCCCTGTCTCTTATTGCGATACACGTGAGTGCGCGTACGTTATCAACCAACCAGCCAGCCAGCGAGCGAGCCAGCACTCCACTCCAATCCAAACCCAGCAGAACTGCGCCGAGCCGAGCCAAAAACCCCGATCGGAGCATTTCGCCCCGGGCGCCCCGCACAGAGGCGGAACGATGACCTGGTAGCGCATCTTTACGCACCCGACCGACCCGCCGTCAATCCGTCCGTCAGTCCATCCGTCCCTTATAAAGCCACATTCTGCCTCTTTACGGTTAAACCTCTCGGGGAGACCATGGAGACGGCAGCTCACAGGACCGATATTTTCATCTCCCAGCTGCTCCTCTTCAGCCAAATAGGTAAGAAACTGGAAAGGAGGAAAAAAAAAAAATTGTGGTGGCTGACATGTGATCCTGTTTATTCCCTCGGATATTTTCCGCACACTTCAACCTGTTTCAAAAAATGTGCAATCGGCTGCAAACGCAGATTAATTTCACATGTAGATGGCATTTTGTTAAGAGCATGCATTCCCGACGTGGAGATCTGTTCCTGCAATATATAGGTTACAGCTAAATATTCCTGTCCACTCCGATTTAGTTTCAGTGAATCCTCCGCAGTACGTGCAGGGATTTTTTCTTGTCATGCTTTGAACATGTTGAGCAGGTTTGCAAGTTGGAAGTATGAATGAAATGCGATGTTGTGCAGTGTGACGACGTTCTGTGTTTTCTGATGTCTTTCATCAATACTGGATTTGAAGAACCTGCTCTCACAGTTGAAGTCTGTTGAACTTATTTGATAGATGCTTAAATGTTGCTTTAGAAACTTGGCTCGGATTAATAAAATCCATATAAGATTTTATAATATATTTATACCTCTGTGATGTTTTTTAGAGAGACATTCCAACAGTAGTTTTATTTAAAGTTTATATGACCGCATTGATCTTAAATTCTTGCTGTATTATTCCTATATTAGCCATATATCTAAGTTTATATTTAGGGTATGTATTTTTCCCAGTTTGGATACTGAGTATTATTATACCTCTCCTTGTTCAAAGGAAGTCCACTGTGACATCCATACTCCCACATGTCCAAAACTTTTTCACCTGATTGATTTTTTACAAGCCTCGCTGGCTGTATGTTCGTTACAAATCACTCAAGATATGAGTCAGAGCAGCTGTCAAAGCACAGATCCTCTTTGGTAAAGAAATCTGAGAGTAGGACACTGCTGATTTCAGGAACGGATGCAGAAGTAGGATTGAAAAGATACATTTCTATACATTCTGTCTGTGTAATAATCTCCAAAGAGTAAAAACACAAATCTCTAGTCAGTAACGAGATGAATCATCACTTCTAAGTTTCATCAAAATCAGACCTAAACAGTTTTTGAGCATTTAAAATTTCCAAATTTTCACCTCCCAGTAAGGTCAATCAATGTAATGTTCTAGCACAACATGGTGCAAACATACATCACTTCAAATGAAGTTAAAATCAGACCAGTGCACTTGAAACATCAAGTTTGAGATAAAAAATTGGACCTTTAATTTTAGAGCTTGAGCAATATTTCTTATTAGAGGTATATTGGTGGATATGTCGGCCAATGACTAACAAGAAATTGCAGCAAAAAAATACCAGACATGTTTCTGGTAGTTTCGAAACAGTATATAGTTTGTCCACTAGAGGCCCTGACAAGTAGATTTTTCCGGCTTTAACCCTCTGAGATCCACAATAGAGCCAAAGTTGTCTTTTTTAGGGGGGTACAGGGGGGTCGTTAGGGGGAGATGGAAGCTCAACAGTAGATGTCATATAGAAGTGGTGTACATCATCTGAAAGCTGGGAACATGGAGATTAATTTGAGATGCAGCTGTTCTAGTCATAAATCTGTAATAAACATGAATAATTAATTAATTAATTAAAATAAATTGTGAAAGTGTTTAGAACATTATGATAGAAGTATATGATGGTCATTCCCATGCTCTATTACGTCTCATAAGTTGTCGAAGCAATTTTGTTACACAGATTTGGTGCTAAATTTAACCGTTTTTTACCATTCGAGAATTGATAAAAATGATCAATAATCCCACCAAAATACCACATTAAGACACCAAGACCTTGAGGAAAACCATAGAAAAAGCCATGCTGTGATTTGGTATCAAAATCGTTTGACATTTGGAGATTTCTACAACAATTGCATTTTCGGCGATTGGATGGCAAGCAGAAACCCCCTTATTGTCAATCTACCTAGGAAAGCCATCCATCCTCTGAATGCTCTAGGTCTCTAGTTTGTGGTTGTAAAGTTTCATGAGGCTGTGATTTTCGCCTAAATTTCCTTCGGGATCAATAAAGTATCTATCTTTTATTACAATTGGGCTCATTCGATCCACAAGAGTCTCAGCTTTACAGTGATACCCAATTTATGTAATTCCAAGACTGTTTATGGACCCCAGTATGCAGAAATATTCGAATACATTTGAATACAGAATTTTTAGAATGGGTGAAAATAACACATTTATACTGCATTCAAAAAAACTGCATGGTTTTTGCCCAAAACTGCATGTGATTATCATAAAGTGGGCATGTCTGTAAAGGGGAGACTCGTGGGTACCCATAGACCCCATTTTCATTCACATACCTTGAGGTCAGAGGTCAAGGGGCCCCTTTGAAAATGGCCATGCCAGTTTTTCCTCACTAAAATTTTGCCTAACTTTGGAGCGTTATTTAGCCTCCTTCCCGACAAGGCAGTATGACATGGTTGGTACCAAAAGTAGTCAGCATTCACCCATCTTCACTAAAGCTTTGCTCGACAGTTTGATTTGACCTTTGAGAAAATCAAATAGCATGCTAAAACGTTTAACATTGATCCTTTACAAGGTTAGTTTTTTGTTTTTGTTTCATAATTTATTTGTTCTAGGGAGGAAAGTGCATGAGATGAATCTCATGACGTTCAATTCAGATCAGAGGTTTCCAAATGTTTTCACATCCCGAACACGAACCTGCGTGTTCCCGTTTGATGAAGACTTTGTGTGATCACATTAACTCCGATGAGCCCATGAGACGTTTTTTATTTGATATAACTTGGTGCAGAAATAGAGAAATGAAGATACAGTAGATGGGGTTAGTGAGCTCTGCCATTCCTCAAACCTCCCCTCACCTTTGAGCGGTTGTTTCTAATCACAGCAACATTATTGCTACTGATTTTGTTTCACAGAATAAATAACACATTGCCCATAAATGCCAGTGGGCTTTAACTCCTTCCTCCACCTGCTGTCACCAGAGGAAAAAGCTGTTCCTTCTTCTTTTTTCTTCTTTCCAGACATATCGATGCTCTTTTTGAGAAAGGCCTTTGAACAGTCAAAGTTTAGCTCTGCTCTGAAGTTGCAGCAGTCAAGCTTGTTGAGTCACTTTGCTGTGAACATGTACTATACACAACCATCTGATGTTAAGTGGGTTCCTTTATAATGTTTCTGTTAAATATGCTGCTTAGATACACATAGAGAGAAAAACAGTTTCATTTAGGGAAAGGAAATACAGCACCCTCCAGCCATCTGTCCCACAATATGCCTGGACGCCACTCAAAATCACACACAAACACGTTTTCTCGCTTGGCCTCTCGCTCACACTCTTCTATACAAACACAAGCGGCTGTGATGTTGTGGCTGCTCTCATTTCGGCCTTGTTTGTCCAAGCGGTTCTGCCAGTGAACACAATCTTCTATGTGGAGTCCTTCACTGTGCCATATGCTTTTCAACAGCATGGTCGTCCCTATACGGTACATCAAACATCTGACTTCTCAGCGGTTATCACACCTTCTGCTTGTGGTTCCATATGTGCAGCTCAGCAGGAAAGGGATTTGAGCATATATTCCTGTTTTGATGCATCCGATGTTTTGACATTGAATATATGTAGATACAAGTCACTTTGGGTTTTAGTATGCTGTGATGCTGCCGTCAGAGATTTAAAACTAATCTGATTCAGCTCAGCATGATGGTAGGAGCTGTACTCCTCCCTTCCTCTCTCATACAGTAGCTCTTCTCTCCAGACCTCATTTTATTCTGCTCAGCTTTCCAAACATGAAGCATCTGACCCCTTCTACCCATAATCATATGCATTTCGGGGTTGTTTCCAGTAGTTAGTGGTGATATGGTTACGCTCCTAACAAACTGCATATCAGTTCTCTTATTAGATGACTCTCATATTTCAGCAGATTAGACTGTAACGCGTAGTTGTCTTTGTGTTCACAAGCGTTACGTTGCGCTTTTACTATTTTAACATAGTTATTTTAAGCCAAAACAAGATGTTTTTCCCTAAACTGAACTTAAAGTTAACTTAAAGGTTTCTTTTTTGCCTAAACCTAAAGAAGTCTTTTCGTTTGTGTACAACAAACAGTTTAAAGTTAACTTAAAGTGGTTTTGTTGCCTAAACCTAAAGAAGTTGTAGATTTGTTGCCTAAACCTAAAGAAGTTGTAGTTTTGTTGCCTAAATCTAAAAAAGTTGTAGTTTTGTTGCCCAAACCTAAAAAAGTTGTAGTTTTTTTGCCTAAACGTAAAGAAGCCGTTTTGTTTGTGTACAACAAACAACTTAAAGTTAACTTAAAGTGGTTTTGTTGACTAAATCTAAAGAAGTTGTAGTTTTGTTGCCTAAACCTAAAGAAGCCATTTTGTTTGTGTACAAAACGTTACGTTTCATGCAATTTTACAACATGCTTTTAAGTTTTGCTTTCACTTTTACAACGTAGTAGGCGTAGTAGGCCCCTAATGACCCACATCTATGGTGCGTAATGCGGCCGATATCGCATAACATTCGAATTGGGTGCATATTTTGAGTAGTTTTGGTGCAGTAATGTCGTACCACCATGCATGAGCTCAGAGATCACACCAGTTTATTTAGCCACAATGTTTGAATTGGAAGTGACAGTGGCAAATGCATTGTAGGATTGATAGATTGTTGGTGGATGGTGATTGGTTAGATGGGGTGAAACAACAACAGCCTGCATGCTATTGATCATTCAACAGCTCACTGGGATCTATATTGGAGTTTGCCACAATTCAAGATTATTGTGTTACAGCAGCAGGTTTTCAAAGCATTGCACCAGAACAGTAAATAAAATGTGCATATCAACACCAGAGAAATATACCCATAGAATACACAATATAAAGAATATCGGAATACACTATAAATATACCCGACTACTACAACTAAAATAAATAGAATAACCTACTATATACATTAGCAAAGTGTGCAATAACATACTATAAACATTAGCTGACGGCAACGTATCCTCATGCAACGGTTCGTATGATATCTTACGAAAAGTTATTCTTCATTTTTCATGTCTTTTCCTACGAATGTCCAACAACACATGACAATTTCTGCTCGTTACAGTCTTTTCAAAATAAACGTCCGTTGTCACAGGAAAAACTTGGTTAGGTTTAGGCAACAAAACTACTTAGTTAGGTTTAGGAAAAGATAGTGGTTTGGGTTAAAATAACTCCGGAAGAGGCGTAACTTAAATACGGAAGTTACGTGACAAATAAGTCAACGTTGACTTCTGGTTTCACACAGGGTATGAACACCGGTCTCCTGGGCAAAAGTCTGGTGTTTTTTGACCCACCCATCTGGCACGACCTCCTCCCTAAGCAGCGTTTGTCGCTCTTTATACTTCATGGTTCATAATTACATGGATTTCATACAAATTAATTTTGTGGGATATATACGAATTACAGTGCATAACTTTTCGTAGGTATAGCGATGGTTTATGAGAGCAGCTTGCTGACAGTGAGGTAGGAGCTTTTAAAAAGTTGGTACCTACAAATCATAAAAAAAATACTCCATGTGATTAAAAATCCCACCATCAAATACTGTAAATAACAATATACTGTATATCTGGCCAACATCCCACCATCCACTATATCATAGTTAATGTGTGATGTTTAATGTGTGTTCCGTGATCATATGTTCTCCTTGTGAGATACCATCTGGCCACCCAATGCACTCAGAGCATATGAACCAGAGGGGTTGCATCCGGTGGCATAATAGGATGCCTGATGGTGTAATAGCAATTTCCTACAAATGCTGGCACCGATTCTGGAACACATAGCATACTGAATGTGTAAATCCATAAATAATATGTTGAGGGCAGTGATGGCAAAGAGTAAGGTACGTAGTAAATTACAGTAGGGATGAAACTGTCTTGTCTCAGAAGAGCTAAACTTACAACAGTTTTGTAAGGATGAGACACGTATACAGGCTTATATTTGTTAATTAGCATTTAGAGTGGTGGGTCCAGTAGATTTCAACAGTGACTAGAACAAGCCTCTACACTGCAGACTGACTTTTATCATGACACCTGCACGCACATGCGGGGGATGCGATACCTGCTGATGGTTTCACACGATTCCACTGAAGTAGAGATGGTGGTAATGTGGCAACAAATGCAGCAATGTGCCAGCGAAGAAGACTGCAAGCTAATAAACATGGATGTAAACAATACTGGGTTTAATATACTTAAAAATGATGAGGGAAATGCATTCAACACGTTTATTAGAGCTCAAGGATACACACAATACGTTTTGGTAAGTAAAGGGCCTTCCACACCAAGAACAATAACTATAAAGATAGCTATATATCTCTCCTTGCCACTCTCCTCGCCTCCGTGGAGCTGAAAGACGCACAGCAGCGGTTAGTTTTCGACTGTTTTCTTATTCTTATACATAGCGTTTTCTTAATTTCTTTCTCTGCGTGATGTACAACAGTAGCAGGTCATCATTATCCATTTTGGAGCTCCAACACAGCTGGAGCGTGCAGCGCGGGCCTGGCATCACTGTTTACAGGAGGTTATCGGTCATCAGTGTGGATGCTCACATCCTTATATTTATAGCAGGGCTGTCAAAGTTAACGCAATAATAACGTGTTAAGGCAAACTTGTTTTAACGCCACTAATTGCTTTGACACATTAACACAATTGATCTTTCAGAGGTTGAAGCGGGCTCAGTTTTAAAGCTAGAGTGGAGATACTGGCATCATATGAAACTAGAAAAACCTAAGGAATCCATCGGTACCAACCATGTCATACTAGCTTGGAAAGGAGGCTAAATAACGCTCCAAACTTACGCTAAATTTTGGCGAGGAAAAACTGGCATGTCAGCAAGTCAGCACACTGACACGCTGACAGCTGTTGTTGCCCGTTGGGCTTGAGTTTGCCATGTTATGATTTGAGCATACTTTTGATGCTAAATTCAGAACCTGTGAGGGTTTATAGACGATATTTGTCATTGTTTTGTGTTGTTAATTGATTTCCAATAATAAATATATACATACATTTGCATAAAACAAACATATTTGCCCACTCCCATGTTGATAAGAGTATTAAATACTTGACAAATCTCCCTTTAAGGTACATTTTGAACAGATAAAAAATGTGCAATTAATTTGCGATGAATCGCGATTAATTATGGACAATCATGCGATTAATCTTGAATAGATATTTTAATTAATTGACAGCCCTAATTTGAATCTGAATGTAGTTTTTGTTCAGTCTAATCCGGCCAATATGTCATCCATTTAATAAGGTCAGTATCGGGGGTATCACTCTGATGGATTGGTTCAGCACATCCCTAACGGAAACGTTATTTTTTCAATTATCTTTACAAGTGAGTTAAATACCACAGTAATTAGGGTATGACACTAAAGAGACTGGTAGGGCCATTGGCACCAAGCACACACTCAACACGGTCCATGCCAAAGTGTTGACTCATATTAAATGAACCGTCACTGTTTTATTTAATTATTTCTATTCTCAACTCCTCTTTTTTTGTGACTGTTTATAGCATGTGATTTGAATTGCGTGTGTTCCTCCTTTTAGCTTTAACTCCATGCTTAAAATAAGATTATGTGTGCGCTAATTTACAAACAGACACACACGCATACAAACAGCCGGATGGAGTCTGTAAACCAGCCGAATAAAAATCTCCACTGAGGGAAATAAATCTTGTTAGAAAGACTTTCCAAAGCCTTCTTAACTGTCTGGCTTTTAGTGGAAAAAATATAATCAGATTTTCTTTTTCTTTTTTTTTGGCATATAGATTTGGATTATGATATTGTAGGGAAAAGTTTCATTATAGAATATACAGATATATGTAATTTCCTAACTCAGATCGTTCCTCAAAATCGAGCAAAATGTTGTATATGTCCTACTTTGAGTGTTATAGTCACTTCAGTTTTGGCATTGCTTAAAAACCACAGATGTTACGTTGAATAATTGATTGCCTGCTTTCTACAGTGATATTTTGTCTTCCCTCCCCCTGTCTCTCCCCCTCTTTTTTCTGGTTTTCAGCCTCCATCTAAAGCATTTTATTCATAAGTGCTCTTCTTCTTTAATCCACTTAGCTGCAGTCTGCTCTTATTGTGGCAGCGTACGGTCACAGTTATTTTAAAGCTGGCCTGTGCCATGAGGACAGCCGAATCTCTTTGATGCTGAGCAGCCTGGACGGGGAACTCGGCTCAGTGAAACACTTGTGTCACTCAAAAGTTTTGTCGGTAGTTATTGTAGTTGCTCTCATTGGCAGTGACTGGCGGAAGTACAAAGTCTCAAAGGTAAAAGTGGAATACAATGGAGGAAAGCTCTCTTGTATAGACTCAACAGAGCAGACACAAATGTAATCCTAATACTGGTCAAATATTACATTTGGAAGTTCATCATCTTGACTGTAAGTTTAAGCAGCTTCTCATACAGCATGAGTTGTTTGCACAGATGCATTTTGTTAAAAGGTTCCTGGTTTGAGCTGTCAATAGCCAGGTTTCCACCAAGAAGTTCCTGGTAATTTTAGTCCTGGAACTACTTTTCAAGGAACCAGGGACTTATTGATGGAAACCCGGCTATTGAGGAAAACTTTCCTTTCCCTTCTTCCTTTTTTCACTTCCGTTCTTCCTTCTTTCACTTCTACTTTAACCTGATTTGACCCTTAGAGGGATACTTCGCCGATTTTTCAGCCAGCTTTGTTTCATTAAATTCTGGTGGAGCTTCTGCGTTATGAGGACACGAGGAAGTAGTGTTTTTAGCTACGATGTGGAATAAGTACGTTTGGAACACACTGAATATGAGGATCAACAGTGGAGAAGTGGATTGTGCTGCAGGATTGGTCTTAGAAGTTACTAAGGCATTTTAGACAGCCCTAATTTATAGTTATGACTCTTCGTGTGGACGGCCCTTAACACTGAATGTAGCTTTTGTTCAGTCTAATCCAGCCAATATGTCATCCATTTAATAAGGTCAGTATCGGGGGTATCGCTCTGATGGATTGGTTCAGCACATCCCTAACGGAAACGTTATTTTTTCAATTAACTTTACAAGTGAGTTAAATACCACAGTAATTAGGGTATGACACTTAACAGACTGGTAGGGCCATTGGCACCAAGAACACACTCAACACGGTCCATGCCAAAGTGTTGACTCATATTAAATGAACCGTCACTGTTTTATTTAATTATTTCTATTCTCAACTCCTCTTTTTTTGTGACTGTTTATAGCATGTGATTTGAATTACGTGTGTTCCTCCTTTTAGCTTTAACTCCATGCTTAAAATGAGATTATGTGTGCGCTAACTTACAAACATACACACACGCATACACACAGCCGGATGGAGTCTGTAAACCAGCCAAATAAAATCGCTGCATCCCTACTGATTGTTTAAACACACACACAGTGCTGCTACTTCAACTGGTGTACCGCTTCATTCATAAACAAGGAAGTACTCTATTATCCATTTAGGACCATTTTAGGACCATTTTAGTCCCGGGTCTGCAGGATTGGTTTGAGAAGTTACTTTGACTTTGAGTCTTTATTGGAATCCGTTGTATCCGCTATATTTAGAATATTTTTCAACGGCAAACTGAAAGTGAAACGTATCTGTACTGTTTTTGTCATCTGAGCCTGCTGGCTTTGGAGAGAGAATAGATAAGTTTCATTTTCAGTTCAGCTCTCCATTAGAAAGGAGAAGGAAAGGGCTGTCTGACGGCAAGATAAAGCTGTGAAAATATTCTAAATATAACTTACTCTTAAATGGATATCAATATTTTTAGGTGAGCCTTTCTTTCAGGTGGCTAAAATACGTTTTTCTGCTGGTCCCCGTCCACATCGCTGTATTGCTTTGCTCTGGTGTCGGTACTCCTGTCTGTTTCTCCGAACCTGGAGCACACCGACCGTCGTCTACTGTAGGTAATACACTGACTGTAGATAAGTACCTCATACAACCCCACTTCAAAACACCCAAATTATCCCTTTAAGTACTTCCTGAGTTAGACAAAACATTGTGCTATGTATTGTACGAGTGTAAAATAATGGTTTGACCCAACATTTGAGACTTGAGGAAGTGGTGAGGGATAGCCAACAGAGGAACATGAGGTAGAAAAGGCGGGTGGCTGGATCACAAGGGACAAAAGGTGAAAAGGAGAGGGAAGATTTAAACTAAGTCACTGAAACCGCAAAATGCCAACGCTCTCTCTGTGGTCTCTCCAGTCGAGGAGGTCTGTCTGAAGTTACAGCAGCTGACAATGGCCGTCTGTCTCTGTCGGTGCCCGCAAACAAAAGCCACTGTTGTTTTTTAAAAGGCTGGCACCAAGGACTGAGGCTACCGGAGAGGGGAAGAACCTGCTACTACTCAGTCGGCCATCTGATTGGCACATGAGGCTTAAACACGCACATAGTTCAGCTTTTAAGGAAATATTTGTGCATTGTTGGAGAAGAGCTCAAGTAATAATCAGACTTCTGACCTTAATCTAAATAAGAACTGGTTAAATCTGGTTACATGCTCTGCTTATAATGTAGAACTGTTTCATTCATATTTCCCTGCTATGGAGCAGAGCTTGACTTCCACCATGCGTCACAACCGTGGGGTTTCTCTGTTGTATAGTATTGTTCTTTCTGTCATGGTGCTATACTGTGGTTGTCTGATGTGTTGCAAATTTCGCAAACACTCTGCTTTAAAGTCTTTTGTGCAGCAGCTATAGACCAACATCAGAGGTCAGAGAGGTCACGGCAGCATTGAGGCTCACCCTACTAGTGCTTCGCTCCCGTGTATTCAAGTTGTGCTATTGTATTATGTCGCTGATGGTGTGAACTGAGCTTACTTATCATGCTGCACCAAAAGCAAATTCCACCAAACCTGGTTATCTTGTCGTAAAAGTGAGGAGATCTTTCCTGTTGTAACTCTAATTCGTGACTTAATCTGAATCAACAATGTTACATTACTCCACCAGTCAGACACAAAACAGTCCAGCATTCTGTGAAGTTTACGAAGCTTCTCAAATTAAAGAGTCTTTTTTTTTTTATCTTTCTAGTTTTGTTGTATGTGAGAACCCGCTGTGAAAAAAAAACGTATGAATGAAAGTTAGAGAGGGAGATGCAAAGTTAGTACCCCAAGTTTCTTTTCTTGAAGTGCTGACACTTTTATTGTTCAGAGAATCGCTGAGTTGAAAGACAGAAACAAAGACAGAAATCACAACGGCGTCTCTCAAAGCCTTTTCTTTTTCTCCAGAATAAAAGCTGACGTTTTGTCGCGGGGCTTTCATCTGATGAGCTGCAGATAGGTTCGTTATTTTAGGCAGCCACGGAGCTAAGTGGGAACCAAATCCAATTGGTTTGATGAAAGTTAATGGAGGCCTGTCTATTGCTCCGTCAAGCGTGGAATCCAGAGAGTGGAAGTTAACTGGATCTCGGCACACAGGGCGAACTTTCTTTTCCCCCAGTGAGGAAGTTCATCGGGGGGCTGCCGCTGTGACCAATCGGTGGGTTGAAAGTTGATTAACCCCCCACCCCCACCAGCCGACCCCCCACACACATTTCAATAGAAATCTTTGGGTGGGCACAGAGAGTAGCTTCCCCTTCCAGACGCACATATATATCATACACACAGTCACATCCTAAAACAGCGATACGAGTGTACAAATAGACACGCATGCTTTTATTTGTGTAAGGGGTTATGTTTGCAAGTCTGAGTGCATATGTGTGTCTGAATACATGTCTTTGTGTTATTATCCCTGTGTGTGTGTGTGTGTGTGTGTGTGTGTGTGTGTGTGTGTGTGTGGTGTCTGCCAGACAAGTGAGGAATTGGGGGCGCGACCCCGTACTGAAAGATAGAGAAGGAGAGGCGATGGTTTTGTATCCATGGCGATAGAGAGAGTCGGAGCAGGAAGCCGACAGGAAGTCAGGGTGTTCCACGCGCCATCGGGGGGCTCTTCCGTTGTCATGACGCTGTGAACCGTTGTCATGGAAACTCGGCCGATTCAGGCTGAATGCTGATGGAAAACGTGTCGCCTGGATTCTTCAATGAAAGTGTATCATCCGCAGCCTCGACACTTGAGCAGTGATTTTTAAAGTTATACTTGAATGAATTAGTCTGTATAAAGGGAGATTTGTCAAGTATTTAATACTCTTATCAACATGGGAGTGGGCAAATATGCTGCTTTATGCAAATGTGTGTATATATTTATTATTGGAAATCAATTAACAACACAAAACAATGACAAATATTGTCCAGAAACCCTTACAGGTACTGCATTTAGCATAAAAAATATGCTCAAATCATAACATGGCAAGCTGCAGCCCAACAGGCAACAACAGCTGTTAGTGTGTCAGTGTGCTGACTTTACTATGACTTGCCCCAAACTGCATGTGATGAGTCCACTACAACCTCCGAAAGATCGACTGCGTTAATGTGTTAAAGAAATGAGTGGCGTTAAAATGATTTTGCGTTATCGCGTTATTATCACGTTAACTTTGACAGCCCTTGCTGGGATATTTAAACAAACTATCCATCAACAAGGAAATGAAAGCCTCTTGTCTACAGACCGGTCTCTAGAGAGCTCCAGCCAGCTCATAGCGGTCTGTGAGCCTGACTGCTCAGCTGGCTGGTAGCGACCCCGGCAGGCGCTAGCTACAGTAGCTGTCAACGGCAGTTTGTGGAGCTTCTAAACTCCGAAAACGTTGGAGCAAATGTTCGATTTGCCATCAAATCGTAAAACTGTCAATATTCAAAATCTACACAGTTGATTTCTCGCCTCAAAAATTTTCAGAAATGAATTTAGTGATGAAATACCCACCAGAAATGTAAAAAAAAAGAGCGTTTTTTGGCTGCTGTTGTTGCTGCTGTGACCATAGCCTTTACCTTTCCAGCGCTTTGCATTGTCAGTATTTACTACTAGTATAGTATGCAGTTTTTAATAGAGCCTTTCTTTCCTCTTTATGTCCTTTTTTATGTTCTTCTACTGATTAAAACAGCAGCAGACTCGAGACTCTGCTCCCCTCTGTAAAGAGTCATCAATGCTTTCAGATAGTAGAAAATCTTTAAAGACTCAATTTTTTTCCACCAGAAGCTGCAGTATTAGTCTGAAGCCACGCTCCACTGAAATGCTACAGGATTACTAATCGTGCACACACACATACTCGCTGTGCAGTATTTTCCTCAATTTGTGCGGAGCAGATGGAAACGGTGCATCTCACTGCTCTAACTAACTAGGCACGCAGATTAGTGACACACACACACATAGTTCCCTCACAACTGAAGCGGACACGTGCAATCATACATGCTCAGTGGATAAAGCAGAAGTCGCTGCCTGCGTGCACAGAAAACACACATAGAGACACTCGCATGTATCTGCCAAGTGGCTGGCTTCCCTTCAGTCCCCCATGCTCTCTCCCGCTTGTGTGTTGTGTCCTAAATGTCATCTCACATCACACACTCCTTACTGTTTACACATGTCTTATCTTCTTTGATAACTGTGTTTTCACTTCATTTGTTAGAGACATGGAACTGTGTATGTCCATGTTCCTGCATGTGTGTGTGTGTGTGTGAACATATGTCTTGTGTGTATATGAGCGTCATTTATTCATAGCTTCCTGATAAGATAATGTTCTGCCTGCCTGGTTTGGTTTTTAGCCCGAAGCAAAGATATGAGGTCAGTCCCCCGCAGGGTCTCTAGTCACAGCTCAACAAAAATATCTCCGCTCCACATTTTGGGAGGAAACACGCTTATTCATCCCCTTAACACCTGACCTAACCCGAGTCATCAGTTTGTACACAGGACAGCTCAAAATAAATAAAATATAGTTGTATTTGAGGAAGAACCACAGTTTTACTGGCTTAAAGGAAAAGTAGCATTTTGGGTGATATATTAGCAGAAATGGAATATAATATTCATTAGTGTATAATCAGTGTGCTGACTTGACTATCTCTTGCCCCAAAACTGCATGTGATTATCATAAAGTGGGCATGTCTGTAAAGGGGAGACTCGTGGGTACCCATAGAACCCATTTTCATTCACATATCTTGAGGTCAGAAGTCAAGGGACCCCTTTGAAAATGGCCATGCCAGTTTTTCCTCGCCAAAATTTTGCATAAGTTTGGAGCGTTATTTAACCTCCTTTTTGACAAAGTAGTATGACATGGTTGGTATCAATGGATTCTTTAAGTTTTCTAGTTTCATATGATGCCAGTATCTTCACTCCAGCTTTAGAAACTCAGCCCGCCACCACCTAAAAATTGCAAGTTGTGTTAATGTGTTAAAGAAATTAGTGGCGTTAAAACGAATTGTTAATGCCTTATTATTGCGTTCATTTTGACAGCCCTAGTTTAATTCTTTTTTTACCACTTGCCCGGGACAGTGAGTTGCTAGATTTACTAGCCCGACGTGGCATTTTGCTTGCCCATGTGGGCAGTCCTTATTGTTGAGCCCTGCCAAGGGACCAATCCAGTAGAGTCATCGGTACATCTCAATCTGTCCCCTGCACTGCCTCTGAAAAATGTTAAAGCAATAAAACTCCAGTCTATTACCCTGTAATATACTAAAGCTTTTGTCATGTGGAGACCCAGCAGCGATCACTTTCCGCTTGTCAGCACAGTGTGCGTGTTTTGGTTAAAGCTGAGTTTTAAATAACAGGACAGTTTGGTTTTATTAGGCTTTTGTGGAGCCAAAGGAATTGGTGATACCCCAGTCTGGCTGGACATAGTGGGGTGTTACCTGACACTGCGTGTGTGTGTGTGTGTGTGTGTGTGTGTGTGTGTGTGTGTGTGTGTGTGTGTGTGTGTGTGTGTGTGTGTGTGTGTGTGTGTGTGTGTGTGTGTGTGTGTGTGTGTGTGTGTGTGTGTGTGTGTGTGTGTGTGTGTGTGTGTGTGTGTGTGTGTGTGTTCGTGTAGGTTTTTTAACCCCCCCAGCTGTTCAAGTGTATTACCACCTCCAACACGGGGCCCCAAATTCTCACGGTCACCATACACACACTCACAAAACCGTCTCCCTTGTCCCCACCAGAACAACTGGAGTGCGAGACACTCCCCACACACTCTATTACACACACACAGATCCCAGTGATAGGCTTGTCTGATAAGGTTTTATATTGCGGCTTTAATGCTGTCGTGTCCCTGTGGAACAATGCACGGTTTGTTTAGCACTCCGAAACAATATCCTCCATTTAATATGGAGCCTAATCTCATTAAGTCATAACCTGTGCTGCCGGACTTCACTGTGAGGATCTGTTCATTCAGCCGGACAGAGGAGACGAATGGGAGACGTCTCCCGTGCTGCAGCATTAGTAGCAGGGCACAAATAGACCATAAAGGGTCCCAAAATGCCTGGGCTCACGCACGTGTGGAAAAATTTGTGATTTTAAAACTATACCAGGCAACATTTCTATCACTATACAGCATTTTCTTATGCAAGGTATCGTCATACAACGGTTCGTATGACACCTTACCAAAAGTTATTTCTCATTTTTCGTGCGTTTTCTTCCATCTTCACAGGAAACAACTTGGTTAGGTTTCGTCAACAAAACTACTTTGTTAGGTTTAGGAAAAGATTAACTTGGTTAGGTTTAGGCACAAGGTAACATTTCTATATATCACTATACAGCATATTCTTATACTTATCGTATTCCTCACACAACGGTTCGTATGATACCTTACGAAAAATGATTCCTCATTTTTCTCCAGCAACACGTGTCAAATTCCGCTTGTTAAATGCATACAGTCTTTTCAAAATAAACTTCCATCTTCACAGGAAAAACAACATTGTCAGGTTTAGGCAACAAAACTACTTAATTAGGTTTAAGAAAAGATCGACTTGGTTAGGTTTAGGTAACAAAACTACTTAGTTAGGTTTAGGAAAAGATTGACTTTGATTAGGTTTAGGTTACAAAACTACTTAGGTTAAGGAAAAGATTGGGGTTTGGGTTAAAATAACACCGGAAGTGGCGTAACTTAAGTACAGAAGTAGCTTGACAAATAAATCAACATTGACTTCTGGTTTCACAATGTGTACGAACACCGGTGTCCTGGGTGAAAGTCCGGTGTTTTTTGACCCACCCATCCACCTCGACCTCCTCGTCGCTCTTTATACCTCATGGTTCACGATTACATGGATTGCAAAGATTACATGGATTACATAATTGATTTTGTGGGATATATATGAATTACAATGCATTACTTTTCATGCATTACTTTGCTATGAACAGTGTATGAGAACAGCCTGTCTTATACTTATTGGATGAAAATGAAGAGAGAGCTTCACTATTCGTATTCCTTATCCAAAAAAACAGAAATCTTCATCTCCTCCAGAGGTAATTGGATGGTTGGGATTGACTTAAATGGGTAATTAAATGTCACAGCCATTAAATGGACATTTAATCAAATGGGTAACTGATGGTGATGTGCGCTGCCCCATCAACATTTAAGTTAAAGTGTTCGCTAACAAGTTATAGATCCTCTCTCTCTCCTCTCTGCTCTGTCTTTGTGCATCCATATTGTTAATGGTCCTGTGCACATAGTTTCCAATGTGACCTGCAGCAAATCAGGCAGAGGCTGACAGAGTAAGATAAGGTGACAGAAACAGCGAGACAGTGAACGAGAGACAAGTGAAGCGTACTAATTTAACCAGCTGACACTCAACACAGCTGAATGCTATATAAGTTATAGTCTGGCCCCTGGAGGTATGCGCCTGTATGTATGTGTGTAGATGAGGAGTGTGTGTGTTTGTGACACGGAGGTCAACAGGTGTCACGTTTTATGTGACACGGATGTTCAGCAGTGATCAGTTATGGCAGCGGTCGTCTCAGAGTCCTTTCACTTGGCAAAATATATTTAACAGCAGTTAGTTAAATTTGTAGTTCACTGTAGGAATGCTACTCATCATTATGTGTTGACAGAAGGATTCATTATACTGTATGCTGAGAGCTGCTCAAAGAGGGGGACATACGTTTCGTGGTCACCAGAGGATGAATCCTAATGAGTTTTCCTCTACCACGATCACGAAGTTGACGTTGTCTTTTAGTGAAATGTCTCAACAACTATTGGATGGATTGCTTTGAAATTTGCTACAGTTATCATCGATCCCTGAAGGATGAATCCCAATGACTTCGGGGTTCGACATTAATCATGGCCCAATGGCCCGTGGCCACAAGAAGTTACTCTGTGGCCACCAAATATCCCCTGTAGGTGGCCCCCTGTGGCCTCCAAGTTTTATCAGGTCTCTCCTGAGAATGAGACTGCGTGTTTCAATGATATTACGGTGTCCGTGTCCTAACCCTAGACTGTATGCTGAATGTGACGTAAGCAACAACTGTAGATTCTGCGTTTTTTCACATTAAACTCGGTGAAATTACAGTTGAGTTCGACCAAAGCACACTGGGTGATTGTTGGAAACGGTAACGACGACGGTTTAGGTGAGTTTTATTTTGTTTCTGTCCAGTTTGAATGAAGTGTCTTACGATGCTCCGCTGCGTACAGCTGATCTCAACATAAACAAAAATACATCTGGATGATGTCGCAAGCTGAACGGAGAGCGGGGGGGCGGAGGTCTGCACTCTCCGAGTGCCATTCTAGTTTCAATTGTGTTTTAATGCGAAAAAGATAGACTATCTTTTGTAGTGCGTGCACTAAGAGACTGTCAGAGAACAAAGAACTTTTTTCAATCTAAATAAATAATTACATATTTTCATTCTGTTAATGTGACAGTTAAGGAAGGTTGTGTTAAATTGCCTTTTCTGTATTGCTACATAAGTTTACTATTGGGCCACGAAAAATGTACTTGAGACACCAAATTTAAGGTCTTGGTGGCCCGTGGGGCCAGTGCTTAAAAATATTAGTGTCTATCCCTGACTTTGGTAATCCCCCGACTCTTCCTCTAGCCAACGGTACTTTACATTTTTAATTCAGCATCAGATCAGTATTTTTATTTGTTCTCTACTTTGTTTTATGACCAAACATCTGCAAAACTAATGATATTCCCATCATTCTCAGCTGTACGTTGTTACTAATGCATGAAAAGATGCTGAACACGGTAAACACTATGCTTAAAAGTCAGCATGTTAACATTCTGGGCATGTCTGACATTAGCGTTTAAGTACTGCCTCACAGAGCTGCTAGACTCCCAGGCTTGATAGGGCATGGATGCAGTTATTGTTGATTCGGGTCTAGGACATCAAGGTGAAATCTAATGGTGGGTTATGTTGTATGAATGTTGTGATGCTTTTGTATCAAAATCAAATGCATTGTACACCCATTGATCCACTGCTTTGGTACTGAATCATCTTAAAACCTAGTTTGTTTAAAGCTGCTGGAAAAAGATTCTAAAATGCTGTCATTTTTCTGGTGAAATCACACAGCCTCGTTTATCAGCCTTCAAACTAAACCCTTCATAGATGGATAAATTCACTGAACCGTACAGACACTTTCACTCCTTTGAGTTGAACACACACACACACATGCTCTCTGTCCTTGGAGGAACATCATTAAATAGGACAACAGTAATCACATCTACTGTTAAAAATCAGTTCGTGTTGGTGTAAATGCAGCCGATGAACGCATCCCTCTTCTCAAGGATTCAGGCTAAATCAGCCCCAGGAGTCCTGTAATCCAACACGGTGCTATTCATTAGTGTTCAGCTGGGACCGGCTCACTTATCCCAACACTAATAACACACAATCCTCCCTGCAGCGTTCCAATCCCCAAAAACAGCCATCTATGGCTGCTGCTGCTGTTAAAGAAAAAGAATAATTTAAAAACTAGTCATTATTAGATTGGAATTCAATGCAGTTAAAAGAGTTTTGAATACCAATGATGAAATAAACGCTCCAAGGTTCACAAGCTGCAGCACACCAGCTAGCTTTATTTCTTTACCCATAAATCTGATTGAAAGCAACGAGTTCATGCCCCCCCGTTTCTGGGTTGTTGAAAAGCCTTTATAGGAAACATGAGAAATTGGTAACTGTAGATGTGCAAAGGTCAAGGCCAAGTAGATATTGCAAAACAGTAAATTTCAACACTTCATCACAAAATCAAATCAAAATGAGCGGAACGTGACGGATTGATGTAAGAGGATCTGAGGGGGACACACTAGCCTGTCTGGAGGGTGAGAGCACAAGGTTAAAGTTTCCTTTGTGATCTTTGTTCACGTTTTTGTGTGACCGCCTGGCTTAAAGTTGTAATCCTAAAGATTTCAGTTCATCTGGCGACACCTGCGGTTACCGTGATAATAAAGTGAGTTTTAATGCCACAGCAGCAGACATTCCTTTGTCAGAAAGACGTTATAAGAACAACTGGTGTGTGTGTGTTTACAGCTCTTGCTCCTTCTTTTTCCCTTCAATATTTTAAACTGATCCACTGTCAAACAAAATGCTGCAAATGACCAAAAACTAACAAAACAACATATCCTCATACAACGGTCGTATGAAATCTAAAAGTTATTCCTCAATTTTCGTGCGTTTTCCTATGAATGTCCAGCAACATGTGACGCACGTGTCAATTTCCGCTTCAGTCTTTTCAAAATAAACTTCCGTCTTCACAGGAAACAACTTGGTTAGGTTTAGGCAACAAAACTACTTAGTTAGGTTTGGGAAAAGGTCGTCGTTTGGGTTAAAATAACATCGGAAGTAGCGTAACTTAAGTACGGTCTTCTGGTTTCACAAGGGATACGAACACCGGTCTCCTGGGAGAAAGTCTGGTGTTTTTTGAACCACCCGTCCATCCCGACCTTGTCCCTGTTGCTCTTTATACTTCCTGGTTCACAATTACGTGGATTACATACAAACTGATTTTGTGGGATATTTATAAAGTACAGCGCATTACTTTTCATAGGTATAGCTACGAACGGTGTATGAAAACAGCCTGAACAAAATACATTGCGTTTTCTCTGACTGCTTCACAATAAAAGCCACCATGTGTTTCACCAGTTGAATGCTTTTAATGTATAATATCAATGTTGGGTTTGCATTAGCAGTAACTAATTACAGCTCTGATATGGTGAGTTAACGGTAAACAGTGAGGCTGATAAGGTAGGCAATTTGATCCCAGTGTGGGAATGGTGGAGTCCGCCACTAACAATAAAAACTATAACTATATATCTACACAGAGAGAGGTAATTACAGAATATAAATACATTAAATTAATATAGATTAAGAATTTCAGACCAGAAATTGTGTAAAAGAAATAGGGTTTTGTTCAATGAAAATCTTAAGGATTATACCGTTAACATTATCTCTTCAAAAAAAAAAAAAAAACTGTCACAAGCTGCTCACAGGATTGAGATGTAAATTATTGCAAATGTAAAGGATTAAAGGCCCAGTGTGTAGGATTTAGGGGGATATATTAGCAGGAGTGGAATATAATATCCATAACTATGTTTTCATTAGTGTATAATCACCTGAAACTAAGAATTTAAGTTTTCGTTAGCTTAGAATGAGCCCTTCATATCTACGTAGGGATCGGGTCCTCTTCACGGAGTCCGCCATGTTGCTCCGCCATGTTTCTACAGTAGCCCAGAGCGGACAAACCAAACACTGACTCCAGAGAGAGCTTTTCACGTTTTTTGTAGTTCTCCGACACGCTTGTGAAACTGCGATAACGGTGTTACCACGGTTTTGCACTCGGCGGCTCACGTTACCGCAGTCTTGGAAAGGAAGGGGTGAGCGGAGGGGTACTCAGTTGGTTGCAATCTGCAACCACACCACTAGATGCCACCAAATCCAATACACACTGTCCCTTTAAATTTCCAAAATGCTGCACATTCCATTTGGGAAAATAAAATAACATAACTTTCCTTCTACATAATTTAATGCTTATCAGGTCAGATCAAAAGTCCTTCCAAAAACATCCACCTGTTTGATAAGTTAGAGCTGACGATGTTCACTTGTGCATTGCCTCAACATGTTTTGCCATATTACATGTATATGAGTGGAGCTCTTGTTGTAAATTATCCTCAGTGACTGACACTTTAGTATGAGTGAAGCTTTTAGTTAGAGTATCAGGTGTCTGGCTGACAAACATCCTCATTTGGCTTCATTATTCAGTCATCCGCACTCATGCCAATACACGGGGCACAGCTCAAATTGGGCTGAAGCATACTTTTGTTACATATTTATAAGTGGAAACCAGTCCTTTACTCCATCAGCTGCCCCTTGATTCCGCCATTGAAGATGGGTGTATGAATGTGTGATCATGAAGCAGAGCATTGTTGGAAAACTGCATGTCCGTTGACCTTTCCTACATGAATAAAACATCCATATAAATGTCTCGTTGCCACCGCAGTCACCTAAACCTTTCATGTCAGGTCTCTGAAGCCTCCTGGGAAATCTGATAAAGCAGATAGAGTGCAGATGGGTGAAATAATACAGTGATTCAGCTGCGAGCTTCATGCATGGCCAGCCTGCAGCAATGAAGTCCCATCTCTATCCGCTGTGCTCTTAAAGCCGAGCACCGGTGTCTCTTTGCTCCTGGCTCTTTGCCTCACCTCATTCCACTGCTTCCTCCAGTGACTGATAGCTACAGTATGCATCTCTTTAGCTCTTACTACTAGCCCACCACTACTTTAGAGATAGGAAAAATGTCCATCAAAAACTAACTGACATTTTATCATTTCCGAAACCACGTAACTGTGTTATCTCCCCATGAACCACATGTTGAAAAGCTACAAACATGGTTAAAAAATGGCAGTTAGTAACGCTTCACTTATTTAAAGTTTGAGCAGGTTCCCCCAACTGTCAAATGATGTACATAATAACCTATCTTGAGGTCAGAGGTCAATGGACCTCTTTGAAAATGGCCACTACAGTTTTTCCTCGCCAAAATTGAGTGTAAGTTTGGAGCGTTATTTAGCCTCCTTCCCGACAAGCTCGTATGACATGGTTGGTACCGATGGATTCCTTATGTTTTCTAGTCTCATATGATGCTGATCTTCACTGTAGCTTTAAAACTGAGCCCATTAGTGGCGTTAAAACGAATTTGCGTTAACGCATTATTATCACGTTAACTTTGACAGCTCTAATTGAAAGATACTGTATCTGATAGGCAAGATTTTAATATTTTGAGATTTGTAACCTGTTCATTACTGCTAGCAGAAAGTATTTTATTACAGAAAGTAGAGAGAAATTGCAACAAATGAAGGAGAGAGGGATGCAACAAAAGCTTCCCAGCTGGACTCGAACTCAGGACGTTGCAGTTCATGATTAGCGTGGCAGCGTGGCACCCTGGCACCTATGTATCTATGTCATTTACACACCTGGGCGTGACGAATAAACCACACGAAAATGTGAATTACTCACCGGCGAATGTTATATGTCAAGGGCTTTTATTGTGAAAGGTACAAACGGAAGGAGTGGATCTGGTCTGCGCTGCCTTTGTCAAGGTTGAAAGGCGTAATAAAGTTTGCTGTTCTTATTTAGACCACAGAGCCGCCATGTTGTTGTTTCATAAATACAGGCGCAACTCAACTCGTTCCGCACAACTTGATCGGTCGGATGCCTTTATTTGCGGTGCGGAAGCTCAGAAAATCGATGTTCGCGTCAAGAAGGCAACCCCCAAGTTGCGAAAATCTCACGAGATGGTTAAGGTTAGGTATTTACCATAACCATTTAGAGTTTTTCAGCAAGTTTGCAACTTGGGGGTTACCTTCTAGACACGACCAAAATCAACCTTGTTTTTCGCTTTGTAATATTCACGTTCTGTGTGAAAGTACTCGTGACAAGAACAACAGTTTGAAAAAATATATTGACGTGCGAATTAATCACACGAAATAAAAACGCTGCCGGTGTGTAAAGGACTTTACAGGGAAAAAATTTATAAAATGTCTTGCTGTTGCCTCATTAATACAGGTCTTGGTGACCTCCGACTCTAGAATTGTTTCCTAATGTCATGAGAAGCTAAAGGTAATCAGAGCTTTGTCCTTTTATTGTACTTAGCTTGAGCAGGTCAGAGAACCATATACATGTCACATATATACAATGCGAGACGACTTTCATATCCTCACATTCCTCCTCCGACGCCTCCGTGTCACTTGACTGAATCAACCTGCTCAGACACAGCGGTTGGCTGAGAGCTCTAATCCATCACTGTAGAAAAATGGACTTGGCCAGCTCGGTCCTGTGAGTGCAGCTTCACCGCAAAGGAACTTTTACTTAATAGTCACATCAGGATGCATCAGCCGACTGACCTGAATAAAGGGCGACTGATGTCAGAGCTGGTCCATCTGGTTTTTGTAAATCGGGACTCAGGCCAGATGCAGTTTGAAGACCACACGGGGAGAAAATACATTTGACATACATTTATTATGTACTTCAAAATATGTATTTTATTTTTGAAGATATTTCTAATGCATTTCCACTCTTTGATTATGCAGTTCTCATGCATAAAAGTACATTCTAAATCCACTTCGATCAAACCGTTTCCCTATTTTAGGCCAAAGAAATCTCCCAAATACATTTCCTTTTCAAACGGAAATTCTCTTCTCTAATAAGCTCTCAGAAATTACAGTGAAACAACAGGTGATCCTTTGGTTATGTGTGTGTTTGTGTGTATGTGTGTGTGTTGCGGTGGTTAGCCAAAGGCAAATAAGATTAGAATTCGTCACAGTGTGACGTTAATGGAGCCATTATTGAAGCTATAACGCCACAGTCAACTCCATTCTTCACTCTTTTCCCTTTTGCCAGCTTTCATTCATTTCTCTCTTCGGTCTTTCCTCCTTTATGCAACATGAATGCAATCATCAATACACTGGATTTATAGAAGGCAGTGTGAATACATCACGCTGGGAAACAAGGCTTTTAAATAAGCTACTAAATGTATTGGTGCGTTGTTATTTTCTCCCTGTTGTTTCCTGTCTATCATATTTTCATTTAAGTCTTTCTGTTTTTTGTATTATACTGTATTTTGTTTAAAGTTTCTTCTTTCTTTTTGCACTTTCTTCTCTCCTTTCTTTTTTCTCAAGTCCTTCTCTCTATTCACCATCTACTTATATTACACAGACATAAAAGAGGAGAGCTAGCTGCATGTGGTCAGGCCATAATTGACACTTTATAATATATTGGTCTGGTATTTGTCATTCCTGTCATGTGCCATTACTTACACATTCCGATTAATTTCTTATTTCCAAAATGTAATTTCTTTTAAGGAAGGACTATTAACTTATTCCTGAGGTCAAGAATGATCTTCCATAACTATTAGCCACCAAGATATGAGCCATTGTCCAAAGCTTTAAAGACCTTTTGGGGCTTTTTAAAGGGGACATATGAGAGAGAAACTCACTTTATCAGTGCTTGTGCACATACGTTTGGGTATCTGAAGTAGGGGCTATGTTTTGCGATACTGTATCGATTCTCAAAAACACTGTATAGATTTTTAATTAACCTCTTCAGAAACCGACGACCCGGTACTGAAGTTACTGGTATCATATGAAACTAGAAAACCTAAAGAATCCATTGATACCAACCATGTCATACTAGCTTATCGCAAAGGAGGCTAAATAACGCTCCAAACTTACGCTAAATTTTGGTGAGGAAGAACTGGCATGGCCATTTTCAAAGGGGTCCCTTGACCTCTGACCTCAAGATATGTGAATGAAAATGGGTTCTAGACTGAGCTTTTTCGGGAGGGGGGGTCTTAAAGAGACAGGCGCTAAAACGGAGCGTTTCAGACAGAGCAGGTATATTGAGACAGACGGTATGAGAAAAATAATGTTATTGTTTTTTTTACATTAAAGCATGTAAACCTGTTCTATAGAAACCCCAAATACAAACATGAACCTGAAAATTAGCATAATATGTCCCCTTTAAAGTCCCATAGGTAATCTGTTTTTAACTCTTCATCTAGCCATTCAGCAGAAAGTTGCCTGTAACTAAATATTCTTTTTACTTTTAGCATTAGGCTCTTGGGAAAAACAGTAAAGACGCAACAGTGAGTCAAACAAGTGTGAAGTACAACATTAAATCCCCCCTGTGGCTGCAACTGTATCTGGGTTTGTTGAATATTCATTGATGCAGAACATTTTACAGATGGGGTTTTGTTTCGTGGATGCACTGCATTTCATGTCTTCAGGAGTTCAACAACACATAGTTTGCTAAAACTATATGAACGCAGTGATTTTCTTCCAATGTTTGTTTTTATCCCACTGTTAAACAAAAGGATTATCCTGTGTTCATGTGTGCCAAATAGATAGACATAATGCAGTGGATATGGTGGAAATTGTCCATGACCTAAATCTGACTCTACACAGAGCTTTCATCTTCTGGCAGGATAGGTGGTTGGTTCATTCTGTGCGCAGTGAATGATTAAAAAAAGAGAGGATGTATTTTTGTATTCCCCTTATGTGCTCATGTTGTGTGCCAGTCCCCCTTTATGATGAGTTAGTATATCTGTCTTAGCATTTGACCTCTGCCCCTTCCTCCTCTTCTCTAGCTCAGCAACAGGCTTTGTCAGATTATATATGTTGCGCCTGTCTGTTCCACTTATGACCCCGCTGATCACATGAAATATACCATCTGGTTGTGTTGTAAAGTGCTTTACAGTATCACTGTTAATACCCGTCACGTGCATACAGGCTTCATTTCTGGCTGCAAAAACCTCATGAAACATGAAACGTATGTTTTTAGTATGTGTCACCTTAATGGGAATGAAATCTTGGCAGGGTTAATGTGGGGATTTTTGGCTGTACAACTCTCCCACCAGCAAGTAACACTTGATAATGTTGGTGACAGAAATACACCGTGTGTATGTTTTATTATACAGATGCAATGGGTTCTATGTTATCAGTTAATTTATCGGCTCATTTACGTGTACGCTATATTTAGACTATTTTCACCGCTTTACCTCGCTGTCAGACAGCCCTTTCCGACGGGGAACTGAAGCCGTTAACTACAGTATGCTCTCTTCAAAGCCACCAGACTCCTTTGACAAAACCAGTTATTTTACCTTGCAGAACACGGGGGTTGCTCATCGTCTACCGCTGCTTCGTTCCCCATCGAGCTGTGCTCTTTTAGGTGGGCCTTTCTTTTAGGTGGCTAAGATACGTTTTGCTGCTGTACATTACTTTGCTTGCTCCTGTCTGTTTCTCCAAACTGGGAGCATGCCGACTGTCATCTACTGTAGGTAATAGAGTGCTCCAGGGATATTTTTGTAGGCCAACCAGGAAGTTAGCATCGCCCTGGTTCCCTTGGTATCTAGCTAAATACCCACTGACTTCCACCGGAAGTGCTAAAATGCTAACTCATTTCCGGGTTTTAGGACTTTCCTGCACCACTCTATACACCGACTGTGGATAGGTACCCCATACAGCTCCACTTCAAAACACCAGAAGTATCCCTTTAAGTAGAAATAGCATGAGGAAGAGAGAGTTGTGCATCTATGAGTGTTATTCAATGTCCTCATATGTCATGGAGCAAGAGAAGATGGCTAGAGAGGGACACAAAGCTATTAGCGAATGTACAGCTAGTACGAGCATCATGCGAGTAGCACTCTTCATACATCATTGTATCGTCTACTGTCCCTGAGTGAAAATTACTAACATGAAATAGAGAGCTGTGTGTGTGTGTGTGTGTGTGTGTGTGCTGAGAAAAAATGACGTTAATGGTGTAGCAGTTCCCTCCTGCACCCTGTAAAGTGGTCTACTGTATGGTGATAAACAATGCTATTGGTACCCTGTGTGTGTGTTTCTATTAGGGGGACCAAAGGTTAGTGTTTCTGTTTCTGCTACAACTCAGAAACCCGTGTGTGCTGCACACAAATCATTTTTCTACCTTTGGCAAAGATGCTTCAGCACTCTGTGGGAATCAAGTCATTATATGTGCAGCAGCAGCTGAAAGAATGCCCCAAACTGCCTGAAAATGACTCAGAATAAGATGGAAGTCGCCAGCTTTTGTCTGTTGTAAATGTTGCTGTTGTTCCCCAGGCTATCTCAACATATGCTGTTCATACCGTAGACTGCATATAAGGAGTGAATGTAGTCACCATGACGTCACCCACCCGTGATGTCGTTTTTTTGCAACCAGATGTGACACGAGAGGGTGGAGCTAAGTACAACCGAATGCTGGATAAGACATTTTCAGGCGACCAAAAACGTTATAGTTAACTTTTATGAACTGAAAACACACTGTGAAAGGGTTAAAGTTCAAAGACGAAAACACGTACAGACCAGACAACACCGTGGTAGCGACCTGTCAATCACAAGGTAGCCACGCCCTAAAGCATACCCTGCTTTATGGTCTATTTAACTCTGAATGGGACCATAATTTACTAAATGAACATCATTTGCTGTCACTTCTGCGATGGCTTCACTTCTCAGACCCTGGAGGTCGCCCACTGATTCATACAAAAGTTCTCTCACTCCGCTCTGCTGGAATATGTAAAACACAACTTAGTGACATCACATATGACAGTCACTACGTTTATGTACATTCACAATATATTCCGTTTTTTGCTCTTATTCCAAAAAGACAATATTCCTACTAAGCTGTTTACATGGCTAATGAAAATTAATATTCCACTATTATTCCCGTTTACATGCAGCCGTGCATATGCCGGTTAAGTAACCGGCGGCGGACTTGTTCAACTTGTGCGAACCTCCCTCTTTCATTCCTTCAACCACCCTCTTGAAAAGGTCGGTGTTGCGATATTTGCGCACATCCAAATACCTGTTGATATCCAAGTCTTTCATAATGTTTAAAAGTAGGTGTGTTTGTCCTTCCGACCAGAAATGTGGGCTCTTCTTTTTGGTCATGCATCTCTGCAAACTGTCGGCTAGTTTGGTTTGTGTACAACGCACAGAGCTGGCCGTAAAATGCCGTAAAAACCCCAACCTCAATATATCTAATGTGCTGTATACATGTCCAAAGAATGCTCCTAAAATCTAAACCACACGTCTTAATCGGGAAATGCTCCATTCAGAATAAGGCCTAATTCAGAACTTCCAAAAGGAATATGCTGTTTACATGACCCGTATCAAATTTGAAATATTGTAATATTCATAATAATAGTGGAATATTAGTGTGCATGTAAACGTCGTCAGTGTTGGCGCATTTAACTTTTCCTCTCCGACTGAATGAAGTCGGTCTATTTCAGGGCAGGCTAGGTAGTTATGAAATGTATCCCCTGAATGACAGGAAAAGCCTGTCACTCATCACATGGCAGCTGGTCGTGGTTTCACCTGTCAGTCTGTGCATTTGTGTGTTTTTTGGAAATGCAAAACGACACTAATAACCTTCCTGTCATTCTCTCCGCTGTAGTTGCAGCAGCAGAGCCGCTGGTCCGAGGCCTGAGGAAACTCCCCGAAGATATCGACTGGTCGTACTCAGGTCTGTTTGAGCTGTTTGCTGTCTTTCTGATTTCCTGTTGAAATGGTCAAAGATATCGGACTGTCGTGTGTGTGTGTGGTGACATGAGCGGTTTGGACGACAGAGATTTACAGTTTTCAGAGGAGGTGTTTTTTTGACAGGAAGTGGAATTTTTGGGTGTGTGTGAGCATTTGTTAATGGTGGCAACAGGCCTTTATAGTGAGTGAGCGAATAAATCCAAAATAAGATAACTTAATAATTAGAATTATTAAATTATACTAAAAGTATAATCCAAGTTATAGTTTGTAACTGTAAGTACAGTACCGGTATAAGTGATGTTAGCATTTTAATATTTATAATTTGTTGTCGGTCACATAGTGCTTCTTACGGGTAGAAGAAGTTAGTGACCAACAGTGCAAGTACAAATTTAAGTTAGCGTTTTTTTTATTGCAATGTTGCAACATTTTCTCCATTCAGACAACATAAGCAATAAAGCATAAGCAGAATAAAATAAGAGCAATAAGGTCCGTACACTTGCAAAAACACAGGAACTGTTTCTCTCAGTTCTTAGACGACTCAAACTTGATTGTTTAACCATCAATCAGTGACAGGAGGTTTCAGTTGAAAGACTGAGTTGCCCTCTGCTTACTAAGGGTGTAAGAAAATTTCGATACACAAATGAGTATCGCGATATTATGTTTTTTTGGAAGTTGTAGCTTGCTACAGGTTTTAAAGCTAGAGTGAAGATACTGGCATCATATGATACAAGAAAAACTTAGGAATCCACTGGTACCAACCATGTCATACTTGCATGTTGCGAAGGAGGCTAGATAACTAGATTTTGACTAGGAAAAACTGGCATGGCCATTTTCAAAGGGGTGCCTTGACCTCTGACCTCAAGATACGTGAATGAAAATGGGTTCTATGGGTACCCACGAGTCTCCCCTTTACAGACATGCCCACTTTATGATAATCACATGCAGTTTGGGGCAAAAACCGGGCAGTTTTTTGCATGCTGTACAAATGTGTTATTTTCACCAAAATGGTGTATTTGAATATTTCTGCATACTGGGGTCCCTAAACAGTCTTAGATTTGCATAAATTGGGTATGACTGGAAAGCTGAGAGTCTTGTGGATCCTGTGAGTCCATTTGTATTCATATATAATGATGTTATTCCCCATAGTAGCCTTTTCATATAGTGACTTTTTTTACTCAGATTTCATACAAATGGTGGTGTGTTCTTTATACTATGTTTCCCTAAAATTAGATTTGAAATTGAATCCTTACCCCTGTATCGTGATATGTATCGTATCGCCACATTCTTGCCAATACACAGCCCCACTGCTTACCTTTCAAAATCACACAGACACTTCCTAAAAGCACAAGGGACAGTTCCATCAGACTGGTAAATGTCAGTCCCAATATCACAGGAATGGAATGAATTTATCTGTTAACATCCCCCCTGAGACGGCCTTGATCTGCCTCGGACCATATGGTTATATGGCATCGGCTAACTCAGCGCGAAGCCCCCGCTGGGCTAAGCTGTGCTCCAACAGAAACAAAGAGTGGACACAGACAGACTGTAATGGTCCCAGAGGGAGAGATTAGCTTCTTAATGGTCGGGGGGGAATCGGGAGGAGCGATCAGGCTCAACAGGTCATCAGTGGGCTAAATGAAAAGCTATTAAGCGTATTAGCCTGCACCCCGAATGGATCGCTGGTGGTTAGTGACAAATGTCGTTTGAAGCTCATAATACTGTATGATGCAGGCAAAAGAGCGAAGCAGCTCACGTAGCCTGTCATCTATTGATCAACCAGCTTGAAGTTCCTCTGGCATGACTGCAAATTAGATTTATTGATGTTACTAATCATAAACATATCTGATTTTTATTTTTATTTTTATTTTATTTTATTTATTTCATTTTATTTTATTTTATTCTATTTTATTTTATTTTATTCTATCTATATTTTATTTTATTTTATTTATATTTTATTTTAGCAGCTATTTCTCTGAAACCAGTGTTGATGACTTTAGGGACATCAACACATCATGCAGCCAGTAACATATTTTTTCTGGTAAGAGAGTTGGTAATGCTGTTCTCTGCTATATCCACTGTTTGGATCCGTTCTTTGAAGCCCTGCTGTACCTCTCTCTCTAAAAGATACACAGTTAATGTCACTCTGTGATTCAAGAGCCAAAATGAAAAAAGGAAATGATGTCTGAGTCGCAGAGCCAGCCTTCGCTCGATGATTTTTAAATTTGATTTCATGTCATTTACCAGAAAGTGTGTGAATATAAGGTGAGGATGAAGTCTTTGCATAAAAACCATGACAGAACCTGATACAGGCCAATAACTGCAGCGCCTGCAACATTTACAATATGGATGTTAGGTTAATGTGCAGTGAAATAGTAAAGCTTCAATGGTAGATGAATCATCATCATACATATTGTACTTGTAGTTTTCATGCAAGTGACAACTACAAGCCAAAATAAATGCTACGCTGTAGTACCCACTTCCTCAGCTGTTTGTTCCCAACAACTGAACACTTCCATGTTCTTGGAAAATCAGTCAAATACAAAATATGTTAGTTTAAGGGTAACTTCAGTATTTTTCAACCTGGACCCTATTTTCCCATGTTTTTGTGTCTAAGGGCTCTTTCACAAGCCATAGTCCGTTTAGTCTGAATCAGAGTGAAATTGATACTTTTGGTTCGTTTTCTATTTAGTCTGGTTTCGGTTTCACAGTGCAGAATTTAAAGCGAACCAAATAAAAAAAAATATCTTTTTCGTCTTGAGAGCTGCAACATCTATGCAGGGAATCATTGACTTTGATATACTGCTGTCAAAGTTTTTTCACTTTGACATGGCGTTGATCTACTGTGCTCAAAAAACCCTTCTCTAGAGTGATACACTGAAACCCAAGCTGCTCCCCGGGGGTGCTTTACAGCAGCCCACTGCTCCTAAGGATGGGTTAAATGTAGAGATCAAATTTCATGTATGTGCCTGTATGTATGTGACGAATATGATAAAGTTTAAGTTAAAAAAAAAATCCGTCTTTTCGGTTGTTTTGGTCCAAGTTCGATTACTGTGTTCACAACTGCCCAAACGAACTGTACCAGGGGTTGGACCACACCAGACAACGATTAAAACAGACAAACAGCCGCTAAATGAGCTGCAATGTAATCACTCGCAGTGTCTGACAACATTATGAAAAGGATCCTACTGAGAAATAAAACCCTTTTTCTTTACCTTTCGCTCAGGGCTGACCCGAGTGCTTTGAAGCTTCGAAGCTTCGACCATTAACATGGTAATTGAATTTCAAATCAGTATTCAAATGCTATATATGTATATATATGTTATAATAATGCATAAATCCCCAAAAAGCCCATGAGCTAAGGAATAATCCCACAATTCATATTCAGCATTAATTATTAATAGTTTTTCTCAGATGGATATCGTTTGTTGTGTCTAAAGGGGTGTTTGTGTACAGTCGAGTGGCAGTTAACTGTCTCGGCACTGAGATGGAGACAGACAGACAGAAGAGCATGTCAGCCTGCTGCTGCACGCCGTGAAGTAAAGCTTCGAATACCTTCAAATATTTCTCACCAAAGCTTCAAAGCCCAAAAATTGTAATCGGGAAACCGCCCTACTTTCCCACTTGATCCGGTCTGTTTGTTATCGTGTCGTGTGACTTGTTGCCGGAGGACGACGGTGGAAACATGAATGAGAGTTGGTGAGAGGAGTGCCACGGGACACCGGTGTTGTCAGAGTTTGTGGTGTTTGAGTACAGAAAGCGTAGCTTAGTGTTATCTATGTCAACATTCAATGTCGTGGCTGAATATTTAGATGATTTCAACAATGTAGTGCGAGATAACGAGAGAGATTGCCCCGAGCAATTACATTACGGCCCGATTAGCAGCTGCCGTCTGCAGCGTTCTCCCTCAATACTGGACCTATTTCAGAAGTCGTTGTCCCCATTAGTCACTTAGATACAAAAACATGGGAATATAGGGTCCAGGGTGAAGTTAATATTGAGTAAAATTGTTAATGAATTGTAAAACCCCAAACAGAATCCAGTCATTGCAACATAACCAATTTGTTGAACTAAACAAATGTATCCACAATATGAATTTCTTTTCATTGGTCTGAACATCAAAAAATGTAAAACAACCCTTGCACACGGCAGTTAATATGAAACCTGGTCATGTGCCATGTTTTAATGGACTTATATGAATGCAAAGGTTCACACACGCAACCAGCAGCTGTGAGATTGTGTTTATCCGACTTGTTTCTACTCCTATTTGTCAACGCAGCATGAATATCAATAGATGCACACGTATTTTCATCTCGCAGACTGTTTTCTTTCCCTCTGTCAGATCTTTACAATCAATTCCCCGACACATATACCTTGTTTGACAACGTGTAATAGGTTTTTTTTTTTGTGCGTGATACACTGAAATGATCATGACTGATGAAAAGCGGAGACGCCCTTTCTTCTCCCTCCTCGTCTTCCTCACTTCCATTTGTAATCTCGCTTTCCGTCTCTTGATCTTTTCTTTCCTTCTCTGATTCTGTCTTTCCTGCTCCATACTTCTCATTTTCCTCTCTGCTGGGTTTTGAAGTTCATCATCGCAAGTGAAGGCGACTCCGTGGCAGTTCATTTGGATTCACCGTAACTGAAGCCATGTGTGTGCGCGAGTGTGTGCGTACATCTCATCGTACACACAATCTTGTTTTTCTGACCAGCTCTGTTTCTCGCCTTGTGCTGTGCACTGAGTCGTGAGTAAAAACATTAACATGTGAAAGAAACGCACTTCATTGTGAGGCACTGTGCACCGCTTTTTACTTGGGTCAGAAGTAGAAGTAGGAGGGGGACAAAGGGAAATAAAGGGAAATAAAAGAAAGAGGGGGGGCAGGAGAGTGAGAGGAGAGTTGAGGAAAAAGAAGAACTCAGCTGAAAGGAAGAGAGAGGCAGAGGAGGGAAGATTAAAATTAGGCGACATCAAAATCACAATACATCTTGAGTCAAACAAACCATGCTTGTTTGGTTTGATTTTTATCAAAAGTTTTACGTTTCTAAGTAACCAAAACTTACATACATAGTTTTTTTTGCTTAATGAGGACTACCAGTCCAAGCATTTTTCTCCACAACAAGCCAGTCAATTCTGTGTTTTGTAGGGCTGACCCGAATGCTTCGAAGCTTCGACCGTTTCCATGGTAATCAACCTCCAAATCCTTATTTGAATGCTTTGTTTTTTGTTTGTTTTTATTATATAGGTATGTAATAGAGGTGCTAATTTAAAAAAAAAAAATGTAACCCCATAACCGACCCTCGTTAACCGATTATTAACCGTTAACTGAGAAGATTAGTGCGTCGCATGCAGCGGTGCTATTTTTAGTGCCTAACAAGCCGCCCAGCTGCAGAGGAAAGCCGATGCACAAACAGGTTTTTTTATTTATTTATTTTTTTATAATTTATTTTTTAAATTTTCATCACAAACGAAAAGGTAACATCTACAGACAGACTCAAACATACCAACCCCACATACAAAAAAAACAAGCTTAAAATTAAATGAAATTAAAAACAATTATGAAAAATAAAAAATAAAAATAATTAAAAAAAGACAACCACCACAAGAAAGCCAGACTGGACAGACAAAGATACAATCACATTTCCGCCTATATCATATCAGGGAAAGAACAGAAAAGAATATCCAAACTGGATGTCACTCAGTAGGGACTTCATCTGTCTCTTTAGCTGCTAAATGCTCCACTATGTTCACCAGCTAGTTGCTAACTTCTGTCTGTTTGGCGCAGGACAGGTAGCGTAAAGTGGGTTTATCTGGGCTTGTTTTTTTTGCTGGAAACAGTTGCCTGTTAATAAGAGTGGTGAGAGTGAACCACATCAGTAAAAACCAAAACCATGAGCTGAAAGACACTAAAGCGCTCTGTATAGCTAAGGGGAACTGCACAGTTCTGTGAAAAACTTCTGTGGGTTCCTCACTACAACCGACCCCTTTTCATTTCATCCATTGTAAAAAAGACTGTTTATTTAATTAAGTTTGCTTTTGATGCAGATTTTAAATCATATAAATTTCATCAGTTGCGCCTGTGCCAGCTTGGTTTCTTAATATTGGCAGCTTTAAAACATATTTAAAAAGTATTAACATTAAACCTGCAGGTACACCGTGTACGTTTGTGCATGAAAGCATCCCCGTTCCTCTTCCTCCTCCATGTGCTCCTCGTCATTCCTCTCTGCTTTGTCTCCAAGGGGTCCCTGATATCCTCCTGCCTGGAAGACTCCCCCCAGGGCCCCATCTGTTAATGTGTGTGTGTGTGCATGTAAGTGTTTGTGTGTAGTAGTGCGCTCTGACACCCCGGAGTTTCCTCTTCCAGGCAAACGCAATGGGATGCAATACATTTTACAAAGGATACTGTCCCAAATATCATAAAAAAACGAGTTCATATAGAAATATTCTAGTCATACTGCTACTACTTTGTTTTTGAATTGTATTGAAACAGCATTATATTTCTATATATAATCTACCTAATCTATCTATATAATTCTATAGCAGAACAGTTAATTCTGCATAGAGGATCGACCTTAATTGTTTCCTATCATCGGAGCAGCGATGTGAGAGAAAGACAGACAGAATGTTAAAGAATCAAAATGTTGGATTCATTAATGATTAAGTTGAGTATTTTTTTGTCCGTTGTCTTCTTATCTGTACCTCTGTATCAGTGTTTCTGCCTCCATCTCCTCTCTGTGTCTGTCTCTTCTTCATCCAACTAAGTCTTATCCAGGGGCGATGCAGGCTTCAATACTCCCCTGATGCTTTGTCTGGGGAACACACACACACACACACACACACACACACACACACACACACACACACACACACACACACACACACACACACACACAGATTTTAAATATGAATAATTTATCATCTCTACATAAGTTCATAACATTCTGTCCTTAAACCATTCCTTTATGTTCTAGATGATCTGACTGGAGAGAGAAGTGCACTGTGTTCACATTAAGAGTCGGAGCACACTAGTGCAGCAGTTTCCAAGAAAACATCATGCATCTACCCTTCATTAGTACATCAGAATCATTAGGAACAGACTAATACGGACATCGTGAGAGGCTGTGTGACGGCTCCATCTTTCCAAACCCCAGAAGAATTCTTTATGTATAATTTACTCTCATCATGGAAATGCTAATTTTGGATCAGTGTACGGGTGTTAACACTTTACATTCTCACATTCGCTGGCACGTAAACATGAAGTGTAGACTGTCACCAATGTTTTAAAAACTGCAGGAGAAAGAATAAGGTTGTATCCAGACCAGTGGGCAACCTCCAGGTCTGAAAAGTGAAGCCAATGCAGAAGTGCCTTAAACTTGCATTCTTTCTAACAGCAAGCAGGGGGCAACTCCTCTGGTTGAAAAAAGAAGTCTGATTGTATAGAAGTCTAAGAAAATGAGCCTACTTCTCACTTGATTTGTTACCTCAGTAAACATTGTAAACATGAGTTTATGGTCTCAATCGCTAGTTTCAAGTCTTCTTAAATACAGCATGATGTTCATTTAGTAAATTATGGTCCCATTTAGAGTCAAATAGACCATAAAGCAGGGGATGCTATAGGGCTACCTTGTGATTGACAGGTCGCAACCACGGCGTTGTCCGCTCTGGGAGTTGTACGTGTTTTCGTCTTAGAACTTTAACCCTTTCACAGTGTGTTTTCAGTTCATGAAAGCTAACTGTAACAATTTGGTTGCCGACAAATGTCTTATTCAGCGTTCGGTTGTACTTAGCTCCACCCTCTCGCGTTACTTCTGGTTGCAAAAAAAAAAGATGGCGACGGCCAAAAGCCAAGATGGTGACGGCCAAAAACCAAGATGGCGTCGGCCGAAATGCAAAACTCAAGGCTTCAAAATGTCCAACATTAGCGCTGCATTAAAAAAAACAAAAAAACACAGCCACTTCATTCAATTCAATGAGACCACTGTGTTGAGTGCCAATGCAGAGGGCTGCAGGGTTGTCCAGCAATGAGTTGAACTTTGCTCAACTTTTGCGGCAACGCAAAATCATACAGCAGCACACTGAGTTTGCCAATCACATACACGAGTGCAGATTCCTGGTAGATTACTTTGTAACATGAACACCATAATTCTTCTATGCTGCGATAACTTTCCAGAGTTGTAAAATCCTGTCTCGTAATATTGTACTCTGCTGTGCAATGTTTTGGTGTCTGATAAGCCTTCAGACCCATGGATGGATTACTACTGCTGGCCTCTCTGGATCATATTATATCCTCTCAGCGGTACCTCAAGCAACATGCCCCCTCCCACACAGCCCCATGGGATTTTTTGGCACAGTGTTTTTTTTAGATATGACGGCCCGCTTAAGTCTGTCTGTCACCATATGTGATGAAAGGACTGACACCGATGTATGCATACGGTATGAGAAGTACTTACAGGCGATTAGCAAAATCCTTACAGTGAAAAAATAAAATAATGTAGAGATTTGACAAAAATGTAGACCTTAAAGCTGCACTATAGACTGTATATAAAGATGGACGACATGATAGCTCCCCAAAAGTGAAGCCAGAACATCTTGATCGCCCCCTGGTGGCTGGCTGCAGTATAGGTCATTAATCCCGGATGGGACATGGGCAAAACTAAAAAGTCAAATAATTTTTCCCAAAGATGGTTCACTGTCATTTTATGTAGTTCTTACCACACTGATGTATGTTCATGTGTTAATTTTTGTTTAATTAAAGTTAATTAAAGTTTGGTTTTAATGAGTTATTTGATGCTATAGAGAGGCGAAGTCCCGCCCCTTCAATATTTTTATATTAACAATGGATCAAATGACTAATATAAAAGGTGTGGCAATCATTGTTTTGGTTCACTCTCACCGCTCTCAGGAACTTTTGGTGCCACCGACAGCAGGCAACTGTTTTCAGCAAATAAGCTCTGATAAATCTACTGTACATGTACGCTACCTACCCAACAAATAGCAGACAGACAAAGTTAGCGACTAACTGGTGAACATCGTAGTCAACATAGCCATTCGAAAGCCAGATATCAGCCAATCTTCATCCGAAGCAGTTTGTTTAATTACATATTTATTGTAGAATTTATCACCGATAACCTGGAAGCCCTTAACCTGAATTTGTTTTTAATCCTTGTAAGTAAACATTACCATTGTTGTTTTTATTATCATCATTTTAGTTAGAGGCTTTTAGTTCCCCCTGAGGGTCTGGAAGCTGCTGTAGAGGCGTTTCCACTATGACAAGAAGAGAAGCCTTTGATTCCAGTTGTCTCTCAACCAGCTCGCCGTTCGTCTTCTCTCGTCTCGTGTGTCCGTTGTCTCTTTTTCCGTGTACATGCATGTGTTCGCCACCCACCATGTTCTCGAATGCTCTCTTAGTCACCGAATACTTGAGGCTGGCTTCTCTTCTGCTCCAGTTGTTGCTCAGTCTGTGTGGCTGCTCCTCGAGCCTTGTGGGAGACATGAGGTAATGATGCAGAGGTGCGTATGTGTGTTCCTTTATTCAGTAACACGCACTCCCTGTCCCCCATTTTCTTTCCTATTTTCTTGCTTTGCACCAGTGTGTTGTTGTGGGTTAATGAGTTCAGTGGCCGTAATGTCTGCACTTTGGCGACCCAACACGGCCACGAGAGGTAAATTAAGACTTCAGTATCCAAAGATCCTAGTAAACGTCACACAGCACGCTCATGTTTACCAACCTGGCCAGTCTAATCTATCTTCCGTGACAGTCGCAGGTTGGTAAACTGGGCTGTGAGTTATACAAACATGTACTCATAGGCAGGAGTAATCTCATTGACTAAGGTAAATCTCAGTAGGTGGAGCCAAAGGACACAAGTTTTTTTGTCTAAAGTTACCATGAGGAACTTTTAACTGGTTATGAAACAGTCTCAATGCCCTATAAACAAGTAAAGGACACCATCAGCGAGATATTTCTATATAGTTATTATTATGGTGCGTTCTTACCAAGAGCGAAGCAAAGTTTTCGCGCTACGCGATTATATGCAAAATGCAAAGAGGCGAATAGACCCGAATTCTTGACAAAGAGTTTCTCGCTCGAGTTGAAATATTTCAACTCCCGTGAACACGCGAATGACGCTAATTTCACGTATTCACGTCGCGAAAGTTTAACAGTGTTTTTTATATTTTTATTGATTCTCTTCCTGTCGTCACTGACGTCCTGACGTTGTTTAATCAGAATTGGAGGAAAAAAATGTTGTAGCCGTCTGTGGTCACCCAGAGCTACGATAGTACCTCATGTTTGTACATAGACTGGACGAAATTCTGTGTGTAAATGTATGTGTATAAACCACAGACTGTCTATGGTATAAACAACGTCGCTGCCGTATTTATGCGTAGATGAAATTATTTTGAGTGTTGATGGAGCAGCTGCAAAGCCTGGCACTGATCAATCCAAACTCCATTCAGAAAACAAGCATTTTAAAAGTTGTTTGCTTGTCGTCTCGCGGACAGACCTGACAAAGCATGAATTCAGACTCCTTACAAATCGGCAGCATTATGTTGTTATTTCGGCATCCTTTTTATCCGTTTATGCAATTAAATCACAGCACAATCTGTTTATTTGGGGTTTATATCGCCGTAGCAACGAGTGACTTGCTAGATACAGTCAGTGCAACACAACCGTTTTTTATCCACAGGGACCGCCAAAATCAACACAAAATGAAAGTTCCTCGTAGTAGCTTTACGTTTAGTGCCGTGTTATTTTCTCGTTAACCTTCACTGTGTACGTGCAGATAAACAGTAAATCAGTTCAGAGAGGCAGTCTGCCCTTGTTTAATATTTAACTCCATGCAGAGAGTCTCGTCTCTCGCTCAAGAGACCTTTTTCATATTCGCACGTCTAGACGGAGCCGTCAGAGATCACATAAAGAGCATATGGAGACTGTGATTCATACCCCGAGTTTTTTTTCTTTTTTCTTTTTGAATAATCTGACAGGTCTGATTGTCAGATAGGCTGGCTGCTGATGTGTGTGGCAGTCCATCATTAACATAGTGGATCTCGCTGGATGAGTGATGCGATGTGTGTGTCTCTCTGTGTGTGTGTGTGTGTGTGTGTGTGTGTGTGTGTGTGTTCGTGTGTGTGTGTGTGTGTGTGTGTGTGTTCGTGTGTGTGTAGTCCTTTCTCTGCCATTCATAATAGATTCATTTAGTAGCTTAGATCTTGTCAGCCTCAGGCTCACTCCTTTATGTCAGTCAGCCTGTGTGTGTGTGTGTGTGTGTGTGTGTGTGTGTGTGTGTGTGTGCCCATGAATGCATTCATCGACATTGATTCTGCAGAATAAAAATGACTGAAGCGTCTTCTCACACAAAGGAACAATTCTTATTTCTCTGCTCAGGCGTATGCTGGGTTGTAATCAAAGAGTTTTACCTCAAACTGAGATTCTGATTGAAACGCATGACACCAGCTAAGACAGAACAATTCTTCTCTGATAGTAAATTAACCATTAAATAATAAGGTTTCAGAGAATAGAGAGATTTGTTTCATCTATATATATATATATATATATACACATACTGTTATTTGAAAATAAACCGTACGAAAATGTGCTGCACAGACAGTTATGCTGTATGTAGCATCGTTTGTCAAATTAATTGTGGTCATCTCAAAAAATGATACCATCTTCCTTGTGGCCTCCTTAGCTAGCGAGGATCCCGATAAAGTAGCCTACTGGCACCTTCAGCTGTCTCTGTTGGACGTGTTTGTTACGTGACCAGGTCGTAGTGGTCCCTCAAAAATCTCCCAAATCTGACCTGGTGACTCACAAAAGCCCTTTTTCACGGCAGACATTTTGACATTTTCGTCATAGCATTTAAAACACAGGTGTTACTGATAACATTAGCAATGGCTGCATTTCATTTGGGTGTATCGGTATCCAGACAGGCAGCAAACTGAAAAAAGTGAAGCCAATGTGAAAGTGCCTTAAACCTGCATTCTTTCTAATAGCCAGCAGGGGACGACTCCTCTGGTTGCAAAAAGAAGTCTGATTGTATAGAAGTCTATGAGAAAATGAGCCTACTTCTCATTTGATTTATTACTTCAGTAAACATTGTAAACATGAGTTTATGGTCTCAATCGCTAGTTTCAAGTCTTCTTCAATACAGCATGATGTTCATTTAGTAAATTATGGTCCTATTTAGAGTCAAATAGACCATAAAGCAGGGGATGTTTTACGGCGTGGTTACCTTGTTGTCAATTCATGAAAGTTAACTGTGACGTTTTGGTCGCCTGAAAACGTCTTATTCAGTGTTCAGTTGTGCTTAGCTCCACCCTCTCGTGTCACTTCTGGTTGCAAAATATCAAGATGGCGACGGCCAAATACCAAGATGGCGACGGCCAAAAACCAAGATGGCGACGGCCAAAATGCCGAACTCGAGGCTTCAAAACGGCAGTCCACATACCAAAGTTTGACGTCACGGTGACTACGTTCTTATATACAGTCTATGTGACTCAGTGCTATGTATCCATTCCACTGAGCCAGCAGGCAAAATACCAGAGCTAGGGGATGAGGACAACTAAATGGCATGCAGCCTTTAATTAACATCATTAATTACACCTGTGCCTTTCCTGCTGTGACGTGTCAATATGTCCGCTGTGAAAAAGGTCTATTAAAGAGGCTGCTAGAGGCTTCCTTATTTGTGTTTACAGTAATTCAACTAATTAGTGCTGTAATGTTGATTAATTGATTTGTGATTTATTAAAGGAACAGTGTCAGCATTTAGGGGGGCTCTATTAGCAGAAATGGAATATAATATTAATAATTATGTATTCTTTTGTGTTTAATCACCTGAAAATAAGAATCGTGTTTTTGTTACCTTAGAATGAGGTAGGATTTAGCCCGTGGGCTGATTTGGTCCTATGCCCTTTTTTTTATGTCATTATAAACAGCCTGGTCTCCTAAAAATTACATTCCCATACAACAAAACTGCGTAGGGTCAGGGTTGGGGAGTCCGCGTAGGGAGGAGGTCGGAAACTAAACCTAACAAAGTAGTTTTGTTGCTTTTTTTGTTATGTTTTGCTTATGTTTTATTTCATAGTCATTTTAAGCCAAACTATGATGTTATTTTTACTAAACCTAACCAAGTAGTTTTCTTGTGTTAAATCCCGGGACTTTAGTTCAGGGGACCAGTGTTCGTGTCCCATGTGAAACTAATTCTAAAAAAGTGGTTTTGTTGCGTTTTTTGTTGTGTTTTGCTTAAATTTCGTACTCATTTCGTACTCTGTTTATTCTAGGAACTAAATGATTGATCAGTTAATTGAAAAATGATCAATGGATAATGCAAACAAGCAGCAGTTCTAAACTAATATATCTGAATTCACAAAATGGTTCAACTAGAACCTTTTACGAATCGAGGGCGGAAGGAGATTAAACTATTCAGATGCTTGTGGTCTATCCTGCCAGCCAAACAATAATGCAGATTCAAAAGCACCACTGTGGGTTAAACTTAACCAGCAGTCTTTTTTTTTTTTGCTTTTTAATATTTGATACATATTCAGCTATTTTTCGCCAGCAGTGATGCAAACAGGAGACGACGGTCTCACCCAAAAAAGTCAAGCTCTACATTATTCAATTTGATAATCCTGCATGTTCTCTGAGCAGTTAGCTCGCTCAGCAGTGCAGAACCTTCTCACAGAGGGTGAAATTAGCTCTGTGTGTGTGTCTGTGTGTGTGCATCAGTGTGTGTGTGCGTGTGTGTCTGTGTGTGTGTGTATGTGTGTGCGTGTGTGTGTGCGCGTCCGTGCATGCGCCATCCAAGGGAGCTTAATTGGTGTAAGTGTAGGCAGAAAGAGAGACACGCACATGTTTTCGTGTATCCATGTGCACTTCTTTGTATTTTTGCATTAAACACACATCTGTACAGCACACACACACACCTTCACTCTCCTCCTTGTGTCACCTTTTTGTCCCCTTGCTGTCTTCCTTTGTCCTCCCCCCCTTGTCTCCTACACCCATTTTTTTCCCATCCATTTAACTTTCTTTCCCCTCCTCCTTGTATCTTCAGTCTTTTCTTCATCCCCTCTGCTCCTCTTCGCTCTCTCACCTTTGTGTCCTCCGCTGCTGTCTCTTTTCTTCTCTTTGTCCTCCGTGCACTCTCTCTCGTCTCGCCTCTCCTCCCTCGAGAGCAAGGGATGAGCTGAAATGATCGGGGTGTTGTTGTAAAAAGAGCAGCAGCAGCATCAGGTGTTAATGGTTTCTGTCTGGACCGCTTTAACAGCTGACTGCTCTCTGAGCTGCTGCAGTTCACAAAGTTCCTTCAGAAAGTTTACAGACATCTTTACTCTGTCTATTGCAGCGTTACAGCCTAGTTCATAGATCAAAATGAATGAAATGTATATATATAAACAGTGTAGCATTTCAGGGGATCTATTTGCAGATATGTAATATAATATTCATAACTATGTTTTCATTAGTGTATAATCACCTGAAACTATGAATCATTGTGTTTTTGTTAGCTCAGTATGAGCCCTTCATATCTACATAGGGAGCGGGTCCTCTTCACGGAGACCGCCATGTTGCTCCGCCATGTTTCTACAGTAGCCCAAAACGGACAAACCAAACCCTGGCTCTAGAGAGAGCCTTTCACGTTTTTACCTGAAGGCCACCGTAGTTCTCTGACACGCTTGTGAAACTGCGGTAACGTGAGCCGCAGAGTGTTAAACTGGAGTACCGCCGGTGGTGATAATGATTGGCCCAACAGCACGATATGCGGTAATATTGCCATTTTTTATTTTATTATTTGCAAATTACTTATCCTAATCTTAATGCTTTATAAATAAGCTTTATTGTTAGGCTATTATAAGATGATCATTTTAAAACTAATTAAATAGGCCTACTTGTTTATTGTTAAATGCAGGACACACAATATGAGGCGCAATGGGTTTTTTTTCAGCTGAGACGCTTTGGTTGCATCTTGTTGCTATGATACGGAATATCCGCAGAGGTAAAAAATGCCAGTACAAGGTAAAGTACTTGCTCTGGATATATGCGAAATACGCACCCATTGCAAAGAATTAAAAAGAAAAAAATGAACATAACATTTGTGGCGGTTGCTTGCCATCCCATGTGGTCGGTTTGTCAGTAGCACGGTATCGCAATATTGGGGTTAATGTGACAGCCCTAGGTACCGCCAGGCGCCGTCTGACTTCCGTTGCTTCTTAAGTAGTGTTATGATGGTATGGATGGCCTGTGAGCGAGGCGAACGGCGTTACCACGGGTTTGCACTCAGCGGCTCACGTTAACGCAGTCTTGGAAAGGGAGGAGTGAGCTGAGGGGTACTCAGTCGGTTGCAATCTGCAACCACACCACTAGATGCCGTCAAATCCTACACACTGTACCTTTAAACAAATCATAATGTATAATCGGGATATTTTCATTTTGACCACTTTACAAAAGAGCATAAATTAAATCCCAGACAGCTGAACAAGAGTATACAGATATTGAGCCAGTTCCTATTCTTCCTGTAGAACTTATTTGTATTTTATGGTTTGTGATATTTATTCTGTTTGTTTAAATTTGTTTTAACATTCAGTTTCAGAGAGAGAGAGAGAGAGAGAGGGAGAAAGGACAAAAACAAGGAGAAAAACCTGATACTTTTCCATCAAAATTGCAGACTCTCTGCTTTAAAAGTCTCCCATGTGGATTTGACAACAATAGGTACACTGGCAGCATCAGCATGCTTTATTCTGGGAATGCTGTGAAAAAGCAAGTGGAACTCGGAGATATGAAATGTAATTTCCATATTTAATCATCTGAGTGTTACTCCATGACTGAATGCGAGAGGGTGTTGTGCACACACATGTGTGTGTTTATGGATTTAAATGAAGACAGGAAAGTCTAGCTTCAGGGGATTTTTTGTATTCCTTTTTCAGCTACTTGTCAGCTACTTGTTGCCATGGTAGCGTTATGTCAGAAGTGTAACTCGGTGTGTGTGTATGTGTTATGATGCTGACGGATGCGGCTGCTGGGGCCAGATGTGGTCACTGACACAGTGACCACCCTCTGTCATTTCCCCGATGCGCACACACACACACACACACACACACACACACACACACACACACACGTACAGTACTAGCGCTCGTAAAATGCAAAATATAGGTCAAAATGGAAATGTGGGACGGACAAGATGTTCAGTTCTGTTTTGAGCTTTAATTATATCAATCACCTTGAGTCAGTGTATTCTCAATATAATGGCGAGCAACAGCTTTATTGTGTTGAAGTGCTGTTAGAGGTCTCAGTGGCAGATACTGTGTATGTGTAAACCTTGGCTAATGAAACTCTATATGGCTGAATACCACAATGGGTAACTGAGGTGTGTTCGTGCGTGCGTGTGTTTGTGTGTGTGTGTGTGTGTGTGTGTGTGTGTGTGTGTGTACCTGTGTACCTATAAAAATATTTAATCGCGCTTAATCGCATGATTGTCCATAGTTAATCACAATTAATCGCACATTTTTTATCCGTTCAACATGTACCTTAAAGGTAGATTTCTCAAGTATTTAATACTAAAATGTCTAAAATGTATCCTGGTTGATTATTGCCACTCAGGCATTCATGGATTACCAGAGAGGCCTGCAGGCCCCCGAGGGGTCAAGTCATCATTTTGACTATTATATTTTATTCTAATTAATATTTTTCTCTTCATTGTGTTTTCTAATGCATTTCATCACCATAAAACCTTGAATTGTGGCTGTTTGAAAGGTGCTGTGACACTAAATAAACCTTCTTGCCTAAAGTTCTCAAGCCACTTTAGACTCATAGAAAATCTGCAAAATGTTGCTGAAAGTAAAGTTCAGGTGTTTTTCATTTGTTCATTTTCTTTGGATGACCAACATGTAACTCCAGACAAAAAAAAAACTATATTTGGACCAACATACAAAATCAGTTGAGCCAACTAACTGTATATTGTCAGGATATAGGGAGCAAATGAGAAGTCATCAGTGTTTGACCCCTGATTTATACATCAAACAAAGCATTTCATATTACACATGAGAGGAGTGCAGTCTAGAATTACCATTTTTTAGGTTTTTATTTTACAAAAGATTATTTGCGTAGCTGAAAGTGTTTCAGTGGGTCTCACAGACCCAGATCAGCTACAGATGACCAGCCCAAGCTCTCTAAGAAAACAAGGAAAACCTCCCAATGAACATTAGAACAGCATAATGGACATGGGAAGAATCCTCGGGAAAGGCAATTCAAAGAGAGATCCCCTCTCCTCGGACGGCTGGGTGTGTGTGTGTGTGTGTGTGTGTGTGTGTCAGTGTCTGTGAGCGCATTAGTAATTATATCTTTGTGAGGACCAGTTTTTTATTAACACCAGAAAAGTGAAATTACTTCACTTTCCAAGAGTGAAATAAAGTCTCAACCCTCAAACAACCCTTTTCCAAGTGCTGTTTAGGGGTTGATTGATCCTCACAAAGATACAAGAACAAATGTGTGTGTGTGTAAATGTATGTATATGTGCATTTTCGTGGCTCAGCGTGGCTCAGAAGAGCTTCTGGTACCACTTCCTCCTCTTTTCTTTGGCGATCTGGTTCTTAAGATCTGCCAGCTGGGAGCTCCACTCCAGTTCTTTCTCCCGAAGAGTCTTCTGAACGCTTTCTGTGTCCTAGGGATGATAATAATTTAACAGTTTAAGCGTCAACCAACATTAAGCATTTTAACCGATTAACGCTACCGGTTAAACGGTTAAGAGAAATATTAATAATAGGGATGTTAATAATTAACCGTTTAACCAACATTAAGCATTTTAACCGATTAACGCTATCGGTTAAATGAAATATTAATAATTAATTAAAAAGCTGAGATAAACTCAAGAGGAGCAGCTCGTCAGTTTAAGGAGAAAAGCTGCTCAACCTTAAAAGCTGGCGCACCGTCGATGCGAGGCACAGATCTTGTCGGTTAACAGTAAATAATCGGTTAATTAGGGTCGGTTATCGGTTAAGAACATTTTTTTAAATTAGCATTCCTACCTTGGCCTGAAGAAGGGATGAGTCCTGGCACTCGATGTAATGACTCTGTATCTCTATCTGTTGCTCAGCCTTCTCCAGAGCAGCTACGAGGGTGTCTTTCCCCTGTTTTTGCTCGTCTAGCTGAGCAACAAAGGAGGAGCAGGTTTTCTCCGTCTCCTCCAGCAGGGATGTTTTTTCCTGCTGCCAGAGGAGATGGTGACTCGCTAGCTGATCTTCAGATCTTGCCTTCAGATCAGCCATGATGGTCATGTTCAGCTCGTCCTGCGCCTCCAGCTGGACAAGATGGTAGCGCTGGGATTTCTCCAGCTCTGCCAAGTGAGAAGACTTGTCCTCCTGCCACTTGCGATGTCCAGCTGTCAGCTCCTGCTCAGACTCCTTTAGAGCAGCCATGATGTTCGTCTTACTGTCTCTGAGTTCCTCCAGTTCAGACAGACAGTTGGACAGGAATTTCTCTGTCTCCTCCTGGATGGTGGCATTCTCCGACTGAAAGAAGTAGTTCTTATTTTTCAGCAGATCTTCTGACTTTTTCAGATCTGCCGTGAGCTTCAGTGTCATTGCTCTCTGCTCCTTAAGCTGGGCTTGTTGTGTCTTCTTTTCCTCTTTTCTCTTTCGGAGGACCTCTCTTAACTTGCTCAGCTCTCCCTGTTGTTCTTTGGTTTGAGCCCTCTCAATCTCCAGCAAGCTCTCCAACTCCAACTCAATGTTCGTTTTTGCCACAGCGAGCATCTTCCTTTCAGCGTGTAGCACAGACTTATTTTCCTCCAAGTCTTTACGAAGGGCCTCTTTCTCCCCTTTGATCTTCTCCAACATGAAGTCCTGGCTCTTGATCATGCCGTCCTTCTTCCTCAGGTCTTTTTTAGCGTCGTTCAGCATCGAGCTGACCTTATCCAACTCCAGTTTCAGGAACTTATCCCTAGCTGGAGATTGGATAGCCACAGCCTTATTGAGCTGGGCTTTCAGGTCAGCTATCTCCCTCTGCAACATATCCTTTTCTTGGCTCCACTCGTTGTTCTGCTGTTCCGGAAGCCAATCGAAGAAATTCCCCAGCACGTCCTCTTCAACCTCGAGGAAGATCTTCCCGTCCGATGAACTCCGGGTGATCTTCGCCTCATTGTCATGAAGTTGAAGCCTGCAGGTGTTTTCCAAGGTAGTCAGGAAGAAATCCCTCATTTCAAACTCCTTGGAGTTGAAATCAATGTTTTCCAACATTTTCTCAGTTTTTCTTCTCTTGATACCTATTCTGTCACAGTCAAATCTCGCTCTGATCAGAACTTCTGGAGCGGGGCTATTTATAGATTCTCAACATTCTAAATTGATGATGCGACAAGGGCGATCACCGACTGTGTCACATTCTACTCCTATTCCTTTGATTCTACTGTTGCTATGGATACCAGTTTGATTATGTTTGAAAATGTGAATGTAATGATTTCTGATTATCCCTAAAATATAGCAAAGAAAGTACACTTTACACTCGGGAGATTTGTCAAGTATTTAATACTCTTATCAACATGGGAGTGGACAAATATGCTGCTCAACACAAAGTAACAGCACAAATATAATATAAAATGTATAATCTCATAAATTTTAGTACTCATTCCTGTAGCACTCTATAGTAAGCTCTGCAACTTTAGTGTTGTGGTTCAATCTCACCGCTCTCATCAACTTTATTTTCCAGCAGCAGCAAGCAGCGTAAAAACCTGTGATAAACCCTGTATGTGCCTAAACAGCACACTGACAAAGTTAGCAACTAGCTGGTGTAGCATTTAGCTGCTATAGAGCCAGATATTTCCCTTACATACTTCCCATGTTCGCCATGTCAACTTTAGGTGATAATTAGGGCCGTCAATCGATTAAAATGTTGAATCGCGATTAAACGCATGATTGGCCATGATTAATCGAGATTGATTGCAAATTAATCACACATTTTTTATCTGTTCAAAATGTACCATAAAGAGAGATTTGTCAAGTATTTAATACTCTTATCAACATGGGAGTGGGCAAATATGCTGCTTTATGCAAATGTATGTATATATTTATTATTGGAAATCAACTAACAACACAAAACAATGACAGATATTGTCCAGAAACCCTCACAGCTACTGCATTTAGCATAAACAATATGCTCAAATCATTACATGGCAAACTGCAGCCCAACAGGCAACAACAGCTGTCAGTGTGTCAGTGTGCTGACTTGACTATGACTTGCCCCAAACTGCATGTGATTATCATAAAGTGGGCATGTCTGTAAAGGGGAGACTCATGGGTACCCATAGAACCCATTTTCATTCACATATCTTGAGGTCAGAGGTCAAGGGACCCCTTTGAAAATGGCCATGCCAGTTTTTCCTCGCCAACATTTAGCTTTAATTTGGAGCGTTATTTAGCCTCCTTCCTGACAAGCTAGTATGACATGGTTGGTACCGATGGATTCCTTAGGTTTTCAGCTTCATATGATTCCAGTATCTTCACTCTAGCATTGAGCCCGCTACAACCTCCGAAAGTTCAATTGTGTTAAAGGGACTATATGTAACTTATCACGCGCATAAATCATACCGGGTCGGAATCCCATGCGCGCTCGCGTGTGGGTACGCGCTGCTCCTGCAGCCTGCTGCCTGTTTGCACACCGCGCTCGTTCTCACCCGCTCGGCTCGCTCCAACTCCACGTGCACGCGCGCACACTGCAGAGAGTTAGTTTAGCTCTGAGAATATCTAGTGAATGTGCAGTGGACGTTTTTGCAGAAATAAATGCTGCCGCTCCTCCAGACCAACAGAGGTTTCCCATGTCTTGTGAAGTGACGGAGCTCCGCAGAGAGTTACGTTATCGTCCCGACCGGGTGTCGGTGTCCCCCCCCCCCTCCCCCCCGTTCCCTCCGGGTCGGCGGGCTGAAGCAGGAAAAGTTAACACTAGGATCAGCATTGATTCATGGAGAGACCTTCGTCTGGTCAGCTAACAATACTGCCAAGCAGGTAATGTAGAGCGAGCACAAGCGCGATCGCGAGCAACAGGACGCTGACTTTCATTGACATTGCGGCCACAGGTGTCGCTGTGAACAAGCAATTTCTGATTCTTACATATAGTCCCTTTAATGCGTTAAAGAAATTAGTGCCTTTAAAACGAATTTGCGTTAACGCGCTATTATCGCGTTAACTTTGACAGCCCTATCTAATCCCACCTTTCCAAGTAATCTGTTACTCCCCAAGCCTGTCCACAGCTTTTACATTTGGGTGAGCTAGGCTAGCTGTTTTCCCCTTTGCCTGGTTTCACTTAATCTGTGCCTACATCTCCAACTTGGGGGCAACATGAGAGCGACACGAACCCTCTCATCTAACTCTCGGCAAGAAAACAAATAAGTGTTTTGTATTCAATATCAGTATAAATAACTTAATAAGCTTATAATGGCCAATGATGCCATTTTTAAACAACATGATTGACAGCCAATCGGTGTTCTCCCTTTGACTGACTTCAACACAATGTTATTGACAGGAGGCTGTGCTAAACATGGCAATGCCACTGTGTAGTTACTGTATACTATAGTCTGTGACTGATGAAATGTGACAGCTGACAAAATGGTTCAGATCAAGTTCTATCCATCTGTAGACATTTTTTACTTTTACTTTTTCACTGTTAGGCTAACAGCTAAACAATAGCTACATTTCAGTTGCTGTCTCTTCCTCACTCATACGAGTTTATACTATAATTCTACTGTAATTCTAGAAAAGGTGTAGTGTAATTTGTGGTTCTTATGTTGTTCGGATTTCTTGGCGGCAAAGACAAATAATGTCAACAACAATTCTACTGGAGTCTTACAGTAAATGTGCACCTTTTGGTCTGTAAGCCAAGAATTAGAAGACTTTGGTTGTTGAGTGTCGTGTGAATACCCTCTAATGCTTGACATTAACAAGCTATAATGCTGAAATTCTGCCGTTTTCATTTTCACATCACGCAGACAGTCAAACAGCAGACTGAACGTCACAGAAGCCGCAGCATTAGAGGAGGAATTTAAACAACTGTTACTCGTACACATTGCATATTTGACTAGTAAACATCTCCTGTAGATATAATACGGCTGGGTGGAGCTGAACTTGAACCCTACATTTCATATCTCTACAGGTTCAACTGTAGCCGAACCAGGCAGCAATACAACAAAGATGTATTGATTTAGTTGGACTTGGGTTAAACAATGTCTCTCTCTCTCTATCACACACACACACACACACACACACACACACACACACACACAGACGCATGACACACACAACGAGGAATGTAAAGCTAATACCTGTTAAGTCATGTGTGACCAGTTACAGTTAAACCATCTGCTCTGACCCAATTAGACCCATTGTCTTTACTGTATACTGTGAAGCACACACACACACACACACACACACACACACACACACACTAGTGACAAAGCACTGGATAAGAAACGTCCAATGAGTCATGTCCATATCCAGTAAGTCTTTGTTATTTATTTCCATCTTTACAAAATGCTGCTGTGCATCTAATTAAAACTCATCTGCACAGTTTATCCTGTGACTTATAAAAACTGTGATTTCTATGATGATATACACTGACTTCTTCAAATATTGAGCAAAGTTTTGGGTTGTTGTAAATCAAAAATTTTTACTGTATTAATTTAGATATTTTCCAAAGTAAAAGTCCCTAGAAGTTTATGATTCAACTTTTTCCCATGGTCTAGTATTAAGAAATTTAACAAAAATCACAATAAATCGTAATATAGAATCGCAATACTTAAAAATCACAATACATATCGAATCAGCACCCAAGTATCGTGATAGTATTGAATCGGGAGATAGGTGTATCATCCCAGCCCTAGTATATCCTAATCGTTATATCTGGTATGATCTTTTTTGTACATTGCATTATTTTCAGTTTTCCAATGTTCTCCAATATGATTTTAATTCGGAAATATTCGTCAGCATAATAAATGCAGATAAGGCAGGTTTACTCTCTGAGACCTCCCTGAATATACCAGGAGGAAATGACTGCATGAACACATTCACTCATGCAAAGATAAGGAGCTGTTCATGCTAACACACAAATATATAGGCTACAGCAGTTCAGAGTGTACACACGTAACTTAGACATGTGAATTAATATTTTACACACACGTGCACACCGACTGCATGTCAATAAATGTGAAGATAATCTATGTATGTACTAAACAAAAAAGAATGAATAAAAGCATATAGGCATCATGTGAGTAGATTTAAATGCAGATAGTGTGACACGCAGTCATGAATAAATCCACGCACACGCTGCATGTCCTTAAATTTAAACACCAATTGTAGATTCAGACATGCGCTCATGAATAAATAATGCACAGCAATTCTGAGGCCGAGCTTGTGATATTTAGCAGAGCATTAGCGCTAAATAAACTGCTCTGAAAGAGAAGAACATCACTTTTCCTTTAATCTTTTTTCGTGATTTTTTTGTGTTGCGTGTTTGTCTGCAAATTTAGTTTGTCCAGATGCTGTTCATATTCTTTTACATTATTCATGTCCGAAACACAGCCTTGTTAAAACACACAAATACGCCCTCACAATGCGTTTAAACAGAATTCATGCTGTGCACTCTCCGCCCAAAAGAACAATTCACAAACAACACAGAATATGAAACATTCACTCATGCATTAACAATGCTCACACTCACATATAGAGTGCTAGGATAAAGTGTGACCTGAGGCCAACCAGTCATGTTTGACCTCATTAGAGCTGTACTCATTTAACAGTTGCCCCACCGTTTGTAAACAGCAATACACACTTCTAAATGTATTGTACAGATATATTAAAGGTGCTATGTGACATCCATAAATCATGACTGCATTTAAAGGGGATATATCATGCTCATTTCCAGGTTCATACTTGTATTTTGGGTTTCTACTAGAACATGTTTAATGTTCCAAAAACACATTATTTTCTCATACTGTCTGTCTGAATATACCTGTATTCACCTTCTGTCTGAAACGCAACGCTTTAGCGCCTGTCTCTTTAAGACCCTCTCCCAAAAACGCCCAATCTGCTCTGATTGGCTTGCGAGAAAAATATGGTGCACCTTTGCAAAGGTAGCTCTCAAGCTGTGGGCGGTATATTCTAACCAGAGGGCAACCTCCAGGACATAGGAAGGGGAGCCAAGTCTGAATGGCTTGTTGAATCACATGTTTTCTGATCTAGACAGCCCCAAAAAAACTGACCGGGTATTCTTATTTCACAGTTTGTGGGTTGGTGGGCACTTCAGATACCCAAATGTACAGTATGTGGACAAGCAGAGAAAACGTGAGTTTTTCACGGTATATCCCCTTTAAGTAATTCTGAGACTCTTCGGTAATTGGTGGACTCTCTCACTCTCATAATTTTACATTGGGAGGGAAGCAAGAAGGCGCTTCCAGATTTTCTGTTGCCAGCAGATGAAAAAGATTTTCGAACAAGCTTTCAGGGAGTTTGACATTTTCAGATCAGCAGTCCTCGAACACGTTTGTCTCTTCATTTATCTGCCTCTCTCTCTCTCTTACATACAGGTGCTCTGAACCAGCGCAACTGGGGTAAGAGGTACCCGTCCTGTAACAGCGCCAGGCAGTCTCCTGTGGACATCGACGAGACGTTTACTCAAGTCAGGCTGCAGTACCAGAATCTACAGCTCGAGGGCTGGGACAAACCGACGGCAGAGTCCAGCACCATCCACAACGACGGGAAGACCGGTATGTTGATGTCCTTCCACTCCTCTTTATGTACCTTTCCTGCAGAGCCAAAGCGTAACTTTGTTATATGTCCAGTTCAAGCTATGGAAGCCATGTTTGCACCCTGCAGGAAATCAGACCACGAGCTGTTTCACACCAATTGAAAGATGAGTGGCATGTAGGGTTGCTCTCTTTCCTTTCAATCCCAGATTAAAGCAGCACCCAGAAGAGGAAGATACAGTATGTGGTAGATTCAATCTATGGAAATGATTGTGACTTCATTCCGGTGCTGTAAAACACAACATCTTAATCCCTAGATGTGGAAAGAAGCTTAACTTTCCTGAAGCAGAAAAAAAAAACGATTCACAACTCCGGGGTTAATGATGGAAAGGAGCAGCGAGGATTAAAAGGAGAAAGAGTCAGACAATGAAAGAGAGAGAGAGAGGGAGAAGTACTTCAGAGAGAGGCAACCAGAGGGACAGCAGCACTGACTAGGATGATCGATGTCAAGAGGCAGAGATGAAACTGAGCAACAGAAAAAGCAGCAACAAAAGAGCAAGAGGGGAAAAATGTATACAGGGAGAGAGCTGGGGAGAGAGATGAGGCCGATGTGGAGCGACAGTGAGAGGAAAGGCAGCGTGAGGAGTGATGTCTGGTCTGATAAACAAATGAAAGCTGTCGGAGCTATCATCACCATCTTTCTAATACAGCCTGGGCTCTGTGTGTGTGTGTGTGTGTGTGTGTGTGTGTGTGTGTGTGTGTGTGTGTGTGTGTGTGTGTGTGTGTGTGTGTGTGTGTGTGTGGGTCTGTCCTCTATACATTAATGATCCTAGAATGAATCTCTTTCTCTGTGAAGCCAGAGAGGAAATTGCATATTAAAACAGATATTGCATAGCTGCCAGATATTAAGGGAGAAATATTTGGTCTGCACAGTCTCACCAAGCTGATTGTTCCAGCCTGCTGTGATCTATCCTTCAACAAAGAAAATAGATCTTCATAAAATTTTAGGGATGCACCGATACCGATACCAGTATTGGGTATCCGGTCCGATACTATGCTTGTGTACTCGTACTCATAATCGTAAAACTACTCCTATACAACATTACCCAATAGCACGTTACGACAACGTATGCAGAGGTGCTGTGGCTGAAGTGCCTAACAAGCCGCCCAACTGTGACGATAACCCGATAATCAGATGCACTGTATGCGCAAAACAAACAGGCAACTGAGTCCCCAGTTCACCTGTCCGGGAGAGTTGCCAGCAACGATGTTGCATGCATTGTCGTGGACCGCATCATCTAGTTTAGCTGTGAGGTTGTCAGCTGTGTGTCTGCCTGGCGTACTCTGTCAGGGTTTCCACTAGTGTATTGCATGCCCGGCAGTAAGCCGTGTGTGTGACGATACATATGAAGCTAGCAGTAACGTTATAGCTGTGAGCGTAGCAGTGCAGTGTGTGTACAGTTTATTTGTTGGTTAATAAATACGATAACTCCTCAGGACCCAAGCCAAGCTCCTGTGTCCCGCTGATTAAAGTGAAGGGGGTTAGTCCCCGAAGTTAGCAACAACTCCAGCTCAGGCTCACTTAAGGTGTGCTGTTAAGGTGGACCAACTATTTCTCCTTTAAGTGACAAACTGCTCCTCTGAGTTCTGCTCAGCGTTTTATTTTTTATCTTTAATATTTAATCAGTTCATTATTAAAGCTGGGGTCTGCGATCTTGGAAAACTAGCATAATTTGAAAGTCGCATCGCCTCAGGAGCTCCGTCTAAACCCCCCCCTCCCCTCGAAACTCCTTATAAGGCAACGCCCCCCACACACATGCACGAGCACCGCCGCATCTTAACTACTTCACATTTTTCGTAGCTATTTCATCACTAAATTCACTTCTGAAAAATGTTGAGGCGAGAAATCAACGGTGTAGATTTAGAATATTGACAGTTTTACGATGTTAGATGGCGAATCAAACGTTTTCTCAACTGTTGTCGGAGTTTAGAAGCTCCACAAACTGCCGGCACAGCTAGCTAGCTCCTGCCGGGATCGCCACCTCTCCACCCGGGCATTCACTCACACAGACCCCGCTATGAGCTGGAGCTCTCTCAAGAGACCGGTCTCGTAGACGAGGGGCTTTTATTTCCTTGTTGACGGGGGGGGAGGGGGCAGCAGCTCGCTGGAGAGCCGGCCACAGAGCAGCAGAGAGGGGAGGGAAAGAGAGAGATACCTGCTGAGACAACACGACCCTTTTTAACATTACTCTAATATCTGGAGGGCGATCAGTCCACTCGTTTGTTTCTGTAACTGAAAAAGCAGTTTGAGTAACGTAAATTTTGTTCGGCAATGTTTTCTATCCGCCGTCTCCCCTCGTTGATAATCCTGTTTGTCTGACTTCACTTTGAGCTGTTAGAATAAATAGTTTAAATCTGCAGTATTTTATAAAGTAAACTAACAGAACATAAACAACTAAATCAAAGTTGTATTTTTCGATAATATGGTAATAGTGGTACGAGTTCGTTCTCGTTGTCCGGTGTTTTAAGAGCTGAGTTTTCTCTTCCACTCTCCAGTGAACGTGCGGCGGAGACGCGCTTTGAGTTCACGCTGGTGCACGCTGAGGCTAGAGTACGAGCAGGGAGGCAGGGAGGCTTCTGATTGGTTCCTTACAACCGGGACCATTTTTACTGACTGGTAGACGTTTTTACAGGATTACAGCAGCTACAGATGACGGATCTTTTCCGGTCTTTTTTCAGTGCTCATAAGAAACGGATTGCTGTCGGGGTGTAAAGACCATTTCAACCAATATAACAAAAAGTGTATACTGGATAAATCGCAGACCCCATCTTTAACATCCCTACTGCAAACTATGCTCTGTTTGCATCAGGAAAACACAAAGTTGAATGTTAGAATGCCAGCCACGGCATCATGTTGTATATTTCATTTGGTACAGCTGTTACATTGTTTTGGTCTTGTGGCCCACGACTTTATTGTTTCGGTTCGATCTCTTGGGGCGGCTGTAGCTCAGAGGTAGAGCAGGTCGTCCACTAAGCGGGAAGATTTGGTGGTTCGATCCCCGGTTCCTCCAGTACGCGTGTCGAAGTGTCCTTGGGAGGATACTGAACCCCAAAATTGCTCCCAGCTGTGCCATCTTTGTGTGAGTGAGTGTGTGTGAATGATTAGACTAGATCAAGTTTGGCACCTTGTATGGCAGCCTCTGCCATCAGTGTATGAATGTGTGTGTGACTGGGTAAATATTGTCATGTAGTGTATTTTTGTAATATTCCCCTTGTTTATATTGTTCCTATTTTTATATTTCCTTCTATTTAAATTGTTCATATTTTATATGTCTGTCTACTTTTGTTTTGCTTTTTGCACTGTGTTGTATCTTGATTTTTGTTTTTACTGCTGCTTCTTGTTTCTGCACTATCCCCTTTGCTGCTGTACACTGAAAATTCCCCAACTGTGGGACTAATAAAGGAATATCTTATCTTATTTTATCTTAAAGCGCTTTGAGTGGTCGGGAGACTAGAAAGGCGCGATATAAATGCAAGTCCATCTTGCCAGTTGCTCAGAGCCAGAAGATCCAATTTTGGACAAAGCTGTGGAGCCTGGTGGCCAAGCAGCAACCATCGACACAGCTGAATATTGGAGACCGAAAATCTCGTTAATCAAGCAAAGCCCTCAAACATATTGATTGAGCCTGTTGTAGGAAAGGTTCGTCTCTGACAGTCTTCAGTGTAACTCGTCATTTTTGTTATGTGTGTGTTTTAGTGTCCATCCGTGTGGAAGGGGAGTTCTTAGTGAGCGGAGGAGGACTGACCTCCAGGTTCCGTGTTGGTACCATCTCCTTCCACTGGGGGCTCTGCAACGCAACATCAGATGGGTCTGAACACAGCCTGAATGGGATGAAGTACCCTCTGGAGGTACAGGAGCACACAGCATCTGTTTGTCTCTCATCATCACATCTATTGATATCAGCTAACCTACCCGTTTCTTGCTCTCGTTCAGATGCAGATCCACTGTTACGATGCAGAAGACTTCCAGAGTCTGGACGATGCTATTAGGGAAGGAGGGAGGATCGCTGCTTTGGCCGTGCTCTTTGAGGTAGGTCAACCTTTTTTTACTTAAAGTGATGAGATTAAAGGTGCATATTTGTCTTTCCACAACAGAAGCTCTTGTTCTTTTCCACAGATCAGCTTGGAAGACAACGAGAACTTCAGTCCTGTTATAGAGGCCGTCAACACCGTCAGCAGGTTTGGTAGGTCACCTCTACATACATGTACTACCTCTGGGTCACCACTGGGTAGAAGTCCTAAAGGCCCCTCAGTGGTTGCCTGTCCGTTTTAAAATAGATTTCAAGATCCTTTTATTGGTGTTCAAATCAATGGACTAACACCTGATTGCTTGCTAGACATGCTGTCAATGTATGCTCCCTCTAGATCTGGTCTTTTAGTTGTTCCCTGGGTGAGGACAAAGACCTATAGGGAGGCGGCTTTTAGTGTCTGTGGTTCTTGCCTCTTGCCAGAAGAGCTGAGGGCATCACAATCTGTAAATACCTTTAAAAGAAATCTTAAGACATGTCTTTTTAGTTTAGTATTCTCTTAATCTTAATCCTTAACCCCTTAAAAAATATAATATATTTTTATCTTTCAGTCTACCCTCTTTTACTGTGTTATGTTCATTGTATTGTTGTATTTTTATTGTATTGTTAAGCACTTTGTATTGCAATTTTGCACTAAAGGCACTATATAAATATATAAATAAGTTTAAAAATGGACATGTATCCTTCTGCAAGTGAGAGAATGGTCATACAAAAATGCTACAACAGTATTGCACAAAAAAATGATGCTTTTCTCTCCTAAAGGAATCATAAAAGGTCGCTGATTAGCTTTTAATGAATATCAAGATGCATAACATGGACTTAACATAGTCTGACATTTTGAAAATGTTAGGTAAAGTATTGTCTATTCTATTCTAACATTTGTTATTTGTTGTGACATTTAGTTACAGATGGCACTTTTCTTTTTTTTTTTTTTTTTACCAGGTAAGAGCGGGTCGCTGGAAGCTTTCACCTTGCGCTCCCTGATGCCTAATAACACAGATAAATATTACATCTACAACGGCTCACTAACTACACCTCCCTGCTCTGAAGCAGTGGAATGGGTCATCTTTAAACACACCGTGGCCATATCAGAAACACAGGTCAGTAGGGTTTATCACACACACACACACACACACAAACACACACACATACGGGTGTCCACTGGTATGGAGGACGGAACCTGCCAAAATAACAAAATTAAAATAAATATATGTCAATATGTCATTAAATGTAGCAAAAATTTTATAAATGTATAAATTTAGCCATTAATTAATTGATAAAATGTGACATAAATTGACATTTCTGTTTTAATTTGTTTCTTTATTTATTTATCTTTGTATTAATTCCCTTATTTATTTACTCTTCTGTTTAATTTTCCCTTTTTATTTATTTATGTATTTATTTTTATTCATTTCTAAATGTATTTTTTTAGTTTTGCATTTATTATTTATTTATTTATTTTCTTAATTTATTTTAAATTTATTTTGAAATGTATTTATATATTTATATATTTCTGCACGGTTTTCCCTTTGCATTTCACCCCTTATTTATTTCCCCAAACTTATTTATTCATGTTTTCTTTTCTTTATACAATGGCCATGACAGTTTTTCCTCGCCAAAATTTAGCGTAAGTTGGGAGCGTTATTTATCCTCCTTCGCGACAAGCTAGTATGACATGGTTGGTACCGACGGATTCCTTAGGACTCTAGCTTTAAAACTGAGCCCACTACAACCTCCGAAAGATCGATTGTGTTAATGCGTTAAAGAAATTAGTGGCGTTAAAACGAATTTGCGTTAACGCATTAACTAGCCCTAGAAATAATGTTAAAAGAAATGTTTATTTGGCTTTTTTTGGTCATGTAAAGGTCATAAAAATCATGTTCTGTAAAGTTAACATCATTGCTGCCTGTCTAGTTATAGTCTGAGGCTGGTTCCAGGTCAGCTGTCTTTGACGTCTGTGCACAAAATCAAAACAATACATCACATTGAAGCGATGCCATGTGACAGATTTAGCCAAACTGTGAACTTCCAGAAAAGGTTTTTTGTAGCGGTATGATCCGGGCGACAACACAACACAAGCCGACGTCGTAACGTTACTGCGGCTCGATTCCAGCGTGAAGACGTTTAAGAACCTGCGACTCTGAATGAAATCATCTGTGTAATAATCATCAATTATAAAGCAGAATAATAGAGAGTGAATGAGGTCACGAAAGTGACTGTGTGTGTATTCTCTGTGCATATTTGTGTGTGTGTGTGTGTGTGTGTGTGTGTGTGTGTGTGTGTGTGTGTGTGTGTATGCTTGTGTTTGTCTGTGTTTGCATGATTGAAACGGGGGTGGCAAGGCATGACATGTGCACATCTTAGCCGACCAAAAATAGAGCAGCGCTGTCTCTCTGCCTCCGCCTGGCACCGACACAAGCCTCTTAAACACAATCACACACACACACAGACACACACACACACACTCACTCACTCACATGCATCAGTTTTGGGTTTATTTTGGCAACTGCATAGAAACGGAAAGATGCAACAAACGCCTCTTTCGTTTCTTTGTTTCTGTTGCTATTTTCTCTCTTCTCAATCTCTGTCTGTCTGTCTGTCTGTCTGTCTGTACCCAGCTGGAGGTGTTTTGTGAGGTGATGACCATGGAGCAGGCTGGATATGTGATACTGACGGATTACCTGCAGAACAACTTCAGGGAGCAGCAGCAGCAGTTCATGGGTCAGGTGTTCGCCTCATACACCGGAGTGGAGGACGTGCTCACACCCAGTACGTCGTCAAACAACCCCAACAAAAAGTTTGCTGCTCGTTTGTTTCACCATTATTTGTTTCTGCTCTTAAAGAGATTTTTTTTTTAATGTGGGGTTGTTTGAGGTACTTATGAATAGTCAGTGTATTACCTACAGTAGATGACGGTCGGCACGCCCCCAGTTTGGAGAAACAGACAGAAGTACCAGCACGGGAGCAAAGCGATGTACTGCTGTGGACGGGGGGCAGCAGCAAAACGGATTAAACCATATAAAAAAATCTATATCAGTTTAAATTTACGCTATATTTAGAATATTTTCACCGCTTTACCTCGCCGTCAGACAGCCCTTTCTGACGGGGAGCTCTCTTCAAAGCCACCAGACTCCATTGATAAAAACAGCAATTTTACCTCGCAGAACACTGGAGTTGCTGGTCTACCGCTGCCTCGATCAGTTAGTTTGTTTGTGTTATTGTGTGACTTTGGTGTTTTTAAAGGGTTAGTTCGGATTCACCAAAGTCACACGCTGCAGTCATATAATCAATTATCCTCTAATTATTGTTAGGGCTGTCAATCGAATATAATATTCAATCACGATTAATCGCATGATTGTCCTCAGTGTGTCAAGAGGTGAAGGGACCCCTTTGAAAATGGCCATGCCAGTTTTTCTTCGCCAAAATTTAGTGTAAGTTTGGAGCGTTATTTAGCCTCCTTTGCAACAAGCTAGTATAACATTGTTGGTACCAATGGATTCCTTATGTTTTCTAGTTTCATATGATACCAGTATCTTCACTCTAGCTTTAAAACAAAAATTTGCGTTAACGCGTTATTATCGCGTTAACATTGACAGCCCTAATTATTGTATGAAATAACTGAACTCCTTTTTTGCTGCGTTTATGTATCTTTTCCACCTTCAGCTCTCAGTTCTCAGTTTTGTTTTCGTTTCAGTCTGCTCATTCAGTGCTGAACCTATTTCGACTTGAGGGGGGGGGGGCTTTGTGCGTATAGATCCATCTAGCAACTTGCTATATGGACTATGAGAACTGATAACTGTGCTACATCAGAGCTACAGCTTTGGTTACATGTTTCTTTTTTTCATTTTAGTTTAGATGACACATTTACTGAATCCATTTTTTTATGTCGACATTCCCCCTGAGCTTAATTTGATGCCATACTTTTTAGTCCTGGAGCTGAACAGTCATGTACCATCACATCGCTTGCCTGCTCTCAGTGAGTTTTAGTTCCAAACAGGCCAGAAAGTGAGTTTAGACTGGCAGAGATCTCACGTATTGGCTGAGACTATTGATCAGCAGTGCTGTTAACTCCCAGCAGATACAGCATGCTGGGATTTTTGTAACATAAAAAAACTCTTCCTTATTAGGCTTTAAAGAGTTCTCCAAAGCTCTAAAATCTTTTCAATCACATTCATACCAAATTTTGGGCGGCATGGGGGAGAAAATTGAATCCAACCCCCCTCAGGGATCAATATAAATATTGCATTATTCATCTTTTTTTTTTTTTAAGCATAACATTCTCCTGCTTTCTCTGCAGCTGTAACAGTGTCCTCCAAGGTCAGCCTAGTCCCGATCATCAAAAGATAAAACGCTCTCCATCTTCATAAAGTCGACCCTCCAGTAAAGTGGGTGTTTTGGGTTGCCAGGGAGCTCCACTTTGTAGTTCGGCGCCCCTGCTCCTCTCAGCGCAGGCAATTTATTTTGCAGCTCTTTTTGAAATTGAAATAAAGTATTCAGAAATTCAGAGACGGGTCTCTTTTGCCTGTAACAAATTCATGCAGACACACACACACACACACATGCACCCACCTCCCACTCACTGCCACGAACACCTCCTGAGCTGGGCTTTTTTTTAAAATGGATTCCTATTTTCTTCCATTTTCAATACGGCCGATTAACATCAAGTTACCTTCAGCAACTTAATGTGAGACGCTGCATCGTTTCTGTTCAGATTTCGGCGTACTTCTTTAAGCTCTTTCTTTCATTACATCCACACTAATCAATATTCAACACAATCTTGCCCTCTTTTTCCCTCTCCGCCGCCTCTAGCCTGCAGCTCGGAGCCGGAGAACGTTCAGGCCGACGCCCAGAACGACACGACCATCGTGGTGACGTGGGAGCGCCCCCGCGTGGTTTACGACACGACCATCGACTGGTACACCGTCACCTACCAGAGGCTACAGGGCCGAGACCAGAACAAGCAGGAGTACAGGACAGACGGGGACCAGGACGTGGTACCAATTCACATCTCTCACCTCACAAACAGCACCCGCATGTACACTCACCTTTGACATGTCATTTTAACTCATGTCTTGCACCGTTATCTGCAGTCAACACAGGTACATTGGACTTATAGATAATAGGTAGAAATTACAGTCATCCCTTTTCTCCTGCAGCAAATATTACAACATAATTTATTGGAATCCTATCAACCATCCATCCGCTCTCTATCTGTCACTCTCACATTGCTTTTGGGATCTGGGTCGATCAAAGTGATCGATTGATTGATTAGTGACGATCAATCTTGGTCTCTTAACGGGTCACTGAGCACCATGTGACCAGCATAATCTGTTTATCTATATCTAGATCTGTGTGAGTCCGAGTGTGTGTACGTGCTTGAATGTAGACTCTCCAGGAGTCGTCAATATCCACCAACCTCATACAACACAAATAAAGGACTGAACATGTAAACCCCACCTTTATTCTGCATGCCTTATACGTGCAGGAACACCTCTAATAAGAACTCATGAGGGGCATAATTTGTTATTCTGAGATTTGCAAACACTGTTAATGCAATTATGACTACATTATGATTTGATTACCGTCAATAGAGATGTCCATATTATAAAAATGTAGAGTATATACCAATCGTTATTGGTATATGTGAAGCTTGAAATATTTTTCTCATTAAAGGGGCTCTGTGTAAGAATCATAAATTGCTTGTTAACAGTGACACCTGTGGCCGTTAAGTCAACGACAGTCAGCATCCTGTTGCTCCCGCTTGCTTGTTCTCGACAGATCCGAGCGAGCATCAGTCAAAACAGTGAGGCGACGACACGCACGATACTGAACGTGATTGACAGCTTCACACTGTTAGCCCTGTAGCGGAGCTAAAAGATAAAGGCACTCGCGAGAACACATGATGTCACATCCGTCGGATTTTCCCAGAGAAAACGGCCCGCATTCTTCACATTAAAAGCAGCCCACAGGCCGATAGAGGAAACCCAGAAAGTCGTGGACAGTCTAATTTTTTTACGTTAGTTACAACCTGTTCAGACATGGGAATAAAAAAAGATTAAAAACTTTTATATGCATCCCTTTAAGATCATTTACTGTAAATGTCAAATACAGCATGGTTAGCAGTGTTTTCTTTCCCCAAACGTTCAATAACTTATGTTGAAGAGACTCAAAAATGTAACATTTTTGGAGTCTAAAGGGAAACTAGTCATCATTAGAGCTATTATTCTATGATTTGTATTACAAGTGGAAGGACATTTCACAGCAGAGATATTTAAATCTGTGATTCCAGCCAGGGCTTGTACCCCAGGGGGTATTTCTGTAGTTACCAGGGGGTACGTGGAGAGATAGAGAGTTGCGTTTTGGGGGAAAATAAACATGTAAGATGTAGGACACAATGTGGGACTACCACTGATGATAAACCGACTGCACCCCCCCCCCTCAGAGACAGTTGTAACACCTTAACATCACCTGCTGCGATTGAGAGTGCATGAAGACTAATTAGCAGGCAAGCAGAGAAATAGATGTAGATCGTTAAAAGTGACAGAGCACTGGTTGAAACGCCGAGTCCTGCCTCTCCAAGTGGTAGCAGTATGAATGCAAATTTGACCAAATCTATTGAAGAAGACAAAAAAACAGACCAAACCTAAGCATCATCAATTCCGGGATCATTATTGCAACAATATTCTCTGTTTCTATTTAATTAATAGTGTTAACATGCAGTTCAAAACTCCCCTATGTGACTCTACAGGGTGCCATCATCCCCAGCCTGCTGGCCAACAGCAGCTACGTGGTTCAGGTGGTCGCTGTTTGCACCAACGGACTCCGAGGACGATGGAGTGACCAGATTATAGTGGACATGCCGTTAGAAGACCCTGGTACAAACACACACACGCACATAAAATCTCCCACAAAAGTGTTCTATTTACTACATTTGTAATTAAGTCTTTATTTCTTTCCACTCTCTAGAAAGTGATTCAGATCCTGATGCTGTCACAAAAGACGTGGAAGGCAACAGGGAGGTAGGGCAGTGTGTAATATCTGTGGTTTCACCTGACACCACTCTGCATGTTCCCATTCATTTGGCTGAATTACTTCGCGGGGCTGAAGTTTGCCCTGCATTCAGTCATATCGGTGAACCTGATTATGATGCAAATGAGTGTAATTATGTCAGTAGAGGCTTGGCATTGAGTATTTGGAGAGCAGTACAAAAGGTTATACAGGACTTTCCAGCGTGTTTAGTAGAGAGAAAAAAGAAAAAGAAAAAAGACTGTAGTGCTACAATGTTTTTCTCACTGAGAGAACCAGTACAGCCTGTGCTCTTCCAACTGCATTAAAGGTGCAATGTGTAACATGTAGCACGGACTGTATATAAGAAGTGGACACAGTCACCGTGACGTCACCCATTGGTTTATTGAGTGCCGTTTTGAAGCCTCGAGTTCGGCGTTTCGGCCGTCGCCATCTTGGTTTTTGCCCGTCGCCATTTTGGTTTTTGGCCATCACCATCTTGGTTTTTGGCCGTCGCCATCTTGGTTTTCGGCCGTCGCCATCTTGGTTTTTGTCCATCGCCATCTTGGTTTTGACCGTCGCCATCTTGGTTTTTGACCGTCGGCATCTTGGTTTTTGGCCGTCACCATCTTGTGTTTTTGCAGCCAGAAGTGACATGAGAGGATGGAGCTAAATACAACTGAGCGCTGAATAAGACATTTTAAATGCGACCAAAATGTTACAATTAACTTTCATTAATTGAAAACACACCGTGAAAGGGTTAAAGTTCAAAGACGAAAACACGAACATAACCTTCACGTGTGGCGCCGCCTATAGTTTATGTTAGCATCTGTGTGTTGGCTGTGCCACTAACCGTTGGCTGTACGATCCGTGTACGCTTTGATAGCTTGTTTATTAGACTGAATCCAAAGTGGCAGAGAGGAGAAAACGACCTGGACCGTCATCTCGTTCTCATGTTTTTATTCATTCATGTAGTGTTTAATTTAACCAAACATCATGTGAAACAGCTCCCGACAGCAGTGCTTTTCCCATGTGTCAGGTCTCATCTAAAGCCAAATCAGAGAAGCCAGAGAACCAGAATCAGCTGGATCTGTCTCCAGAGGACCACAGCCCCGTGGAGGAGATCCCAGTGGAGCAGACCAGAGTTTACCAGAACCTCCCGGTCCAGGTCAGCGCCCGCCCGACCCCAAAGCCTCCCTCTGAGTCCGCCGATCTCCAGAAAACCCGACTCAACCAGAACGTGAAAAAGAAACCAAGCCGGAACAGGTCTAGTCCCGACGATATGGATCAGAACTGGATCTACGAGGACAGTGATCCAACACACGGGCCGCCTAGTAACGCGGGTTTTGACGGCAACGGTGCAATATGGGTATCTGAGGTAACTGAGCAGCCGGGCTTCCTGTTTCCAGTTGTCAGGACAACCACACCGCCGACGGTTCGCCGACAAATCACAGAAGAGGCTTCGTTATCACTGTTGCCACATCAGGTAGTTCACTCAACAAATCGCCTGTGATTAAATGTAATATTAATGTTGAAACAAACAACTGACACACAAATGGAAATGCAGAGTTGCTTGTAGTGTTTTTTTTTCCCACATTTTATTAACCTTGTCCAAAGGTTTGTCTCCTGTTCTTCTAGTTTTCTCATCTAAGAAACCCCAATGTTTCTGTGTACTGCGTCTTCTCCTTGCAGTCAGGGGATCATGGTCCAGCAGATCAAGCCGGAGAAAGTGTCCTCCCCTCTCCCCAGTCGGACCTCTACACCCCTCCTGTGGAGGACATCCTAGTCACAGACATCTTCTATGAAGACACAGTCAACAACTCTCCACTAGAATCCACCACCTCTGCAGAAACTGTGTCTGCTGCTGCTGCTGCTGCTGCTGCTGCTGTGTTGCCAGGTCAGATTTTATTATTCACCAAAAACTTCTCTGGTTGGTGATTGGAGCAGTATCAATGAGGAATTTAAGCTCATTAATATTAGAATTCTGCTCAGATTAACACCAGACATGTTTTAGATTGTGTGCTTGATTTTAAATTGAAACCTATCCTGTTAAAATTGATAGAATTATAAAGGTTTCAAATAGATAATTTCAACAGCTACTGCTGCTTAAGTTGTAATCATTCTAACAAATGGCTGTTCACTTTCGATCTCTTTAAGTGTGCTAACTCTGGCCCTGTTCAGACCTGGCATTAACATGCGTCTCGGGTGATCCGATCACAAGTGGACAGCTCTAAGTACGTCTGTTCACGACCGGCATTAGAATGCGTCTCGGTCTGTGATCGGATCTCACTTCCCCGCTCTATATGCAAATAAGCACGTAACCTACATCATTTCCATTTGCAAAGACAAAATGCGTTGTTATTGTTTTTAACCTGCGGGAGGCAGCAGTAGTAATATCCTACATATTCCCCAATTCGGGTACCGCCGACACCGCCGCCTTTGCTGCCTTTGCCAGGCAACAGCGGGGAACAGAGCTTCAGAGAGCCAGGGATGAGAGCGAGCGGGCTGGCGGGCCGGTGTCAGATCTGTGCAGAGCGCCGGAAAAAAACACAGACACATCACAGACAAGCTATGAAGCTATAGAACTACAGATATATTAAGCTACTGTGTGGAGTTGCCTCTTATTGCAGTGCATATGTTTAGGTTTAGGTCTGAACAGGGCCTTTGCCTCAAGAATAGAAGGCAAGTATTTACTTTGATTTCTCCAGTATTATTCAGTAAATGATTTGTCAGCAATTTATGAATTTCCTTGTGTACTTGAAGGTCTTAAAAAATTAAAATTACTTAAATTGTTTTTCTTTATTTAGGATTTTTTTAAAGTAATGTTAGAAAATGCAGTATTCTGGTTCTGGCTAATGTGAATTTTGCAGGCCAGGCATATTTGTATGCATGACACAATAATAAAAACTTCATTCATTCGTTCATATATAACGCATATCGTGTGATGTGAAGTCTCATTACATAATTTCACATGACACATTACATTACATCATGGCTCGTCGGATCACCTGTCACTTTATGTCGTGATTATTTCTTCTCATGTCACATCGTGTTGTGACATCATGTCATGGCTTGTCATGTGACCTCACATCATGAAGCTAGGTCACGTTAGGTCATCATGAAAAGTCATGTCGTGTGTCATGGCCATCACCTTGTACATTCTGTCCCACAGGTAATAAAGTGGACAAAGCCTCCCTGCCGTCCTCTGAAGACGGCGGCGTCCGTGTGAGCAAACCTCTATCGGAGACCATCGCCTCGGTTTCCTCCACCCCCTCGCCACTCTGGATCACGGCGAGGGCGGCGACCGCCAGCAACACGCTGGCTGAGTCAGTCTACAAATCCTTCACCACCTCCTCTCTTCTCAGAGTGCTGATGCACACAACCCAGCCTATGTTTAACGGTAAGATGAGAACGCCCGCTCTAGAAATGTATAGTATATACTTAAAAAAACATGTTTACTTCCTATTAAAAATGACTATGAATTTATAATATGAGGGATTTTACACAACAGCAGCAATATAAATATTTTTTTGTGGTGGGTAGACAGCTGGACTTAATTGCGGTGGATGATTGCCTTTCTCCCCTATTAATCCACTACTGCTCGGCTAATCACTGCTCTGTGATCTTGGTGGCATGTTGTGGATAATGCTGGTGCTGGTGGTGGTAATGATGATGGTTGATGATGATTAGAATGATAATCAGCGACTCTCTCAACTGGTTCAGGAATGAAATATGCTTCGTCAAATCTCGCAGCTTGTTACGACTCCACATGTGGTCCTAGTCCACTCAGACTCTGGTGATTAGCGTCTACTTCTGGGACTCCTCTTCTGGGTCTGCACTCTTTTCTGTGGCTCAACGGCGCACTCTGGTGGTTGTTTTTTCTTCTCCTTCTGTCCTCACAGAACGCAGGGTTTACCTCATCTTGAGGGTCTTCACCAAGTTCATTTATGACATCTCTTCATTCAGGATTCAATAAATAACTTGGCTCTCTTCTTGAGTACGATGTGGTGACCCAAAAGTCGACCTTTGCTGAGTCCAGACTCTGTACTTCTGTCTGAATTTCTCAACTGCCATGTGCACCATATCTGGGAAGTTCAATTCTTACCTTTTCATCCATCTTTCCTGGCATGATGAACACATTTCAATACTAGCGTGCTGGAAGGTTTTCTTTTTTTTTTCAGACTTTTACTTTGGCTTTTCTTGCAGCAAATACACCCACGTTCAAGGTTGAGGACTCAACAAGCTCTCCTAACACTTCTAGTGGAGTGATCGTCAACCCTGCAAATCCCGCGGTCTCTGTCCCAAGAGGGGGATCTGCTGAAGGAGTTTCATTCACGCCTCAATCACTCAGCCCCTTTAATGAACACATCGGCGGTCCTTCTCCTGCCCTCCCTGAAGATAACGCGAGTGGCATTATCTTTCATCGTCACGACAACTCCTTCGAGGAGCTCTCTATTGTCCGTCTACGAATGGATTCAGAGAACCCTCAGATTTCTACCACTTTGGGTCGCTTGATCACTGAGCACCCCCTTTCTCTGCTGCCTGATCATGACTTGAGTACCATCAGCTTATCAAAAATAAACACGGTTGAAAGAAATAAAACAAATAATCAAAATGACGGTAGGATTCAATATGGCGTGATCGTCAGTGAAGAGGAAGCCGGGACGAACTCCACTTCGGTCACGTCTTTCTTTGATTCTAAAGGTTCGACGTCGTCCCTTCCTTATAATTCAGAGGAATCCTGGCCAGCAGAGGGAAGTGGATCAGGTTCTGGCCTTTATAGCAACAGGCTCAATCAGGAATTTGATGGAGTCACCACAGTCAAGACTGACCTTTCTACTCTTCCAAATTCAGCTATCAGCTTCAAGGTGGATGATACTGGGAAGAAGAGTAGATCAACAGGAATTAAGATGGATAGTGAAACAGGAAGTAAAACAAGTAGCGAGAAAGAGTGTGAAACAGTAACAGAGAAAGAAATGGAGAATGAAAGTGGTGAGAAAGAAAAAAAGGTAGAAGGAGTAATATACCCTGAGGCCGGCAGTGGGAATGAAATTGAGTCCAATTTTAGAGTTCTCAGCTGGCCTGAGGATGTCAGCGGTTCTGGAGAAGGTGGTGGAGATGGAGAGGGAAAAGAAAAGAAAGTCAGTGATGATAAAGAAGGTGTCAAAGTTGTAGGCGAAAAGGAAAGTGCTGACAAAGGCGATAGAGAAGTTGTACCTGGAGGAGCAGAGTTCCCGCTGTTTGACAACAGTGAAGAAAATGATGCTGGTGGTGGTGATGGACATGATGAAGAGGGTCGGAACACGGTTGGGGCTAACTCTACGCCGGAGGACAACAAAGAGGGAGACGGTGATGGAGAAATAAATGGAGGTCTGGAGAGTGAGGAACACATGGAAGGAGGTGGTAACAGTGAAGATAGTGATGCAGCTGTAATCGGAGAGAGTTTCTCAAGTGAGGACGGGTTGTTGTTTGATTCTGCAACAAGCCCCCCGTTGGGGCGTCTGGTCCCTCTGCTCAGACTGACAGATGGCAACGAGGCCCCGGAGGACGAAACGGAAGGTAAATGTTCCTCTGCTTCTCTGTAACAGAATGGAAAAACGGCAGTTTAGTTCTTCCCTCTCTCATACATCTGTCCATTCACATATGTGCTAACCTGAAAAGCTTGAATTACGTGGCGCTCTTTGTTAAGTTCTAGGGCTGTAAGTCGATTCAAATATTATAATCGTGATTAATGGCATGATTGTCCTGGTTAATCGCAAATTAATCGCACATTTTTTACGTGTTTAAAATGTACCTGAAAGGGACATTTGTCAAGTATTTAATACTCTTATCAACATGGGAGTGGGCAAATATGATTGCTTTATGCAAATGTATGTATATATTTATTATTGGAAATCAATTAACAACACAGGGCTTCACGGTGGTGCAGTGATTAGCACCGCCACCTCACAGCAAGAGGTTCGCAGGTTCAAATTTGGAACAGGTACTGCATTTAGCATAAAAACTGCAGCCCAACAGGCAACAACAGCTGTCAGTGTGTCAGTGTGCTGACTTGACTATGACTTGCCCGAAACTGCATGTGATCATCATAAAGTGGGCATGTCTGTAAAGGGGAGACTCGTGGGTACCCATAGAACCCATTTTCATTCACATATCTTGAGGTCAGAGGTCAAGGGACCCCTTTGAAAATGGCCATGCCAGTTGTTCCTCGCCAAAAATTAGCGTAAGTTTGGAGCATTATTCAGTCTCTTTCGCGACAAGCTAGTATGACATGGTTGGTACCAATGGATTCATCAGGTTTTCTAGGTTCATATGATACCAGTATCTTCACTCTAGCTTTAAAACTAAGACATGATATCTGTGTACCCTTCCCCTCTGTCATCTGTGCTTTGTGACACTCCCACTCCATCTCCCTCTTTCTCACTCTCCCGCTTTCTCTCACCCACCACCCCCCCACCCTTCTTCATCTCTCTCTCTAGAGGGCAGCAACAGCAGCCACGAGTCTCGGGTGGGACTGGTCGGAGGCGTAGAGAGGGAGAAGAGAACCGTCGTTCCTCTGGCTGTCGTCTCCACTCTCACCATCCTCTGTCTGCTGGTACTGGTGGGCATCCTCGTCTACTGGAGGTATACACACACACACACACACACACACACACACACACACACACACACACATACACAAACACACACACACACATACACAAGGTCAATATCTGCCTGAAGCAATTTCACCTGTTCACTTCACTTAGATTCTGATTTATTTGTGTCACAGAAACTGTTTCCAGACGGCTAATTTCTACCCAGATGACACCGCGTCGCCTAAAGTCATATCAGCTCCATCTACACCCCTGCTGCTGGCCACAGGTAACACGCACAGACACACACACACACACACACACACACACACACACACACACACACACACATAAACTTTATGACACTATCATTGTGGCATCGAACTCTACTGAGCCACAATGTCAAGCACGCAGTTAAACGTTCACTCTTTCGTTGCAGACGGTCACGAGCCGCTGACAGTGAAGCAGTTTGTGAAGCATGTCATGGAGCTGCACTCCACCAACACTTTCTCCAAGGAGTTTGAGGTGTGTGGAGAGTTCGTAATCAGAGTATTTGAGTTAAACAATATGTCTGTGAATTTTATTCATAAACAGCCACAAGATATTTTGAAAAAAACAAATCAGTAAAAGATAGATAAATATACTTCGGGGAGATTTCCTGAGATTCTGCTTACAAAGTTTTAACCAGCATAAAATAAAGTGTTCGTGTGTATAAGTAGACAGTACCTCATCTGTCATAGCTCCTTAATGCTCTTCCATATCTCTATTAACATCATGTTCTTTAGGGATATCATTTTAGCTAGGTGATAATGTGCAACTACCATGTACAACATGTTGCGCAACGGTATGCAGGGAGGGTGTTTGGTACTAACCTAGACTGTATATAAAGATGGACGACGTGACAGCTCCCCAAAAGTGAAGCGAAAACATCTGGATCGCCCCCTGGTGGCTCCCTCCATGTTAGTGGATGGGACATGCGCCAAACTAAAAAGTCAAATAAGTGTTAATTTTTCTGATCAGTGTGGTATTAATTAGTTATTTAATGCTATAAAAGAGGAGGTGAGACGTTATGATTGACAGCTGTGATTATACCGCCGCGACAACGTAGTCGGGGGTATATAGCGGTCCGTCCTTGCGTCCGTCCATCCTTCTCTCCGTTACACTTTCGTGTCCGGAGCCGAACTCGGAAACTATTTAACTTAGGAACTCCAAATTTGGTATGATGGTTGACAGTGTGGTCTAGTTGTGCCTTTTGGGGGTTAGAAGTCCAGGGTGCACATTAGTTAATTAGTTAATGCCCATTAATTCCATTAGTTTCAAAACTTTAGTAGCCAAACAGCTACTGTGGTGCTAGCGTAGCAGATAGGTGGCTCACGCTAACAAGCCGTGGCCGTGCTCGGCTCGTGATTGGCTCGGGAGCGACCTCGATACCGCGGCTCCAGCCGCACCGATCACTGCTGCGCAGACTCTGGCGTCTAAATCTCAAGATGGCAGCTCACGTATCCGGGATATTTTGGCTTCACTTTTTGCACAGTGAGAGGAAGTGGAGACGTGTCGTCCATCTTTATATCCAGTCTGTGGTATTAACCACAGCAGTGCTACTTGGTTCTCATCCCAGACTCCAAATTCAAATACGCAAACACATCAAACTGAAGACAGGAGTTTGAATTCAATAGGCAGGTTTAGGTAGATGAAAACGTCCCGTCGCTAAGCTTTCAGGCTGGTAAAATCTTCATCTGAGTTTATACTGAATGTGAAACAAGGTTTAAGGAATGTCTCATGTGGATTACGGACATCTTAGAACAGCTTGTGGATGAGTTTCAACAGTAGGCACATCTGCATGACATTCGTCTCCTGTTTCCTAGCATGAACCTCCTGAGTACCACACACAGATAGGATTCATTGAAGTATACTTCTCCCATGCAATTGTCAGTGTGCTTTCCCCCATTGTGTTAGTCTTTCTGCCTTTTCTATGGCTGCAGTAACAACCTACATCAGTCTAAAAAAAGAGGCTAAATTGAAGGAGCACAAACATAAGCCTTTTTGGTATTTGCATTAATATTTCACAGCGTAGAATAACAGGCCGCGGTTGGCCCCAGTTGGGAATATGCCTTTCCCACTTAGCGCCGCCTTTCTGTGTGTATCTGAACCCCATATTCCTGTACCTGCACTGACTCCCTGTCTGTCTGTCTGTCTGTCTGTCTGTCTGTCATCTTGTCCCCCCCCCCCCCTTGCCTCCCACTCTCCTTTCACCACCTCCACCACCATCGTCGTGCTTTCTGCATCCTCACCACCCCTCCATTAGATTGTCAAAGAATCCTATGAGGTAAGACACCTACAGTATCACCCCTCGCCAGTTACAGAGGCGTGCTTTTTCTTTTCCTTTCTTTACAACTCGGGAACATTTGAGCTTCGTTTCAAATGAAATCTCCCTGTCGACAAACCAGTCAGCTTGTAGACTGCAGCATCTGTATTTTAAATGTGATATTGCATGTATTTATTTCCCAGTAATTGTTAGGCATTTGGATATTAATGTGTACAAATAGTTTGAGTTATAGTGAGATGGAGCCTTAAAAGTGGCATTTTACATATTTTATTAAAGGAACAGTGTGTAACATTTTGGGGGATCTATTAGCAGAAATGGAATATAATATTCATAACTATGTTTTCATTAGTATATAATCACCTGAAACTAAGAATTGTTGTGTTTTCGTTAGCTTAGAATGAGCCGTTTATGTCTACATAGGGAGCGGGTCCTCTTCACGGAGTCCACCATGTTTCTACAGTAGCCCAGAACAGACAAACCAAACACTGGCTCTAGAGAGAGCCTTTAGCGTTTTTACGAGGGCATTATTATCGCATTAACTTTGACAGCAAATTTGTTTTAACGCCACAAATTTCTTTAACACATTAACACAACTTGCAATTTTTAGGTTGTAGTGGTTTTTTTTTGTAGTTTTAAAACTAGAGTGAAGATACTGGTATCATATGAAACTAGAAAGCCTAAGGAATCCATCGGTACCAACCATGTCATACTAGCTTTTCGTGAAGGAGGATAAATAACTCCAAACTTTCGCTAAGTTTTGGCGAGTAAAAACTGTCACGGCCATTTTCGAAGGGGTCCCTTGACCTCTGACCTCAAGATATGTGAATGAAAATGGGTTCTATGGGTACCCACGAGTCTCCCCTTTACAGACATGCCCACTTTATGATAATCACATGCAGTTTGGGGCAAGTCATAGTCAAGTCAGCACACTGACACACTGACAGCTGTTGTTGCCTGTTGGGCTGCAGTTTTCCATGTTATGATTTGAGCATATTTTTTATGCTAAATGCAGTACCTGTGAGGGTTTCTGGACAATATTTGTCATTGTTTTGTGTGTTGTTAATTGATTTCCAATAATAAATATATACATACATTTGCATAAAGCAAACATATTTGACCACTCCCATGTTGATAACAGTATTAAATACTTGACAAATCTCCCTTTAAGGTATATTTTGAACAGATAAAAAATGTTAACTATGGACAATCATGCGATTAATTGTGATTAAATATATTAATCGATTGACAGCCCTAATAATAAAAATAATAATGAAATAGAAATTAAAAACCCTGCCATCCCTGCAGCTGCTTGTTTTCCCACATCTTTATTGAACATGAGGCTTTAGTACAGGGCACATACAGCAGCATCAGTGTCCTTCATCATGACTTTTTCCTCCTGTATATGAAGCCTTAGCAGATGTGAACCAGGGATTAATGTAACCTTAATATGTGCTATTCTTTCTCTCTCAAAATTCTTATGTTTTCCTCCCTACACAAATTTACTTAAATCTAGTTACAACTTCATACACAGATGCTTATGTCTTTGTTGTTTTGTCTTCATTGTAGACACTGGACTATTGTATCGTAACACTATAGACCAATAGAATATAAAAAAATATATAGCAAAAACCTACTTGTCCAGAAGAAAAACCGCCACATTTCACATTCACTTCAGTGCTCATTGTGCTAATTAGCATGTTTAGCTTCCTCTGAGCGACTAATCTAAGTCTTATTTGTGTTTCATATTGTTTTCCAGGAGGTGCAGGCGTGCACGGTGGATATGGGCATCACTACAGACAGCTCCAATCACCCCGACAACAAAAGCAAGAACAGATACATAAACATACTGGCCTGTACGTCACTGTTCACTATGATCACTGTTCACTATGATCACTGTTCACTATGATCACTGTTCACTAGGATCACTGTTCACTAGGATCACTGATCACTGTTCACTAGGATCACTGTTCACTATGATCACTGTTCACTATGATCACTGTTCTCTATGATCACTGTTCTCTATGATCACTGTTCAACGTTAATGTGGGATTGTGAAAGCCAGCAGTTGCTGAAGCTGATTAACCCTTTCCTCTCCCAGATGACCACAGTAGAGTCAAACTCTCCAGCAGTTTGGACAGAGATGGGAAATGTGGAGACTACATCAATGCTAACTTTGTAGACGTAAGTATGTTTTTAATCCATTACAGTCCGTGCTGTACATCCCACGGAGTGTTGTCTTGACTACGAAGCGGTTTCCTCCGCAGGGTTATGAGCGGACGAGGGCGTACATCGCAGCTCAGGGGCCTCTCAGAGCGGGCAGGGAGGACTTCTGGAGGATGATCTGGCAGCAGAACGTCGGCGTCATCGTCATGATCACCAATCTCAAGGAGAAAGGACGGGTAGGAGTTCTCTCTGCTCCTTCAACCACCAGTCTGACACAACAAACACACACATCTGGCAATTTGAGCATCCATCTTTCTTTTCATCATCACATGTAGAGGTCAAGCTTGAGTTATCCAATCCCGTGCTTCTTGTAGTGTTTGGAAATGGTGTTTTGTTTTAATGTAACAAGTTGATTTTGATGCCTTCTAATTTCACGTTATCTAAAACAAGCTGCTGAAATGTACCTTAAAGTGAGTAGTGCGTAGCTATGTTTGGAGTTTATAGTTTGGTGCCAATGGATTCTTTAGGTTTCCTAGATTCATATGATAGCAGTATCTTCACTGTAGCTTTAAAACTGAGCCTGATACAACCTAAAAATCGCAAGGTGCGTTAATGCGTTAAAGAAATTAGTGGCGTTAAAACAAATTTGCATTAACACGTTGTTATCGTGTTAACGTTGACAAACAAAAAGCAAAACTGTCTTTAACATGCGCCATGGAGGTGAGGGAATCTCAGCGTCTCGTAATGAGCTAACAGGAGGGGCCAAGCCTTTTTCAGCATCTAAGCCTTATTTGATTACTGCCACCCTCTGGTCTGGATTGATCGTGTCAGCTACCATACATCATTCTGGTCAATTCTGAAAAGAAAATAGTTTCTCCTAACAACTCCTCACGGGGGACAAAAGGACCACAGGAAGAGCTACATCAGTACAGACAGAGGACTGTGTTCGTCGTTCTCTCACTCATCTCTATCGGTCGTCTTTATTCTTCGTCATCTCTCTGCAGACAAAGTGTGACCAGTACTGGCCGGAGGAGAACCAGGAGGAATACGGCCCCTACCAGGTGACCCTGAAAAGCAGAAAGACCCTCGCGTACTACACACTGCGCACGTTCACTGTCAGAGACACCACAAATAAGGTACGTCTCACACATGCACACGTACACCAACATGTAGTCCAAAGTAAGTTCGGGGTTCAGCTCCAACCAAATCACACTTAAAACACACTGGCTTTGTAATAACACCCTTTACAGGCTTCTCCGAGGAGAGTTGAACACACCGTCCTCCATTACCACTACACCCAGTGGCCGGACATGGGCGTCCCAGAATACACTCTGCCTGTCCTGTCCTTCATCAGAGCGTCTTCCCGGGCACGGACGCAGGAGATGGGACCCGTACTGGTACACTGCAGGTAAACCGTGCGTGGGACAGATTACACAAGAGAGCTGCTACTTCATACATGCCATACACTGAATCTATGTATCTGACATGTTGTGATGTGTGTCACAGCGCCGGCGTAGGAAGGACAGGAACCTACATAGTGATAGACAGCATGCTGCAGCAGATCCAGGATCAGGGCACGGTGAACGTTCTTGGTTTCCTGAAGCATGTCCGGACGCAGAGGAACTTCCTGGTTCAGACGGAGGTGAGCGAACACAAGGACACACACACACACACACACACACATACACACACACACTCAGCAATGTCCATCCAGTCGACCCTCACTGAGAACTAACCGTCTCTCTGTCTGTCCTGCAGGAGCAGTACGTGTTCATCCACGACACTCTGGTGGAGGCCATCTTGAGCCGCGGCACCTCGGTGACCTCTGACCTCCTCCACACTTACGTGTCTGACCTCCTGACCCCCGGGGCGTCAGGCAGGACGCGCATGGACAAACAGTTCAAGGTATAGCATGTTGCCTTTTCCCCCATGTTTTATAAACCTCTGTTTTGTACTCTCAATTTCTTCTTTACATTTTAGGCATTTAACCAACACATATTTTTATCATATTATCATATTATAAGTGTTCACACTGAATGTCTTTTTGTTGTGTTTCAGTTGATCAGTCAGCGTCAGGCGAAGCACGCCGACTACAGCACCGCCCTGAGAGACGGCAACGCTGAGAGGAACAGAGCCAGAGCTCTGATGCCCGGTAAGCAGCGCTGGTTCACTGAACCCACAAGGAGAACATTTCATCCACAGCCTGTTGGAAAAAGACACACGATCACACCCTTAACTCAGTGGTAGAGTGAGATGCACGACCATATGACCTCTGTTGTGATTTGTTAGCTTACCAATGTTGTGAAAATAGACTTGTGTCTTTGTGTTTTTGTGTAGTGGAACGATCAAGAGTGTGTCTGAGCGCTTCAGAGACAAACGCCACAGGGTACATCAACGCCTCCTACGTCATGGTAAGACAACTGGGAATTGTGCTGTTACCATATTAAAGGGTGAAGTAAAATGTTTGTTAAAAACACTTTTGCTGTTTTTAAGGGCGCTTTCACAAGCCAACATTTAGTGAGTTTTAAAAAAAATCTGTTGCGGTTTGTTTGGGCAGTTGTGAACTTAGTAACTGCACTGTAAAAACAGTAAAAGACCGCTTGCGAGAGGAGGTCTCGGACCGATTCCAAGAGACCTACTAGTGCGGTTTGATTGCAGTGAGAACATAATCTGACCCACTTGCAGGAAGTGAACCAAAACACAGTGACTGTAGCTCAGTCGGTAGAGTGGTCGTCCTTTAACTGCAAGGTTGGCGGTTCGATCTCCGGTCACCTACTGTCTGCGTGTCGAAGTGTCCTTGAGCGAGGCACTAAAACCCCAAGGTTGCTCCAAGGGCGCTTTACAGCAGCTGCTGCCACTGCTCCTAAGGATGGGTTAAATGCAGAAGTCAAATTTCATGTACGTGTATGTGTAAATTTTATGTACCTGTATAAAGTTTAAATTTAAGGGATTATGGGCTGCCTAGGCGGGCATTTGTTGAGATGGACACAGGTAAACGAGTTAAAATGAGTGGGAGAGGACGGACCTGGACTTCTGCAGATGTTTGCTGACATCTGGGCCAAAGAGTTCACGAAAACAGTGACGTTTATAAAGTCATTGGAAATCAACTGGAGGAGGAGGGATTTGAGTGCACAGTAGATCAGTGCAAAGTCAAAGTGAAAAACCTTTGACAGCCACATTTCTAGGGCTGACCCGAATGCTTCGAAGCTTCGACCGTTGCCATGGTGATCGACCTTCAAATCAGTATGAGTGCTTTGTTTTTTGTTTTTTAAGTATGTAATAATGTATAAATCCCAAAATAGCCCATGAAATAAGGAATAATCCCATAACGTTATTCATCATCATATTCAACATTAATTATTATTAGATATTCTCAGACAGATATCGCTGTTTGTTATGTGTAGAGGTACGTGTGTACAGTAGAGCGGCAGCGGCGCTGTCCCGAAGCTTCAAATACCTTCGAATATTTCTCACCGAAGCTTCGAAGCCCAAAAAATGATAATCGGGACGGCCCTAAATATTTCAAAGTCTGTGATTCCCTGTATAGAAGTGGCAGCTCGAGACGACGCACACGCCCTTCGGCAATTTAAAAAAAAAAATTTGATCCACTTCATTTTGTGCGCCTGTGAAACCGAACCAGACTAAATAGAAAACGAATCAAAAGTATCATTTAAACTGTGATTCGGATCAGCCAAACGTTACCATGGCTGGTGAAAGCGTCCTTAGACGTCAACAAAACATATTCTTGTAGTTTCATGCTGTCCGTGTCTTCACAGGGACATCAACACAGTAAGGAGTTCATCGTGAGCCAGACTCCTCTGAGCAGCACGGTGGCAGATTTCTGGAGAATGATCTGGGAGCACGACACACACACTGTAGTACGCCTGCCAGACACACACTGTCAGGTATAACACACACACACACACACACACACACAAACACACACACACAAACACACACACACACACACATACTCTGTACAGTACTTATACAATGACTATATGTAAATACACACTCATGTACGTGTTTTCCTGTTTATGTCAGAGTGAAGAGTCTTGTGTTTACTGGCCTAGTAAAGACCAGCCAATGAGCTTTGAGGGCTTCACTGTGTCATACTCGGGGGAGGAGCACGTGTGTCTGTCCAATGACGAGAGACTTCTGGTGCAGGACTTTACAGTGGACTCTCCACAGGTAACACAGTGTGCTGGGTTTTACACATATATATACATTTAAAGGCAATCATTTGAGCTACTTGTGCCGTCTCACTCCCTCCTCTCTGTTTTTTCTAGAATGTGATGGAGGTGCGTCAGTACACCCCCCCCTGCTGGCCCAACCCAGATAGTCCCATCAGGAACAGTTTTGATCTGGTCAGCGCAGTCAGAGAGCACAGCAGACAATCAGACAGACCCACGATCATACATGATCCGTGAGTACAACACACACAGATTTAACACCTTATAGAGAAAGAGTCAGATGAACGAGTGATCCTATGTGTGTGTGTGTGTGTGTGTGTGTGTGTGTGTGTGTGTGTGTGTGTGTATGTGTGTGTGTAGGTTGGGAGGTGCTACATCAGGGCTGTTCTGTGCCCTCACCGCCCTGTCCAGCCAGCTGGAGGAGGAGGCAGCGGTAGACGTTTACCAGGTGGCACGGATGACCAACCTCATGAGGCCTGGGGTTTTTAATGATGTAGTAAGTAAACACTACAGACTGTATATAAAGATGGACGACACGTCTCCGCTTCCTCCAACTGTACAGAAGTGAAGCCAAAATATCCCGGATATGGGAACCAGAGTCTGTAGTAGTGATCTGAGGGCTGGAGCCGCGGTATCGACGTCCCGCCCGAACCAATTGTGAGCCACCTAGCTGCTGCGTTAGCACCACAGTAGCTGTTTGGCTCGAAAGACACTACTAACCATAATATCTCTATAATTACATTTATGATCAAGTTGACAGACTTGGTTATGCCTAGTTCACACGACACGACTTTAGCCCTGATTTTCTGCTCCCCGACAGTTTTTGGAGCTCCTCGACAAAAGCCCCAGATCAGAGTCAAATCGGTGTCCGCTCGCTACTCGTACATCGGCGCTCATGAGCATCGCTCACCGACGCTCGCCGAAGCTCGCCGAAGCCTTGTAGACGCATTCCATAACGTAGTTTGGAGACCTCATCGGGTGAAAGATCTTGCAGTGTGTGACCTCCTGTCGCCGGTCAGTGTGAAAACCACAACGACTTAAAGACTCCCGATTACAAGACAGAAAGTTGTGTAGTGTGAACAGTACAGCGATCTGAAGACTTTAAAAGTCATGTTAGTGTGAACTTGGCTTTATGGAAAGTTTAAGTTACATCTCCTCTCTCGTACAATTCCGGAGCCTCCGGCTGCAACTACTTCACTCAGAGCAGCTGTCAATCACAGCTGTCAATCACGACGTCTCGCCCCCTTTTTATAGCATCAAATAACTCATTTAAACCAAACTTATCAGAAAAATAAACACTTGAACACAAGTAAGAACTATCCAAAATGACAGAAACCATCTTTGGGAAAGATGTATTTGACTTTGATTTTTTTTTGTTTTGGTCCATGTTCAACTTCAACTCAGACATTTACCAATGACATATCTAAGAATTTAGAAAAAAGCAGCCGGTAAGAGGTATTTTTATAATAAAAGATGGTTCAGCCTTGAGTCTGTGTTCTGCCCCCACAGGAGCAGTACCAGTATCTGTACCGAGCCGTGCTGAGTCTGGTGAGCAGCCAGGAAGACCAGAGAGCCCTGCAGAGTCCAGAAACCAACGGATCCGTACCGCTGGGACGGACTAACATCGCCGAGAGCCTGGAGTCACTCATGTAGACACACACACACACACAGAAAATGCATCATACAAGCACACACTCACACAACCAGTATAGACCGGTGCTGTGGTGACTGAGGTTTGGCCTGACATGAGATGAGAGGATGAACACCATCATTCTGTGTCTGCGGTTCATACTGTAGCTGTGGCAGGTCTAGACAGGTCATTAAAGTGATAACCTTTACTTATCATGCTGTTAGCGTTAGCATGCGCTGCAGACTAAGCTACAGGATCTACACAGACACACAGAGCTCATTTCTGATGTTTACCCTCCCGTCAGATAAAGTGACCAACCGGCCATTATGTGACTCATCCTTTAAAAGAGAGAAGGTACCACTTTCTAATAAGGCACAGTCTATAAAGGATGTATTTTGAGTTAACTAATAATAATAATAATGTATTAATGCTTTACAGAACTACGGAAGCCCGGAGAGGCAAGTGAGAAAAAAAAAATTCTGGTGATCCATTTTCTAAGTCTGATCTAAATTATTTTCTCTCCTGTGTTTATGACTTCAGAACAGATGATATAGGCGGTTTTGCCAGGATAATCTTATTAAGTTCCTTCAATTTTTTTCATCTGTGAAACGGGTGAAAAAAGTTTTAGCAGGTGAAATTTAGTTTTTTAATCGGGATACATTTTTTTTTAAGTGTTTGTTATAATACTCATTCTGTTTTTCTCACTTGCCTCTCAGGGCTTCCATATAGATCAGTTCTAAGTCTTTAAAGCAACAATGTTGTGTTGCCAGGTTGTGAAAACTCCCTTGACTGGTCAGACAGTTCCTTCTGGAAAAGGGCTGTATATACAGTACAATATGGACCAAATCTGTTTCTACATTCTTGATGGCTTATTAGAAAGTGAAGGATGAGCATTTATTAAGGAATTACAAAGATTTATAACTGCATTTTTACTGAGTATAAAGGACAAATAATAACTGATCTATTTATACATTAATATTTATACAGTTACAATTCAGACATCCATTATATCAGGTCCATTATTAGAAAGTGGTACCAAAAAAAAGCTTCACTGCCTTTTCAACAAGAACCAACAAACTTTCCAGCTGTGTATCTGTTGCTGGTCAGCACGAAGCTGCCGAGCTCCAACACACAAAAGGTTTTTGGCCTTTTGAGGGGTTTAATTAAAAACGAAATGAATTTGGAATAAAACACACAAAAAAAACATCAAAAATAATTTACCATAATACCATAATTGGTTACTTTCTCAATATTTCATTGGAAATTATTTTTCTTAATGATAAAAGGATGAAAGTAGCTATTTAATTCCAATAACGTACCTACCTTAAATTCATAACTTCTGTCTATTTTCATCTTTTATTTCTTTGATTAGAGGTCTCTTTGCCTTTTTTCATCACTCTGTCTTATAAAGGACAGAAATAATTATGAATAGAAAGTGAATTTGGCAAACAGGCAAAACAAAAATACAAATTAGATACAAATGAACGTAGAACAACAAGATGACTTTGATGTTAAAAAAGGAAATGATGCAGGAACATTCTCCTAAACTCTTGTTTTCTTCCATATTTTATGCATCGCACATTAACCAGCAGTTTTTGGGGCTCAAACTACCACGTATGTATCCTTATACTGTATAGAGAAATATTTTGAATAACCAAAATCTCTTAAGGCCTCACTAGTGACACTAAATTGACTGCTGGTATTTCTCTGTTCATGTGTCGATGCCACTGGCTCCATGGTCTCCGGTACCCCGTGCCTTTTGTAATTCATGTTATTGTACTTTAAACCTGTTTTGATACAACTGTGTGACTAATATGCCAAAATAATGATCTGTGATTTTTTTTCTATTTTCTTAAAGTCTTGTCGCGTTCGTTACTTTCATATGTAAAGAGGAGATAAAACGTCATCGGATGTTTTGTAAAAGATGCAATCTGGGATTTAAAGTGATATTCCACACAAGATCTATCCTTTGGGTATCAAACACATCAGTCCCTATAAACCGGTCAGGTGGCTGTAAAAAATTGCAGTTTGAATTTGTGTGTGTTAACTACGTCGGCATATTAGGGCCATTGTAGGAGCCAGGGGAGGGGGGGTAATAAAAAACTCAGAATTTACGAGATTAAAGTTGTATTTTTACGAGAAAAAAACCTGTTAAATTTAGGAGAAAAAAACAGATATTCTCTGAGATTAAAATGGTAAATTTAGGAGAAAAAAAAAACAGAGAATATGTTTTTTTCTCCTAAATTTACCACTTCAATCTCAGAGAATATCCATGTTTCTTTCTCGTAAATTAATGACTCTAATCCCAAAGAATATCTGTTTTTTTTTCTCCTAAATTTACCATTTTAATGTTAGAGAATATCTGTTTTTTTCTCCTAAATTTACCACTTTAATCTAGGAGAATATCCAATTATTTTTTCTGTAAATTTACCACTTTCATCTCAGAATATCTGTGTTTTTTTCTCATAAATGTACGACTTTAATTTCAGAGAATATCTGTGTTTTTTTCTCCTAAATTTACCACTTTAATCTCGCAGACTATCCATGTTTTTTTTTTCTTTGTAAATTTACCACTTTAATCTCAGAGAATATCCGTGTTGTTTTTTCTTGTAAATTTAAGACTTTAATCTCGGAAATTCTCGGCATCTTAATATTTTTTGTTTTTTGTTTTTACCTACAATGGCCCTAACAAGTAGTTAATGGATTCCGATGGGAACCAGTTTTCATAATGGGCAGAAAATATCCAAACCTCTCTAATCACTCCTGCAACAGAATAATCAATCATTATAATCAACTATGATAAAATCAGTACATCATTCAGCTGAGACAATTGTCATATTGTTGCAAACATAGTGTTTATAGACGAGACAAATCAGTGGAAAGAAAGACAAACAACCGAACTCATTGATATTCTGTTAAAACCTCCAACTGCACAGACTGAAAATGAAACTCCTCTGCATCCCTTTGCCACCAGCTACGACTGTTTCCATTTCGAGGGAGTCCAAATGTTTCCGTTGCATCAGACACGATCAATCAACCTCTGAATCGCTTTCAATGCTGCAGCTTCTATCTGTGCCCATTTTGCATCCACTCTGTGCCATTTGTTTCGCTCATCTGGTGATGCAAAATGGCACATAGAGGCTACGGCAACTGAGCCAGACAGTGATTCAACTGTAATATGTCTGAACTCTTTCTGTGTAAATATCCCTGAATACATCAAAAGGCCAAATTACTGTATGTTTATACTGTACCTCTATATATATTTTCTATTTTACTATATAAAAAAAAGGATTTTCTAGTCATTTACACACATATACAGAATAACTGCGTGGATTCTATTTGATAATTTTAGCCTGGAAATATTGATCATGTTTATAGTTTTAATGGAATGTTTTCTCTTTTTATCTCTATGATTACAGTAGCAGCTTAATGTCTATACCTTTATATCCAGCCATAAACTGGTGCAGTATGTACATAGCAACAAGATTTATTTCCAACCTTGTTTATGATTTTTTCTTTTTCCGGGAGGGGAAAAAAAAAATAAAATGTTCTTGTTTAGACCCAAACTTATCCCTTTGTTTTCTTAAATCGTCCCAAACACATAAAGGCAGAACAAGTAGGATTACAGATTTATCATGCTTTTATTCATATTATAATACATTGTATTGCATTGTCTCCCCTGATCAACCTGTACATGACATGATATTAACAGATGTCAAATAATCAACCATGAGAGGTTAACAAGTCAAAACCAAAAAATATATATTTCTATATAATCATATTAATATTCATCATGACACATTATACCATAGCAGTCGCATAAGATAAAGTGTATATAGTGCATTTGAATAAACCTCATTATGCAGTGAGAATGAGTGCCCACCCTGCGAGTATTTTATAATTAATTAAATTTTTTTTTTTACTATTTCCTTAAAAATGTCAAGCACCATCCTGCCTTCACACTCTGCACCGACTTCACTTTCAAGTGATGTTTCTAAAGCCGCGCACATCTGGGTTCCCACATCCCTGTTACATCCATAAGCAAACATTTCTCTAGACCAGTGGTTCCCAATCTGCTTTCTTTGAAGCAGACCCCCAAATTTTCTGACATCATCACCCTAAAAAATAAATGACTAATCCTCAAAAAAAAATCCTTTCCAATTTGAATAAAGCGATTCAGTGTATTAAATGAGTTAGTCTTTTTTTTTAATAAATCAATTGAAAATGTTGTTTTTGAAAGGCTAAATGCCAACCAATATGGATTGAAGCTGAAGATTCTGTTAAGATAAAACCTTGTTGTGAATTTTTGGAAATTATTACATTTATCTCTTTTCAGCAAAAGTTGATTTTTGGACTTTTCAACGCTCTGGAGTTATTGGAAATGTTTGGATCACACAAGTCGGAAACAATCCTACGCAGCCATCACTGGAATCCAGGTTGGGAACCACTGATCTAGACCTCCATCATCTAAGACAAAAGGTGCTGCTATAACAGACGGTGCATGTAAACATGTTCACGTCTGATTAAAAACACAACACCTTATATTTTTTCAGATTTCTGATAATATCAAATTGCTAGTTTACTTGCTTTATTTGTTTAATTGCTGGTTTTGTTTGCAATAACTGTTGATCTGTGACCATATCAACTTTTTTGTCCCTCATCTTTTATCTCATCTGCCTCTTCCCAGCCTACCTGTCACAAAAAAAATTTCAGTGAGCTGCTTGACAAACCTATACAATTGTTTTTATAATCGTTTCCTATTTTTGGCATAAAGTAAATCCATCAAAACTCATTGGGGAAGATAAACCTCAAGCAGTGGGGGCAAACAAACATGTTTTTTTTCTTGCTTTTCCTGTCAGGGAACAACACAGAAAAACAACATAAGAAATCTTATTATGGCACATAGAGATGTTAGAATGTAGATGATGGCTGACAAATCCAAATCAAGTCTGTGTTGCCGCCTCTGCTATAATGACAACTTTCTGTGACAATACGTATTAATTACCGTAAATTCTCAAATAAAAGCCATAAAACAAATAAAGGCCAGGGGGGAAAAAAATGCTATTGCTAGTACTACACTACAATGGAAAATTCAGCTTAATAAAAAAACACGGCATTAATTCCATCAGGACAATGTATTTTTCATTCGACTTTCTCCAGCAACTGTCAGGGAAACTAAACACTTCTTTCCTTTTTCAAAATAAAATCCTTCCAGAGAGGTGAAGGCATTCTGCCCCCTGAACCGCTGGACATTTTTTTATGTTTAGAAAACAGGAATTATATACAGTCATAAATTGGATTAGTTGGACATAACTAATAAAGGCCTGATTCTCTCTTTAAGTTACAATCTTGAAGATCTCCGTTTGGTTGTCTTTAGCGGCACCTACGGCGATGAGCGGTAACTGCAGGTCTGTTTTTGGATCTCACTTCCCAGAGGATGTGATTTCAGTATTTGACTGTTTGCCTTCTTTTTCTTTGTCTTTGGATTTGCGCTCGTTTTTTAAGTTTCATCGTCTGTAGTTATCACTCTTTTCTTTGTTTGTTCAGCCATAGTTACTCGCAACGCTAGCAGGGGCCGGAAAAAGCAGTACGCCGCTTCAGACACAAGCATAGACTATATAAGAAAGGGATGTTGTCACCGTGATGTCACCCATTGGGTTGTGGACTACCGGTTTGAAGCCTCGAGCTCGACGTTTTTGGCCGTCACCATCTTGTTTTTTGCAACCAGAAGTGACACGAGAGGGTGGAGCTAAGACATTTTTAGGCGACCGAAATGTTAAATGAACTCTCATGAAGTGAAAACACACTGTGAAAGGGTTCAAGTGAGAAGTAGGCTCATTTTCTCATAGACTTCTATACAATCAGACTTCGTTTTTCAACCAGAGGAGTCGCCCCCTGCTGACTATGCGAAAGAATGCAAGTTTAAGGCACTTCAGCACTGGCTTCACTTTTCAGACCCGGAGGTTGACCACAAGTGAGATGAAGAGCGAGTCTGTTGCGTTAGCTCCGCCTCCCCTCTCTGGCGGACCAACCGCTGCCGGGTGATGGAAAACTCGTCGCTAACTTCGAGCCGCTTGTGATTTTTCCCATGATAGTGACTTAACAGACATTTCATTACATGAAAATCTTCAAAACTATATTATTATTATATTACTTTAAGTCGAGGTAAATAAAACTCGAGGGCCACTATTTGAGAATTTACGGTGTACATTTGTTTAATAACGAAATATTACATGATAAATGACACAGAAGCAAAGTTAAAATACACGTGAGTGCAAATGCAAGTAATACAGGCAAGAAAATACTTTATATATTTCTTTGTATATAATATATAATTTTTGGAAATATAGCTACATTGTCTACTTTACCTAAAATGCTACAGCACCACAACTTCCACCTGTTTCAAGCACATGATGAGAAACTGAAAATGACCAGAATCTCTATTTTTTTTTTTATTATTATTATTATTGTCACATTCACACATATTGTAAAATCTCGGAGATGAACTCCAGTCATGAATAAAACCCAGCTGACCTGCTTTGGAGGGAGATGCTACGGTGCTCTGTAGCATTAAAATGTAAGGTTTTTTATAACTTGTTATAATTACTTTAAACTTATAATAATTGATAAACACTTTAAAATGTTACATTTTGCACCTTTTTAAAAGCAAGAGAAAGGGAAGTGACGCTCTGTTGAGATCAGCTTAAAATGTCTATAAAAAAACAGACGCTGCTGATCTTTTTTTTTAAAGATTTGTGAGAATCTTTTCATTATTGGAGATCAAAGCAAGTCTGTTGTTAATAAAAAATATAATATTAAAGCGTTGTATTAGGTTACGCATAGCTCTCATTTGTCACTAATGAATATGTGTGTGTGAGTGTGTGTGTGTTTACTCTCTTCTTGTCTGCAGCCTTAATTTCCCTGACATCCCTGTTGGACAGAGAGGAGAGAAGTTAGACAGCAGTATAAAGCACTGGGTTAAGCAGTGTGTGTGTGTGTGTGTGTGTGTGTGTGTGCGTACATGCGTGTGTCCTTACAGAGTTGGTTCTCTTGCGTTTCCAGCAGTCTGGGTTGAGTCTCTTCTGTTCATCTGCGAGGGCTTTGGCCTGCACGGTGAACGTCCGCCGCTCCTCGCTCCGCATTTTCTTCCACCGCTCCCCGAGGAGGACGCTGATCGCTCTGAAACACACACACACACACATTACATGACAAGAAACACACCGCGGCTTCACAGCACACATGCAGACACGGGGCACACCTACCTGTTGTCTTTGCCTGGGTACATCTGTGTGTACTCCACCCTGAACTTCTGGGCAAACAGCATGAAGGCGTTCATTGGCCGCTTGCACCTAGTGGGCGTGGCGCTGTTACTTCCTGCTGCGCTGGCTTGCTGGCTTCTGGTTGGCTTTTGACGAGGAGAGTTGGAGTGACCGGGACTGTGGGCGTCTGCAGGTTTTAAACACATCCACAATCGACAGTTGTTCTTTCTTTTGTGAAATGCGTCCTTAATTAAGTGTTTTCGTACAGCGCAATCTTTGTATTTTGCAAACTGAACAATGCCTGTTCTGAATGTTTCTGCTTATTCACACAGTGGAGTATCTTCAAATGTATGGAGGACGGAACCTGCCAAAATCAAAACTAATGAATAAATGACTCGATAAATAAATTAATGTCATTAAATGTAGCACAAATAATATTAAAAATAAAAGCAGCCATTAATTAATTAATAAAATGTGACATAAATTGATATTTCTGTTTTAATTTGCTTCTTTATTTATTTATCTTTGTATTAATTCCCTTATTTATTTACTCTTCTTCATAAAATAAATACATAAATAAATGTTTAATTTTCCCTTTTATTTATTTATTTTTATTCATTTTCAAATTTATTTATTTATTTTTGCATTTATTGTTTTATTTATTTATTTTTGCATGCGTGCATAAATAAATGCATGAATACATAAATACATACATTTTAAATAAATAAATAAAAAATAAATGCAAAAATAAATCAATTTAAAAGTTAATAAAAAATAATTACATACATAAATAAAAAGGAAAATTAAACAGAAGAGTAAATAAATAAGGGAATTAATACAAAGATAAATAAATAAAGAAGCAAATTAAAACAGAAATATCAATAACTTATGTCACATTTTATAAATGAATTAATGGCTACATTCAATTTGAATATTATTTGTGCTGCATTTAATGACATATCTGTTTATTTATGGAGTCATTTATTTATTTATTCGTTTATTTTTGACTTTGGCAGGTTCCATCCTCCATATAAATGTAGGAAACTTGAAGTACAGTACCTTGTGATGCGTCTCTGTCTGGAGAAACGGCTCCCCCGCTGGACTGGGAGGCACGCCGCCGTCTGGCCATACTGCTCAACACGTAAACCGCAGAGGAGTCCAGGGGAGTGAAATCATAGCTGAGGAAGACGCACATATAAAAACAGTTGTTTCACACACGCTTACTAATCTGCTGATCGACCTTTTGCTGCTTTATGTTTAGAACAGGTGCCTCTTTTACCTCCTGAATGTGTCAAAGACCAGCGAGTCGTCGGTGTGTTTGGCGTCTCTGTGTCCTGGAGGAAGGCACACATCCCCCACCTCCATTTCGTAGCACGGTATCCCATAACGCACCACTGTCAAGCTCGGGTAAAATGACGACCACCCTGACAGAGAGTAAGACAGACTGTAAGAACTCCATTTTTTTAACAGTTCCAGTGTTTTCTCATCATCACTCCTACCTTTGTTTTTGACGTAGAAGGGGTGATTGAGTTGGCACCGGGCGGTCATGGGGACACGTCCGAATGCCCCGGGGTCAAAGGTCAACTGTAGGACAGTCTGACCAGACAGCACAGTCTCTGAATGCTCCACCAGCTGCAGACCCTCAGAGCCGTAACTCTGCAAAAGAGCAAGCAGTGCTTTTCTCATTACGTACAATTACTTTATTTTGGTGGATCCTTTTCTTCTACTTATATTATACAGGTTGCTGCTGCTGCTATTGTTAAAAATACAGCACGTTAAAGGGATAGTTTGTATCATATTGTATGTATTAAATATCAGTAAATTGAAGAGCTCTTAGAGAAATCCAGACCCACTATACGCATTAAGATGGAAACCAAATCGAGAAGTACACCGTGAACTCAGAGGCCTGACGCTCTTTTAAGTGCAGCCACAAGCTTCTTGCATAATGTACCTTCAGAGATCTGGATCGTTCCTCGTCGCCAGAGTCTTCCTCAGCAGAGTCCAGGTCCTCGACGTCCTGCCACTCCACATTAGAGCTGCTTTGGAAACGCAGGTGAGTGCCTGATGACAGAGAATAGCTGCTCTGTGATATAAACAATAGCCTCGAATCACATTTACGTCTTCCCAGCAGAGAGAGAAAAAAAAAGTTATGACCTCCTGTGAGGTGGCGGCAAAAGTATGTGTGTGTGTGTCTACCTTTGAGAAAGCAGTGCCAGGCGGTGGGTGGACAGGAGAAGCTCCAGCCCATGTCTTCATCATCAGACAGAGGGGATCTGGTTGACACCGCAGAACCACATTCGCTGCTCTTCTGTGGAAACATGAAGAGGCAGAAATGTCAGACACAACTCAGGAATAAACAGCTGCCAAAGAGCCAAGAGCTGTGGGTTTGTACAAACACTACAGCAGCTCAATGTCAGTTTTAGTAAGTAAAAGATGCGTTTTTGATTTGTTCTTCAGATGTCGCGTTAGTGACAGTGAGTGATGATGAAGCAAAGAGAGGGAGCAAGTAAACAGGAGCTCTACCCTGGTGCGTCGGCGCTCCCTGCCCTGACCTCTGGGGGACGACAGGCTGCCGCCGGGGAGAGGGGGAGGAGGCCGAGCGTAGGAATGTAGATTGCTGCTGGTGCTGGGGAGGCAGGCCGAAGAGGAGCTGAAAACGACACAGACTCATGAGTGGAATGGAGACTGTGAGTGCGTGGCACCCACAGCGGCACAGAGAATGCCCTGACTTGTAGTAAGTTATGTAGGACAGACAGAATGACACAAGGCAGTTTGTGGAGCTGGAGGGCCGATTCAGAAGAAGTGGTGTTCCTGTGATGTTGAAGCTGAAAACTTCAGAGCAAAGTTGTAGAGGTCATTTCCTCAGTATTGTCTCTGGGACGTTTTAACAATCTGTGGAATAGTTTACATCCTGCTATTAATTACAAATTACACATTTTAATTCTGATATTTTTTAGTCAAACATTTTTTAATTTGACATTTTAGATAGGTCGTGATAGTGATAGATTTGCTTTGCTCCCATCTGTTTCTCCAAACTGGGGGCGTGCCGACCATCATCTACTGTAGGTAACACACTGACTATGGATAAATACCTCATACAACCCCACTTCAAAACACCCAAACTATCCCTTTAATTACAATAAAGGTGTTTGTTTAAATCTGTAACATGGTTGGGGGGGACCCATATATTCTTTGTTATATTCATACTTGTCCTCAATAACATTCATGTTTAACAACAAAGCACAGCTACCTTCTGTTAGGAGACTCTTGCAGCAATGGGCTCTGAGGTCCGGTGGCGATGTGAGCCAGCTGCGTCAGCCAGTGTGTGTCAGGAGGATGTGCGTGCGCACGTCGCTCCTGGTGCGACACGCCCACGTCCAACTGGAAGACGGGTGGCGCTGTTGGCTCCATCTCTTCCTGAACTTCCTGCAGGTCTGGGAGGTCGTCTAGGAGGTGGAAACAAACAGAAAGGAAGTCTTTGATTTGAAAAAAAAAAAGAACTTGAAGCTATTCATCCATGTGCTGTGTTAAACCAGACGCATGCTCGTGTCTTATGTACCGTATTCCATGTAAGTGTCACTGGTGGGGAAGCCGGGTGAGGAGGGGAGACGTTCCTCACAGCGAAGCAGCTCATGTGATTGGTCTCCATCTGTATCCATCATCACTCCTGAAGGTAAGACCACACAAAAAACAGTGTAGGAAGCACATTTCACTAGTTTTATAGGATGTATTTGTTGATTAAATTTCACAGCATAATTTGTTCATAGATTAACGCAGCCTTTAGAATAACTATTATATATTATATTTACATAGTGATTTACTTTGTAGAATTGCAAAGTACAAGTATTACAGTATCGTATGGACAGTAATAGTGAAACACATTTGTGAATAGAATAATAAACACTTTTCTAAAACTCAGTGCAAAATAAAGTAAAAGATAGTTTTTCCTGAATCTATTCCCCGGCTATTATTAGTCTATTCTTCATGTTATTAATATATTAATTATAGCTTTGTTAATTCTGCAGCTATTGTTAATTATTAATATATAATAATAAGGCTTGCAAACAACAGCTTTCGCAATGTCAGAGATTTGTAGGGCTGCAACTAACCTTTTTTTTTTTTTCATTGTTGATTATTTTCTCTATTAATCGATTAGTTGTTTGGTCTATAAAATGTCAGAAAATGGTGGGAAATGTCGATCAGTGTTTCCCAACGCCCAAGATGTCAAATGTCTTCTTTTGTCCACAACTCAAAGATATTCAGTTTACGGTCATAGAGGAATAAAGAAACCAGAAAACACTCACATTTAACAAGCTGGAATCAGATATTTTTTGTTTTTTTTCTTAATGAATGACTCAAACCGATTATCAAAATAGTTGATGATTAATTTAATAGTTGACAACTAATCAGGTAATTGATTAACTGTTGCAGCTCTAGAGATTAGCCTGGCAGCTGGTTGGTAGTTATGTGGGACGATCAGTTAACTCAGCTGTATATTGTGTTTCTGTCGCTCTGGAGAGGCTTTACAAAGTTAAAAAAAAAAAAAAAAAAAAATCCTAATGACATCATCTGGATTGTTTCGGCCTGGGTTTGGGGAAACTACACATTTTATTGGAATGCCTGAGTTACAAGCAGGAGGAGTATGTGGAGTTTGAAGGACGCAGATGTTGGGAGGGTCTAACAAAAGATGTTATAAAGTAGTCGTGTGGGATCCAATTCTTTTAAATCTAGCCACATACTGTACTAGGGATTCAAAGTCTGGATATCTCGGCATCTGCTGCTTTGATTTTGACCGTTTCTTTTAATAAGTCTCTCGTGAGTCCCACAACTTTATGAAGTGAAAGACTAAGTCCCTGGAGTACCCCTTTAAGAGTTTAGTGTCAGTAATTATACAGTACAGATGCAAGTTAACTCTGCAGTCCAGGGCCGGCTTAAGGCATAGGTCATATAAGTGGTCGCCTAGGGCGCCACGTTCTGGGGGGGGGGCTGATCGCTCCTTTAAAAAACAATAATAAAAAAAAAAAAATGCCGGTGAGCGCCCTTCCTCATTTTCTGTAATGAGGTAATAAATGAACGAATAAATAAATACACTTTTCACCCTTGTAACTCTCATTGTAGTGAAACTGTCTAAACACTTTTAAGCCAACAATATCAGGGACCAATTGTGTATTTATATTATCATAAATACAGTTATTTATGCGGCACCACTGGGGGGGGGGGGGCCCAAATCACCAAATCAGAATTTCACCTAGGGCACCTAAAGGGCTAGAGTCGGCCCTGCTGCAGTCCACCGACTGCTCTGTGGTTACCTGTGTGTTCACCCTCAGGCTCAGAATGATGTTTGGGGTCACTGGACAGCACAGCCGGGGTCACCACCTCCCAAACCATGATGTCTACAGGCACTGAAACATTAACACAAACATACAATATCTGTTTACTCTACAGCCAACGAGTCTCACTTTATTAGCATGATATTTTTTTTTTTTTATGTAACTCGTCAAATTAAAGGATATAGGAAATATACAGTAGGAAGAAAAACATAACTTACAGGCAACGCTAAGCTAAACATTACTGGCATCTGTGTCCGCATTGGTCATAGACCAGACTACAGACACTTGATCCTCCAATGAGCTGTAATGTATAGGCTGTAAATGGTTGGGGTGACATAAGGAGACACAGGGTGACATAAGGTAACCCTGGGCTGGTTATCTAATAACACACCTAGTTTATAGACACATCCTCAAAGCACTATGTGATGGATATCATTGTATACTGAAATATTCCATTTCGAACATGTAAACACGATAAGTGCGTGTTATCTATTTCACAATATTCTCGTCATGTGACCTCCTCTTGTTTATAAACTTTTGAGATCCTGCACGCATGCGCATATTAAGCCCATTCATTCAACGATGAGAAGGGCAGCGATGATACATTAGGAGTAAAGTAGTTCAAAATAAGTACAAAGCACGACATTAACCACCGAGAATACACTGAACTATCGCGGCACTATGGAATGTTATGAAACGCAAACCGTGACAATGTTTCTAAACGTCGATAAACTTCAAACGAAGCCGCTTTCCATTTGTTGTCACGGAAACAAAAGTGCCGTTCGAAAAACCTGAAGTTACGTCGACGAAAAAGAGGCAAAACGTTAGCGTGTGTATTTTAACAAACACGTAAACGACATCAATGAGATTCAGGGTGTGAAAATATGATAAAATACAGAAGAATGGACGAGCCGTTCTGTTGCGCAAATGCAGTAACAAGACAACAACTAACGTCAACAATGAAAGCTTTAACGGAGAGCAGCGAAACTGCGTTTAACGCACAAAATACAAGTTGTCAGTTCCACGTTTTTACTCGTGTGCCAAGTTTAGGTCAAAAACATTCAAATTGTGTCGTTACTTCTCAAATCCAACGCTTTAAAAGCCACAAATGATTTCAATGAACTTTCCTTAACTCACCAAAACAGTCGCCTTGTACGGGGGAAAAGGGGGCTGGTATAAACACCTCTTCCCCAGCACTCCTATTGGCCAGCCGCGATGTCAATCTACGGCTTCTCTCGTCCTCATTGGTCAGTTCGGTGCAGATTGTTCTTGTTCATTATTATCGCCACAACAATAAAACATTGGGTGGGTTACAATGATGAAAGATGGCTGAGCCATAAATACCACCCTCCTCCTGTATAATGAGCATAGCTTGTTTTCATCATAATGGCAGCATTTTAAACACCTGTGAGACAACAAGATAGGTAGAAAGTATTATCTCAGTGTTATTCTATTATCAGTATTATCTATCTAAGTGGTAAGACCATGTAATAGCAATATAAAGAACTGAAATGTTCAGTTTTAGACATATGAATCCCCTTTCTTTCTCTCTGTTATTTTATGTAATGGCACTCGGTCTATTATGTGTTTGTTTTATTGTAAAAAATAAAAATAAAAAAAGGAACAAAATAAAATAATCAACAACAAAAAAGCATATAAGTGCTGATGTGTAATGACAGAACAGACTGTAAAAATCTAAGTATGAATTTAACAGACAAATAGCCTTTGGCACAATTATCTTACATCCAGTGCAACTAGTACAACAGGTAGTTTCAGTCTAGTAACCTGGTCAAAGCCTTCTGCCGTGTTTCAGACACATGTTTGTAACCCTTGTATAAACCCTTATTATCCCTAAGTACACTCTTTAGTATGATTATACGTGTTGCACTGCTGCAAGCAAGAGAGGGTGAAGCCATAATCAGAGGTATCCTCTCATTTAGTGAACTGTACTCAGGTAAAAGTACTGTTACTTTATAATAACAAGTACTCAAGAAAAACAAGCATAAGTAAAAGTTAAAAAAACGTACAGATAAAAGGGTTTAAGTAAACAGCACTGAATATTCGTCATAAATCGATTAGTTGACAAACGGAATATTTTGATAAGCGATTAAATAGAATTGAAAATACTTTATTGTCTACTTTTTTGCGTGCAAAAGGCATATATAGGTAAAGGTATACTTTTATAAATTTAAAAGTTCCTTTTATTTAGTCCCAAGAAGTATTGAAGTAGTACAATTATAGGTATAAAACTAGTAAACTATCTGTATACTTATAGTATAGTTGCAGTACAAAATAAGACTTAAATGTAAACTACTTGTCTACTCAAAGTATACTATTCTTACAATCAAAGTATACTTAAAAGTATACTTTTATAATCTAAAGTGGGCCAATTTAGTCCCAAGAAGTATTGAAGTAGTACACTTACAAGTATACTACTAGTACATAGCTATTAGTATACTTATTACATAAAGTATACTTGGGAATATACTTAATATACGCTATCTTTTCCATTGACATGTTTTTTGAATTGAATTGTATATATTGGTGTAGTTCCACACTGTGACCACTAGAGGGCAGTGGACACTTACAAGTCTTAATGCAATCATGTCAGACATGGTAACATGATCCTCCCTGTCCTTAAGACAACTCTTAAGTAATATAGTTTTTATCAGTAGCCTATGGATGTAATTCTTGTTACACATGATAATCGCACTTATAAGCTTAACACTATAATAGACACCAAAAGACTTGCACAAATTACATAGGGTGAGTTGCCGTAATGTGGGACACTGCTTAATGTAGTTTTTTTTGTCTTCTAATGCATTATTTAAGATATTTAAGGTGAAGTGCAAATTATATTCCATAATTGCTGCATCTTTTTTTGTTTTGGCGTCTGAAATGCAAAAAATGTCCCACATTAGGCTAATTCACCCTATTGACACAAATATTGTACTGACATGAACCCATGAATTCATGCAGTGTTGCAGTTCCTCACTGTGACCACTGGAGGGCGGTGAAGCAGTGAACACTAATGTTTAGTTACACTGCTTTTTGTTTGAGAACAATTTTTTTTCCCTATATCTTTGAACAATTCCATTCCTTCTTTAACAACATTTTTGAAGACCATCTTACAACCTGAACATTTTTTATTTTGTACGTGGTTTATTTTTTATTTTGTACGTGGTTTATTTTTTATTTTGTACGTGGTTTATTTTTTATTTTGAACGTGGTTTATTTTTTATTTTGAACGTGGTTTATTTTTTATTTTGTACGTGGTTTATTTTTTATTTTGAACGTGGTTTATTTTTTATTTTGAACGTGGTTTATTTTTTATTTTGTACGTGGTTTATTTTTTATTTTGAACGTGGTTTATTTTTTATTTCGAACTTGGTTTATTTTTTATTTTGAACGTGGTTTATTTGTGGTTTATTTTTTATTTTGTACGTGGTTTATTTTTTATTTTGAACGTGGTTTATTTTTTATTTTGAACGTGGTTTATTTTTTATTTTGAACGTGGTTTATTTTTTATTTTGTATGTGGTTTTATTTTGAAGAGAAAAGCCGGGAGTCTTCTTCCTGTTAGCCTGTTAGCCGGCTGGCTTGTCAACCTTCCTGAGTAGAAGCGCAGCAAACTTTGCCGACACCTTTAAACACATTTTCTCCTCTGCTATTAGGTCTCTTCATGTAGCATAAATGCCGAAACTTTCGCCCAAAGCTCCGGGTTTCGTTGCCGTCTGCGTCTGCGTTCATTGGTGAGTCATAAAAAACAGTTTTTATGTTTTTATTTGACAAAATTGACGTCTCTCCTTCCGATTATTATGGCAGCTGTACCGTTACATTCACCAGACTGTAACAGTTCCGCTGTGGTTGCTTTTTAAAGGTTATAATTACTCCTCTCAGGGTTGTGCCAGCTTATTTAAACAGCTCTTACAGACCTAATGACGTTTATGAGACTCGTTAAAGCAGCAGACAGTCACTATGTGTTGTTATAGTTAACATTACATCCATGCTGGGTCGACTTTTGCTTCCTGCTTTGCAAAACTTCCTCTGCTGGTGTGAAAGAAGCAGAAGGGAAACTCCATTTGATCCTGTGACTTCAGATGTTTTAGTCAACTAAGAGCAGAAGTTTGTTTAAAATATATACTTTAATATATTTGTAGTACTATTCCTGAGTTGTGTAAAGGAAATACACATTTTCCCATATTGTATTCCTCTAAAATTAGTTTTATTGGATTGTCACAGTTGTTGTAGACAAAAATATCAATTTCAATCAAAATAAAAAAAATCAATAAGACAGCAGTGTTTTGCTTTGGGATAGTCTTAGTTAACAAATCACTTTTTTTTTTGCTATAGATATTAGGCTAATGGTTATTAATTCATGCTTGCCAATAGTCAAACATTAAATCCACTGCCAAACATAGGCTACTATCACAGTCCATATCTCTAAAAAAAAATGTGAAAAGGTAGCACATCCCAGATTTCCAAGTGAAGGAGGAAAAAAAATACTAGCATTTCACTTGTTTATCTGACTGACATCACAGTCAATATCTCACTGTGTCTCAATGGGACTGTGTTGAAGACTGCTGTAGTTTAGAGCTGAATCTATTAATTGGTTAATCAATTAGCATAAAATGAATGGGCAAATATTTTAAAAATGATTCGTTGTTTGAGTCACGTTTAAGCAAAAATGGAGCAAAGTGTGAGGAGTGGCTGCTTTTCTTTGTTTTGTTTTATATTATATCAAACTGAATATCTTTGGACAGTTTGTTGGACTTGGAATTATGACAGACATTTCTTTCAATAATTTTTTGACGTTTCATAAACAAAATGCTTGAAAAATCCATTGATTAATAGAGAAAATAATATGCTGATTAATCAAGAAAAAAAATAGTCCTTATTTGCGGCCTCACTGCACTTCATTTGGGAGAAGCAGGGGTGTTTTAACAGTAGGGCTGCTTCAAACCTTCGAAGCTTCGACCGTTACCATGGCAATCGACCTCCAAATCAGTATTCGAATGTTTCGTTTTTGTTTTTTTTATATATACAATATACAATGACTCTTCTCTGTGCCGGGAGAGGAGACTTACTTGCACAAGACACATTTTACTTCAATTTGCACAGCAGAGATATATCTTTAATTCTATTTTATTGTATTTTTTTTTTTTTAAATGTAGTTTAAAGTAGTAGTTGGTATGTACGTTTATATGGTGATTTGTAAATACAGTGTTTTTTGTACTTACCTCGTGTACCTCGTGATCAATAAAGCCTATCTATCTATCTATCTATCTATCTATCTATCTATCTACTGTATCTATAAATCCCCAAATAGCCCATGAAATAAGGAATAATCCCACAGCATTATTCATATTCAAAATGAATTATTATTAGTTATTCTGAGACGGATATCACTGTTTATGTGTAGAGGTACGTGTGTGTACAGTAGAGCGGCAGCGGCGCTGTCCCGAAGCTTTCAATACCTTCGAATATTTCTCACCGAAGCGTCGAACCCCAAAAAAAGGTGTTCGGGACAGCCCTATATAAAAGTCATTGCCTTTACATCCAATTAGAGAAACAAGACTTTCCTAAAGCAGTTGAAATGAATCGAGTTTATTGATGATAGCCCAGAAGGTCAGAGGTCATAGATCAGTGTCACAGAATAAGAGTGTTCTATCTGTCCCCCCCCCACCAGCTAGGCGATGGACGAGCAGCAGATCCAGGTGAGCGACGAAGAGCCCAAAGTCCTGCGTGAAGAGACCCGGAGGAGGAGGAGAAAGAAGGCCATCACGTCGTCCTCCTGCGCCTCCATGGATCAGATCACTGTTGAGTTCGTCCTGCCCACCATGGCGCGGGGCGGAAACAGCCCCGACACGCTGCTGCTGGAGGTCGCCGGGAACTGGACGGTGGAGCAGGTCACCTAATTTACCGATCAACACTGGGGATTATTCATCGTGGATGTTAAAATGCTGCTCACGGTGGCTCTAAACATACATTTCTTGTGTTGCAGGTGAAAGCTCAGGTGTGGCTGAAGGCGGTGACTTTAAACCTCTGTCCTGACTTCTACCAGCGGTTGTCCCCGGACCACTGCATCCTGCTCTATCAAAAGAAAGGCAACGTGTGTGAGATCTACGATAAGCACCAGGTGTTCCAGACGCTGGACTGCATCCGTTACTGGAGAGGTACAAGCCGGTGCTAGAACAGTCAGAAACCAGAGTCATTTCTGTTTTGATGATGTCAAACATGTCTGTTGTTGTTTTTAAAAAGCCCTGAAGAAAGACGTGGGACGGATCCAGCTGGTCCCCCGTCCGCAGCCCTCGGACGAGTCCCTGCAGTACCAGCGCTACCTCAACTACCTGATCGGCTACGACGTGACCGACGTGAGCAACGTGCACGACGACGAGCTGGAGTTCACCCGCAGGAAGCTGCTGACGCCGCGGCGCATCGAGCTGTCCGACCGCGACGCAAAGCTCTACTCCATGGACCCCTGGGTGACCCGCAAGCCGCTGCCTGAGCACCTGCTCAGCAAGGTGGGTGTGTTTATGTAGGTCGATGGTTGAGTTCGGTAGTTCCGAAGCATATTCTTCGCCGTTACGCCCTACATAGAATGAATTTACAATAATCTGAAAGTAGTGCAAAGCTTGAACAACATCTATTTAAAGGTGCAGTGTGTAGGATTTGGCGCCATCTAGCGGTGAGGTTGCAGATTGCAACCAGCTGAAACTCCTCCCGTGTGCCAAGCGTGTAGGAGAACTACGGTGGCCGGTTCGAGAACGCGAATGTCCCCATCTAGAGCCAGTGTGTAGCTCCATTGTCGTCCGGGTAGAAACAGTAGGGCTTATACAGGCACACCAGACTGGGTTTTCTCACATGGGAAGGTGATATATCAAAGGTATGAGATTTGACTCTTCTTCGAGGAAGTAGGGGATTTCCCACCAGATTATTGACACACTGCCACCAGGTTATTGACACAGCGTCTCTTTAAGACAAAGTGTTTCCAGTGAAATGTAACAGCTTTCAACAACAGATTTTCCTCAGCTTGCTGTCCAAGACCTGCAGCTCTGAAATTGTTTGAACTTGTTCATTGAGGCAGAAAAACCTCACGTCTCACATCTCATCTCAGTTTTCTTGTGATTTCTGTCTGAAAGCTGCTGTTGCAGATTTAGTTTGTTGCGTTTCTGAAACGTGTCACTGAAGTGTGCAGGTCTAATGAGGAAGTTATCAGTAATCTGGTGGGGGAAAGTCCCTTCTTCCTTAAAGAAGATTCACATCTCATAACCCTTGATGTGTCACCTTTCCATGTGAGTAAACCCAGGTCTGGTTTTACTGGTCTGGTTTTGATATTGCTTACTCTGGCAGTTACAGTGCATCTGTCATTATGTTTCATGTGACTTCACTCAACTAATACATAAACTATGGCATAAACAAATCTGACTTATGTTACCAGTTTGTTTGGTGCTTTGTAAAGTAAAGTCTGCGATCTTTATATATATATATATATATACCGATCAGCCATAACATTCTGACCACCTGCCTATTATTCAGTAGGTCCCCCTTTTGCCGCCCAAACCGCCCTGACCCGTCGAGGCATGGACTCCACTAGACCTCTGAAGGTCTGCTTTGGTATCTGGCACCAAGCCGTCAGTAGCAGATCCTTTAAGTCCTGTATTGTGTTCTATCGGAACCAGCATTAACTTTTTCAGCAATTTGAGCTCCAGCAGCTCTTCTATTGGATCGGACAACGCGGGCCAGCCTTCGCTCCCCACGTGCATCAATGAGCCTCTGGTCTGACCCTGTCGCCGGTTCGCCGGTTTTCCTTCCTTGGACCACTTTTGGTAGGTCCGGACCACTGCAGACCGGGAACATCCCACAAGAGCTGCAGTTCTGGAGATGCTCTGACCCAGTCGTCTAGCCATCACAGTTCGGCCCTTGTCAAAGTCGCTCACATCCTTACGCTGGCCCATTTTTCTGCTTCCGACACAAAGTTCAAAGTTCCAAATGTTCACTTGCTGCCTAATATATCCCCCCCCCCCACTGCCAGGTGCCGTTGTAACGAGATAATCAATGTTATTCACTTCACCTGTCAGTGGTCATAATGTTATGGCTGTTTGGTGTATATATACTGTATATATACTATGTACAGTATATATTGTAAATGTATGTGTATGTTTCGTTATTGTCTTTCCATTCATTCTTCTCCCCTTGCTTGGTTCACGTGTTCCTCCTTTCAGGTCAGCAACACTCACATCCTGGTGGTGATCCACATCGGCACGGCCAGCCAGACCATCAAGGTCTCCCTCGACGACACGCCGACACAGGTAGACACACGGAGCGATGGACGCCGTTTATTTCTCTTCTTTACGCCACTGTACCACTTTCTGACTTCCGTTTTCCGTCTCGTTTAGGTGTTGGTGAGCTTCTTCGCCAAGACGGCAAATAAGAGAGTTTTGCTGGGCATCCCTGACAACATGTGCGAGGCTGACTTTGTGCTACGTGTGTGTGGAAGGTATGTCCGAGGCTTAAAGCGCATCGTAATGTAATCAAGTTTGCGTTGGAAGTAAAAGAGTAATTCACTGGATTATGTTAGTTTGAAGCAGATGATCATAAATATGTCATGTTTGACTATTTAAAAGTAAGCTTCTGACTGCGTGTTCACGCAGGGAGGAGTACCTGTACGGGGATAAACCGCTGCAGGACTTCAACTGGATCCGTCAGTGTCTGAAGAGCGGGGAGGAGATCCACCTGGTCCTGATGACGCCGCCTGACACCGACCTGGATCTGGTTCAGAAGGAGGACTGGGCACAAGTGGATGATTGCACCGGAGTCGCAGGTAACCAGTTAGATTAAGTGTAACGTGTTGTTTGTGTATGAATTCCACTTCATTGAGATATAGCCAAGCTGGTACATGTAAACACTGGCCACATTTGGTGCTGATAATTATCCTCCTAACTTGTCTTTGTCAGGTACCCATGAGCAGTTGACCATCGATGAGAAGGACCATGAGCGGGTGTTCACCATCTCTATGTGGGACTGTAACAGGAAGTTCAGGGTGAAGGTGCTGGGTATTGACATCCCATCCCTCCCCAAAATCCCAGAGTTTATTGTCTTCATAGAAGCTAGCATCTTCCACGGCCAGCAGCTTTTAGCCCAGGTAATCAAAACGTTCAAGCACACAAAAAGATTATTTCTCCTTCACACTTATTTACCTATTATGCTCATTTTCATGTTCATACTTGTATTTTGTGTTTAACCCGGCCTTTACTCTCTCAGGAGAGGACGTCCTCTAAAACCTTCAATGAAGAAGTGCTGTGGAACTCCTGGTTGGAGTTTAACATTAAGATCAAGGACCTGCCTAAAGGGGCGCGACTCAACCTCCAGGTATTCATTTAATTCAAAAGACAGGTGGGACAACAATCATTTATCGTCCTCCAAATATATGTTTTGTGACAGGAAACAGATTTTGGTGGTAGGAAAAGAGTTTTTTTTAATTCTATGATTTAGTGGAGTTGAATGAAAGAACTTAGTTTGAATTGTTGGTCTTTGTTACTAACTGTTAGTGCTCTGCTCTATTTTTTAATGGTGTAAGAAAATATTGAAAATATCGAGTATCGTGATATTATGTTTTGTGATACTGTATCGATTTTTAATTGATAGCTCACATGCAAAGATGAACTAAAGTCAATACTTTATTTCATTTGCAAAGAGATGCACCCTCTCAGTGTATGTGCCCTCTCAAAGTAGTGCCATGTAGGGCTGTGTATTGGCAAGAATATGGCGATATGATACGTATCGTGATACAGGGGTTACTATTCTATATATTTCGATACTGTAAGCAAGGCGATATATTGCAATTTTTCAAATCTAATCATAGAATAAAGAACACACCACCATATTATGTATAAAATCTGAGTAAAAACAGTTTACTTTTTATCACAGACCCTGTAACATCCATCATAACACTACGTTTTGTGCAATCTGAGCCACTGTGTGCCACAAGTCTTTGCATGTAAACTATTAATTAAAAATCAACAGTGTTTTTGAGAATCAATACTGTATCACAAAACATCATATTGCGATCTCGATATTTTCTTACACCCTTAGTGCTATGATGTTACAGTTACTGTGATAAATGCAGATCCCATTGTTCTAATGGCATAAAAAAAGTAAACTTTTTTTATTCAGATTTTATAGATACGGCAGTGTGTTCTTTATACTGTGACAGTTTTCCTAAAATTAGATTTTAAAAATTGCAATATATCGCCTTGCTAAAATAGCGCAATACATTGCGATATATTGAATCGTTACTCCTGTATCATGATATATATCGTATCACCAGATTCTTGCCAATACACAGCCCTAATATTTTTCCCACCCAGGTGGTCTGCGGGAAGCAGCCCGTGACGCCAAACACCAAAGGAGCCCCGGCCTACCAGGATAATACAGCAGGAACCGGCAGCCATGAAGGTAAGGTCTACTAACATTTGGTTGCATACTGTAACATGCTGACAGTAGTTAGAGTGAGGCTCGTATCTGTCCATCTCTCAGGAAAGACCAAGAGCCGCCTTCTGTACTACGTCAACCTGCTGCTGATCGACCACCGCTCGCTGCTCCGCCAGGGCGAGTTCATCCTCCACATGTGGAAGATGCCGGAGAAGAGCGAGGAGAGCAGCAGCAGCATCAACGCCGACAAGCTCACCTCGGCCACCAACCCGGACAAGGCCTCCGCCATGGCCATCGCCATCCTGCTGGACAAGTACTGCTACCCCGTGGTGCTGCCCAAGAGCCGCGCCGTGGGGCGGGACGTCGGGGCCGGGGCCGGGGCCGGGGGCGAGGAGGCCGAGGGAGGGGAGCGCGGCCAGAGGGAGATGCCCAACCACCTGAAGAAACAGTTTGCGGCTATCGTGGCCACCGACCCCCTGCACCCGCTCAGCCCCGAGGACAAAGAGCTGCTGTGGCACTTCAGGCACGAGTGTATGCGCGACCCCAGGTACTTATTTTATTTTATTCCAAAGAAAATGGACTACAAAGTGTTATATCATTACTGGATATTTAATTTTGTCTGTCTTCAGGGCCTACCCAAAGCTCCTGGGTTCAGTCCGGTGGGGGAAACAGGAAGACGTTTTGGCAACACACCGTCTGTTGGAGCGCAGCAGCGCGTGGGACAGCAGGTACCTTAACCCTGCCAGTACATGTGTCTGTCCTCAGTAGCTTCAGTGTGCCATCATTCAGTGTCGTCCTGTTGCTTCTCCTCAGTGGTCGGGATGTCGGTCTGGCCATGCAGCTGCTGGACTGCCACTACTCAGACGCTCAGGTTCGCTCGATGGCCGTCAGGAAGCTGGAGACTCTGGAGGACGACGATGTGCTCAGATACCTCCTGCAGCTCGTACAGGTGTGTCTTTTCTATTCTTCTTTTTAAGCTGACCTCTTCACAGTTTCACAATCTGGTGGCAGCTCAGCAGATACACGCTGCATGTTTACCCTCTGATGTGTTTCCATATTTGGCTCTGCGGTCAGCTTTGCATGAGCAATATGAATTATGAGCCGAGGCCAACAAAGGGCCCTTTGCTCTGATAGGAAAATGACTCTCACCTCTACAGTATACTGCTGTCTCTGTAACACATGAGTTTCACTGATATGTGGAGGGTCTCTTTAAATAATTTCATGCACATACAGAAATACTATGCTGGCTGAAATTCAGTGCTTTAAATGCTTATTAAGATTCTTTCCAAAAGTGATAACTTGCTTTGCAAAAGTGTCACATAGCTAGTGTAGGTGGAATTCTATTTGCTCTATTTTCAGATACTGTGTATTTTATTTTTCAACAAAGCACCGCAAAACCAAACTGAGAATTTTCATTCACATATCTTGAGGTCAGAGGTCAAGGCACCCCTTTGAAAATGAAAGTTTTTCCTCCCCAAAATTTAGCGCAAGTTTGGAGCGTTATTTAACCTCCTTCTCGTCAAGCTAGTATGACATGGTTGGTACCAATGGATTCCTTAGGTTTTCTAGTTTCATATGATACCAGTATAGTAGTATCTATGAGCCCGCTACAACCTAAAAATTGCAAGTTGCGTTAAAGAAATTAGTGGCGTTAAAACAAATTTGCTAACTTTGACAGCCCTAACTATTTTTCTGTACACCATATGCTAGGGGGGATTTTTTTTTTTTTCACAGTGGAATATGTCAATGATTAGAAACAACATTGTTGCATCAAACACTGCAGTGTTGTATAATACAGAAGTGATGCCCCCAAGTGGAAATCAGGTGAATAGCATGTATTTGCCCCATAGGGCAGACATGAGAAAATGGCTCAATCTGTTGGAAAATAGTGAAAACTACAATTTTGAAGCCAGGGCTCTAGATTGAAAGCCTGATATTATAGAAAGCATGATTTTGTGTTGTACTGGCAGTGGGATAAAAAAAATGGTGTTTTTAATTGGGACATGTTTGTCCTTAAGGGTCTGAGTGTCTCTATTTTGGCTACACAGTTGATTATAGACTTATTATAGGAGCTGAGGTTGAACTTACAAAATTCGAAAAAAAAAAAAAAACTTGCCAAAGTGTATGCCGTATGCATTAAAGCTGAAGTAGGCGAGATTGGAGCAAATATGATTTAAAAAAAGTTATTTTTATAAAACGGTCGCTATATCCTGACAGTAGTACATGAAATAGGTAAGCTGAAAAAAATCATGTTCCTCTGTGTCCTCCGGTGCTCCTAGCGACATCTGCAAGATTTCATATACCAGAGGAAAACATCTGATCTGAGATCTGCTGTCCAGCTGCCGTCTATGAGAGCCGGTTGTCAATCACTCGCGAACTCCGACCAAACGGTCAAACTAGTCAGCGCTGATCAAATATGAATCAATATTCTGTTACTATAATGACTTTTTATCACCTCAAATGTTTTCAGAATCATCTTGTAGTGTACTGTTTAGCTGTAAAATGAAAAAGTTTGTGACGCCGCCGCCATTGTGAAATCTGGTGAAGGAATGCCAAGTTCCGGTCACATGACCTGAGCACAGCCAATAGGAACGCTCTCTCTCTCTGAAATGACCTGTGATTGGTCAAAGTCTCCAATGACGGGCTATATTTTTTAAAGCCTGAAAACCGAGCCATGAGGAGGAGCAGAAGTCTAGTTTTCTCTCAGAACACTTGAATTACAATATGCTGAAAGGTTATTATGGAATTTTTGCCCAATGATGCCAAAAATATACTGCCTACTGCCACTTTAACACGGCCAAAATTATAGAAAAATGAATATCCCAAGTGAGTAAAGGAAACAGTTTAACTGCACTGTTATTGTTTTCTTTACTCCTCTCTCGACTATTTGTATGTCTGCACTTCTGACCTGTCGAACCACTCTCTGCTTCCTTTAGTCAACATTTGAATAGCAGTCCTGTGTGTGTGAGCACAATGAGCTCTGTGTCTCCACCGCACTTCCTTTACTGCCACCGTCCAGTTTCTCTGCCTCATCACACTGTCACCTCTGAACTCAGTCTGTTAAAGGAACCCTTTGGTGTTTTCCATTGTAAACTTGGCTTTGTAAGTTGTGTTTGTTCCTGAGGTCTTGAAACATTTTTCATGCACTTCCTACCTTATAAAACATTCACAAAGCCTGTTTTTGTAAAATATCTTGAATGTGGCTTCGTTCACATCAGCTGGAGGTCCTCTTCTTCTGTGCTTTTGGCACGCACATTGTGCTACAGCTCCAATACTTGGTCAAAAACCTGACAGAGTGCCCTTTAAATCAGAATTTACAAAATGTCAAACCTTCACCTCTCATATGTAAACTTAAAAAAAAAAAAAAAAAGCTTATTTTTAGATTTCCACCATGTGGTTTGGAGTGTATTCAGAGGGGTTTTGAAGAAGTTTCACTTGACAACAGTAAGTCAAGTCAATTTTATTTGTATAGCCCCATATCACAAATCACAAATTTGCCTCGGGGGGCTTTACAATGTGTACAGGATACGACACCCTCTGTCCTTTACAATACAACCCTCTCATCGGATGAGGAAAAACTCCCCCCCCAAAAAACAATATAAACAACAGAGGGTAATAATAAACGGTCGAATAATAAAAGAATAACTAACTAATTGAAAGTTAGGGCAAAAAGATGGGTTTTGAGTTTGGATTTAAAGGCCTCCACAGAATCAGACTGTCTGATGTCCATAGGGAGGTTATTCCAGAGGATAAGAAAAGGCCCTTTGGCCTGCTGACTCCTTTTTCACTCTAGAGACAGACAGGAGCTCTGTATTCTGAGAGCAGAGGGTCCTGATTGGAGTAATAGTTTCTTTTTCTTGTTCTTATGTGTGTCCTGCAGGCGGTCAAGTTTGAGCCCTACCATGACAGCGCCCTTGTCAGGTTCCTGCTGAAGAAAGCTCTGAGGGTAAGCAGGACCAACATCTAAGTTTGCAGTGTACAGTGAGTGTGTGTGTGTCTGCCCATTCATCCGTCTGTACGTGTGTGTTTTTGTCTTTCTCCCAATGATGAAAATGTTTTTTTTTTTCAAATATTGAATTATTCTGTCTATAGCATCAATATTGCAATTTTAAAATTGACATGGATAGATGTCATCATACTTGTACAGTATTACTGTCTCTGGTTTCCACCTGATGCTAGCAGCAGAGAGATACTTCACTATGATTGACATTTACAGTCTTTTCTCTTTTTTTTTAATGTTTTCTCTCCTCAGAGTAAGCGTATCGGTCATTTTCTCTTCTGGTTCCTGCGCAGTGAGATCGCCCAGTCCATGCACTACCAGCAGAGGTACGCTGTCCTGCTGGAGGCCTACGTCAGAGGCTGTGGTGAAGACATGCTGCAGGACTTCAGGAAACAGGTGAGACGAGAAGTCAGTTAGAGACAAGAAGTTAATTTGTATAGCACACAGCAAAATACAGCAAAATCTCAAGGTGCTTCACATAAAGGGTAAAAACAATCATAACACAGCGTTAAGACAATTTACACAAAAATAAAACCATGCGATTAAAAGTGTTAAAATAGGATAAATAAAATCTTAGACACAATATTTCAAGACCCAAGTTAAAAGTGAATAAAGTTACTATAAAATTCTAGTAATTATAAAAACCAGAGGGGAGGAGAGGAAAAGGTGAGTCTTAAGATTAGATTTAAAAACAGCAAGTGAGTCTGAGGGCGTTTTCATATTAGGTACAATTGATCCGTACCGTGCCCGAGTACGATTGCCCCCCTTCTCCGTTCAGCTTTCACATTAGTTAAGTTTTTCCGTACCTGAGTACATTTGCGTCATCATCCACGTGTATTTGTTTATGTTGAGATCAACTATTATTAGTGGTGGAGCATCGTAAAACACTTCATTCAAACTCGATAGAAACAAAATAAAACTCACCAAAACCGCCGTCGTTAGTCTTTCGAACAATCAACAACTCTGGTTTGGTCGAAATGCCGCTCTACACGTTGTCTCCCTCCGCTGTCTCTCTCTCTCTCTCTGCCCACTGAGCAGCTGAGCGGCTCTCGTTCTTCAGCGGTAGGCCATTAAACTAGTTAAATAAAATAACAAATATCACCCAACCCCAATCACCTACTATTGTTTATATTTTAATGAACCTGTTCGCCTGCCTACCTGCTTTATCACCCACGGCCGTACAGTTCAGAGGATGAGATCGGCGCATGCTGCGAGCATATACAGATTTCGGAAGAGACCGGAGGTGTTCAAAAAAGCCTGCCCTTTCAAAACTACTCACTGACTGCTAACGTTACTCACGTTAAATAGCGGTCCACTTCCGTGTTTCGTTACGGTTGGCTTTCACACCTGATGACAACCGTGCCCGAGTACGGTACGGAGCGTTCACGCTAATCAATCGAACTGGACTTTGGGGACAAGTGCACTCGGATCAGGGCCCGGGTCCCAAATGTGAAAGCACCCTGAGGCCCTAATTGATCACTGGAGCTGATTCCACAAGCGTGGCCCCAGCGTCGAGAAGGCACAATCTCCCCCACTCCCTCATCAGCTTCGTCCTTGGCACAGTGAGAGAGTTTGAGCTGCCGGACCTGAGTGTCCGGGGTGATGGATGAGGGGCGAGGAGCTCCTGATGGTAGGTGGGACCGGTACAGTTTCCCACCTACCTTCAGCAGCTCTTCACCCCTCAATCCTCACTCAGGTCTGGCAGCTCAACAATTCATGTCATGTCCAACAAAATGGTGTGTAGATTAAAAAAAGAAAAAAAAAACACAGTTCAGATTTTTAGTCAGTCTGTTAATCAGCTGTGATGCTCTCCAGGTGGAGATGACGGACGCTCTGCAGAAAGTCACCCGTGAGATGAAGGCCATGTCCGCCGACAAGTCCGATATTACTGCACAAGGTGAGGAGGAGACCATCCTGCAGCTCTGTAGCAGAGCACTGACACTAACCTGCAATACACAGTTCCCAGTGTATGCTCTGTAGCTTCTCTGGTAGTTCTGAAGTAAAGGAATCCTATAAGGCTAATTCCTCTATATAGTGCATGAGTTCCTGCCTTGGACACAATATGCTTATTTTATTGGCGCAAATGGTCCCCATCTGTAGATATGTACTTTTTAATGATACTGCACAATTTTAAAATGTATAGCTAATTATTTCGCTGACAGAGTACCACGGAACCCACTTTGAGAATCGCTGGACTAGAGGATTCAAATAAAACACGTCTCCATGTAGTGAAACTAAAGCCGTGTGTGTCGTGTGCTTGTCAGTGCTGTTTCAGCTGCGTCACAAGCTGGAGACTCTGCAGTCGTCCGGTCTGCCGGAGAGTTTCAGAGTCCCTTACGATCCTGGACTAAGAGCTGGAGCCCTGCTGGTGAGGGACACACACACACACACACACACACATACTGGCAGAGGAGAAGACCCACACACACTCATACCCAGAGAACCAGTAACAACCAATATATAAAACCAGTTTTATGTAGCGAAATAAACAGAAATGAAAAGTGGACACGTGAATGCCTGTATCACTGAAGATAAATACTGCTTGTGAACATTCAGATCGAGCAGTGCAAAGTGATGGCGTCTAAGAAGAAGCCGCTGTGGCTGCAGTTTAAAAGGGCCGACCCCACCACTCTGTCCAAAGACCCCATCGGCATCATCTTCAAAGACGGCGACGACCTCAGACAGGACATGCTCATCCTGCAGGTGAGCGGCGGCGCAGTCTCCAGCACAGACATACAGTATGGTTGCAGAAAAAAAGACTCCTAGAAAGACTTCCTCTTGCGTCCCTCCAGATTCTGCTGATTATGGAGTCGATCTGGGAGACTGAGTCGCTGGATCTCTGTCTGCTACCGTACGGCTGCATCTCCACTGGGAACAGAATAGGTCAGATATGCAATGGAGAATCAAATATTACAGTCGTTCTGTGAGATTTACCTCTTCTCTGTCTGTATTATGTGTGATTGTAGGTATGATTGAGATTGTGAAGGACGCCACCACCATCGCTAACATCCAGCAGAGCGTTGTGGGAAGCACCGGAGCGTTTAAAGATGAAATCCTCCATCAGTGGCTCCGGGACAAGTGTGTCAGCGAGGACAAGGTACACAACCACAACCAGCTCTCATGAATCATTGTAATATATAATATTATAATTAATAGGTTGATTATATGGATTATATCAAGATTCTTTGACCAGAATCAGAAAAATTCTCCATCCAGTCACAAATACAAGTTTAAGAAAATATTGATACACATTAGTATCGTGATATTATGTTGTGCAATACTGTATCAATTCTCCGAAACACTGCATTGTTTTGTTTTTTTTAAAGCTGGAGTGAAGATACTGGAATCATATGAAACTAGAAAACCTAAAGAATCCATTGGTACCAACCATGTCACACTAGCTTGTTGAGGAGGAGGCTAAATAACACTCCAAATCTACGCTACATTTTGGCGAGGAAAAACTGGCATTGCCATTTTCAAAGGGGTCCCTTGACCTCTGACCTCAAGATATGTGACTGAAAATGGGTCCTATGGGTACCTACGAGTCTCCCCTTTACAGACATGCCCACTTTATGATAATCACATGCAGTTTTGGGGGCAAAAAACATGCAGTTTTTTGCACACAGTATAAATATGTTATTTTTGCCTATTCTAAAATTGTGTATTTCTGGTGTGTTCTTTATACTATGACAGTCTTCCTAAAATTCAATTTAAAAAAATCGCAATATATCGCCTTCCTTACAGTATCGCAATATATCACGATGTACTGAATCGTTCCCCCTGTATCATGATACGTATTGTATCGCCAGATTCTTGCCAACACACAGCCCTAGTTACAAAGCATTTTGCCTCCAGCAGCTGCTCTGTTTATGAGACGTTAGAGGAAGTGGCAGTGTAGCACACAGGAAGGAAACAACCCTCAGGGGTTTTCCTGTCACCACAACCCCCCCCCCCCCCTTCCCCCCTCCCAAACACAAACTACTTTTAGCCGTAGCACCTGCACCCTATTCTCTATAAACAGATATCTGCATATGAATGCAGAACCTTTAGACAAGATTTTGGTATCGGACGCGTTCTGGTTTGTGTTAAGTAATCAGAGTAGTATTGACCAATCACGTTTGAGCAGGCTTTGGTTGAATGGAGGTAAACAGTAACCCCGATGCGCCAGATGGTTTGTTTACACAGAACCATCTGAGAAGCCGTCATTGGAAACTTTTTCATGTGAGATGTGAGGAAGTCCTATTCGCTGGCTACACCGGAACCCTCGAAATATTGGCCATTGCCCCCAGAGGCTAAATAGTTTATGGGTTTTGATATTGTCTGCACCCCGAGTGTATATCCTCTTAATTTTTTAAATGTTCCGACTTCCTGTTCTGTTTTTGAGAATCTGTCTTACAGCCCTCCATCTTTTAGCTTAATTAAGAAGGAAAGGTGACTCCACACTGTGCTTCATCACATCACAGCACAGTATTTACATTCCATCTACAGTGACAGATTTAATGGAAGATGCCAGTTTGTTTTCATTTCACACATTTGCACAGCTGAGAGTTGTTCAGTTTACAGCATCAAACCACAGTTTCCTATTCTTAGCTACATAGCAGCTCCCCTGAAACAATGAGGAGTCCATTCAATGCCGTACGCATGGACAAATCAGTTGAATTTGATATTTCAAAACAAAAACCTTCTTCTCTGAAGCCCACCAATCACACCTCTAGGTTACAGTCCAGCTATTACCATAGGAGTAAATGATGGCATGAAATATCAGCTAGAAAGGTTTGTGTCTCTGTGTCTGTAGTTCCAGCAGGCTGTGGAGAGGTTCCTGTATTCCTGCGGTGGCTACTGTGTGGCTACCTACGTTCTGGGTATTGGGGATCGCCACAATGACAACATCATGATCACTGAATCTGGTAATGACCTCTTTTGTCTGTACGTTCATCTCACTGTGGGACAAACTCGAATATATATATAAAGTTATTATTATTATTATTATTATTATTATTTATGTAGTTATTGGACTTACTTATCAACATTATTATTTATTTTTCCTTTTTATAGTATTATTATTAATTATTTGTCCTTATCATTATTATTATTATGATTATTATTATTATTTATGTAGTTATTGGACTTACTTATCAACATCATTATTTATTTTTCCTTATTATAATATTATTATTATTATTTATTTGTCCTTATCATTATTATTATTAATATTATTATTATTATTATTATTATTATTATTATTATTTATGTAGTTATTGGACTTACTTATCAACATTATTATTAAATTATTACCATTTATTTACATATTTATTTATTTATTTATTTAATTCTCTCTCTCCTCCTCCTCCTCGGACATACCTGAACATTCCTCTGGTCATATATGAATATATGACACACTTACTGTACATAACACACTTTCATACAGGTACAAAAACACTTACAATATTCCCTGAAACAACAACAAATGTTCAAATCATAACATCTGTTTCATACGTTTAATGTCTGTATATTTCGTTACACCTATGTCTGTCTAATTTATTTATTTATTTATTTATTTACTTATTTATTTATCTATCATGCAGGGGAAATATCACAGCCTGTAATGTCTGCAACAAAGTCACTATTTTTAAATCTAGTTAAAGCTTGGGTACGAAACATTGGGGAAATTGGAGAAAGAGTACGCTAGATTTAAAAAAATTATCCAGTGTTGCCAAACTGTTTTCCACTGAAAGTAGCCAGCAGCACTAGCTCCGTGTGGCCTCATATGAACTCTATGTATAAACTAAGCATGGAGTTCAGGAGATAGTGAAAACTAACCCCATCAGTGTTTCTGCAGGGAATCTCTTCCACATCGACTTTGGTCACATCCTGGGCAATTACAAGAGTTTCATGGGAATCAGTAAGGAGTGGGTTCCCTTCGTGCTCACACCGGACTTCCTCTACGTCATGGGAACGTCAGGAAAGAAGAGTAGCCCCCACTTCCAGAAGTTCCAGGTGCAGTAAATGGGATTGTTTTTTCATGTGAATACACTAAACGACGGGGATGGGGGTTCTGTTCATTCACATGAACAGATGCATTCACACATGCACAAAGATCCATCCGCCATTCTATTAAATAGGTCAGAATGATCGATCTATATGAAATATGTTTGCAGAAATCAGCTAGTTAGAGTTTAAGAAACACAATCAGCTGAGCACAGCCACTGTTGCCAAGAGATGACCTACAATATCTCCTGCATTTATTTGTCTGTATTAATATGTATGTGTTATACATCCTTTCTCTCTGTCTCAGGACGTGTGTGTGAAGGCTTACCTCGCCCTTCGGCACCACACCAACCTCCTCATCATCCTCTTCTCCATGATGCTGATGACCGGTACGACTTCCTTCCTTGTACTGTAAAACCCGAAGCTTTCTGTGTGCTTTTACAGCAGAACAAAACCAATTTGTTACCATTATTTTTTTATTTTTTTTGGCTCACCTGTCGGCAGCTGGATGACGAGGAGTTGTAGATTTAGTGTAGATTTTCATTTAAAACATGCTGATTAAGTCATTCAATGCAGCTTTTTTTGTTTTTGTAATTAATTTTAAAGAAGACAGAACAATCAGATGTATTTCCTGAGTTAATGAATGATAAAAACAGTAGATAGATTCTGACAGATGCTCATACTTGTGTCTGAAAAGTGAAACTCTTATTTTTGTTGTCCATTAACAGGCATGCCCCAGCTGACCAGCAAGGAGGACATCGAGTACATCCGCGAGGCGCTGACCGTGGGCCGCAGCGAGGACGAGGCGCAGCGCCACCTGCTGGACCAGATAGAGATCTGCAGGGAGAAAGGCTGGATGGTTCAGATCAACTGGTTTGTTCACCTGGTGCTGGGAATTAAGCAGGGTGTGGAGAAACGGTCCACTTAAGGACTCTGTATCAATTAGATTTCAAGTTTTTCCTTGAGGTTAAAGTTTTTTACTTGTTGTAAATACGTTTTACAAGATGGTTCCAGCAGAAGACTGGAACGCTGATCGCACAAATCAAAAACACAGATTTAGAATTTTATCATCTCAAATATAAAGACATGTTTATGAAGAATAATAAGAGATGGGATCTGACAAACCACTCAATCAAAAACAATCATTTCAACTATGGAGAAAGGCTGGAACTTTAAAATCAAAGCTAAATAGGGTCTGCAAGAGTGACTGATTTTAACCTGCATGTATGTAGACTTGGCACCAAGATGTGTATGTGCTAAATTAAATGTAATTAATTATATTCTATGGTGAGGAGACCTAGTGCAGAAAATATACTCCACAGGAGTGACCAAGTCAAACATTCACACCAAACTCAACAATATTTATAGAAGTTTTTATCCCTCATTTGCCTAAATCATCATTACTGTGACAATCATTGCATAAGTCACAGTTTTACGTCTCATTTCCACACGTTTAACTGTTTCTCAGATGAAAGTGATTCGCTATCTGCCAGTTAATGATAATGATTTTGGTTAAATAAACCTTTTGAAAATAAAAACCAAACTAGAGTAAGGATTTGGATCTCTACACCCTCTATTTTCATCCTTTTTACAAAGTTAAACTACTTCCTGTTTCTAGTTGTCTCATTCAAAGCCCTTTCCTGTTGAAGGAAACACACTTCCTTCACATTGTTTTCAATTTAAAACACAGTCCGTGTCACACTGTTTATTGGATTCTCGCTGAAGTAGTGCTGCACTGTCCCTCCTCTCCAGGAGGAGCTGTTAGATTGAACATTAAAGGGACTGTTAAATAGTTGGAAAATGTTTAATATTCAAAACATTTGTTTTTTACTAAATAATATGCAAAGAATTATTGAATTAGTTGGATTCTCCTGGTCAGAGATGAATGACAATAATGTAATATTCTAGGTGAGAGTTTTATTATTTATATTATAACCAATCTTTTTATTTGCACTGATTGTTAAGGAATACTTCTCAAAAGACTTGGCGCTCTTTAAATTTAAATTCCAAAAATATGTCTTAAAGGTGCAGTGTGTAGGATCTGGCGCCATCTCTGTTTGGTTTGTCTGTTCTGAGCTACTTTAGAAACATGGCGGACTCCATGAAGAGGACTCGCTCCGTATGTAGATATGGCTGTCAAAGCGCGATAATAACGCGCTAACACAATTTTTTTTCAACGCATTAACGCAACTTGTGATTTTTAGGTTGTAGTGAGCTCAGTTTTAAAGCTAGAGTGAAGATACTGGTATCATATGAAACTAGAATCCGTCGGTACCAACCATGTCATACTAGCTTGTCGGGAAGGAGGCTAAATAACACTCCAAACTTGCACTAAATTATGGCTATTTTCAAAGAGGTCCCTTGACCTCTGACCTCTGCAGTACCTGTGAGGGTTTCTGGACAATATCTGTCATTGTTTTGTGTTGTTAATTGATTTCCAATAATAAATATATAAATACATTTTGATAAAGCAAGGATATTTGCCCACTCCCATGTTGATAAGGGTATTAAATACTTGACTAATCTCCCTTTAAGGTACATTATGAACTGATAAAAAATGTGTGATTAATTTGCGATTAATCACGATTAGCTATGGACACTCATGCGACTAATCCCGATTAAATATTTTAATGCTTCACACTGTTCTTTTAAAAGTAAAATGTAATGATGCTAATTTATAACTACTGTAAAAGGCTGTGCATCCTGGTCTGTTGGTTACATTTAGCACATGCTGGTCAGTGCTGTAGTTACTTCTGGAACATATATGTGATTTCTTTTTGTCTTCTACCTAATGATTTTGAATATTTCAATTATCAAGACAGTGCAAAGTAAAGTACACGATCACTGGATTTTAAAATCTCTGTTTTTTTATTAGCTCTATGCTAGGTCATATTTTCAACCAAAGTAAATAAACACCCATACAAGCCAAATTTGACTGAAAGCAACAAGTTCATAATTCACACATCTCTCTCAGGTTTTTGTTGAAATTAATTCTTACAAGCTAGAGACTGAGGCAGGTCAAGAGACGATGAGGTGAAACAAAAGTTAAAATCTTGAATATATTGACCATCACAGATTGTGGATATACTGTATTATATAGGAAGAAGATCAGATTTGTTGTTACATTTCATGAGCATAAATTACTTCCCAGTGAAAGCTACAATAAACATCAGCACTTAGAAAATCAGTATTTTTTTAAAGCTTGCATAAAAACCTGTTTGAAAGATCTAAACTTTTTTCAGAAATAACATTTTGTAATAAAACCTTTTGTGACTGTAAATGCTTTCAATGCTAATTGTTGATTTTGGAAATAAAATGTTTATGTAATGCTATCAGACAATTAAATTTAAAGTTAGTACTTTACATTTTTATCTTTCACAAGTCAGACCAACTGCTTGTTTGCATTTCATAATTCAAATCATTTACAATCCCCCCTCTCTGATATCCTTCGTCTTTACATGCTTGTTTTAAAAAGACCAGGATTATTCAGACTCTGAACCAGATCCAGTTTGAAACTCATTTAAAATATCAACTGTGATAATTGACTTTAACCACAAGATGGCGCAATACCACAAGCCTTTTCCCAGAGTTACACGTTTCAACACCTTATGAAGCATTTCATCCTCTCCTCTCCTCTTTTGCCTCCTTCTTCCCTAATTTCCCTCCCACAATCCCCCTCTTCCTTCCTGTCAGTTTCCCACTCATCTCTTCATCGTGCTCCTCTTCCTCCCCCCCCCTCTGAGTGGGTGTGAGTGTATACTGCGTGAAGAACGAGTCTCTTTCACTTCACACTGTTTTGTGGCTGTATATGTTTTGATGTACAGGGTGTTGAGGGTCTAAATGGATTAGACAGATAAGCCTCCTCATTCCCTCAGCTTTAAGGCCTCTCTCTATATTCTCTGCTATATGTAAGATGTTTAACATGCCTCTGAATTTATCCAGGAAGTAAGAAGGAATTGAGCGAAATGTGATTGCAGAACCTTTCCTCCCTTTGTTACCTTTTTTCTCTTAAGCGTTCTTATTGTTACAGATGTATGATGCCTCCTGAGTGCCAACCGAACATAAAATACATCATGTATCTTCAATGAATCAGATTATCTGAAAAATGAAGAACGGCAGTTTCATTTTCAAACCAGCCTCGATGAAATTACATAGCTGGATTTTAATTAGCTTCCTAAAAAAAGGAAACAGCATCGACAATTTTATATAACGAATTAATTAAAAATGTGTGTAATTTAACAGAAAAACGGAAACATGATTGGGGGAGATTTATTTCCAATTAAATTAATAGTATGCAAAGCCATCAATGCAAACTAAAATCATAACCAGTCCCTTCCTGTTCTCTCCATTCTGCTCTCTCTACAGACTCCAGACACCTAAAAAAATTTAAAAAAGTTGATGAATTTCAAAAGCACATCAACACAAGTGCTGACCCTCTAGTAGGCCGGATAAAGTATTTTTAAAGTCATAGTAAATACTATACATTATAGACAGATTACTATAGATTCAAAGTCATTGTGCAGGAGAGAGATTTTGACTTGACTTTCTTTTGGAAGGTCAGTTTTTCTGTTTGACCCTGAAATCCACTGTAAAATCTGACAAATTAATCTTACTTAAAAAAAAATCTAGGAAACTGAAACTGATACTGTTTACTTTATATCTACTTGTAAAGTTTACTTAAATTTTGTTGTATTTACTTACTTTCTAAGTGTGATGCTAAATATTCGGTGCTAGTTGCCGTCTTTGAATGTGATCATTTTCATGCAGTTCATCCACAATTAGCATTTTTTTTTTTTATGTGAAAAATTCTCTCCTGAAAAGACATAGCCGACATCTAACTGGAAGTGACCCATTTGCAGTAAGGGATGGGATCTTAAAGGGACCCTGTGGAGTTTTTGACCACTTGTGGTGCTACAGTATGGACCAATGTTTTTATGAGCGAGTCCCCGTTTTGCTTGTAACATGCAGCGGGCTACGTGATACACAGTGCTGTGAAGAAAAACACATAAACAATGCCGGATTGAAAATACTGATAATCCAGTATCGGTATCTGTGCATCCATAATATTTATGAAACAACAACACAGAGGCTCGGTGGTCCGAACCAAGTATTGTATCGTATTACTCCATTCAACCTTGACAAACGCAGTGTAGACCGGATCTACTAGACATTCAATATTCACACGCGAGCGTTTCACATTTTCGTGTATTTGTCGCGCCCGCTGGTGTGTAAAGGCCTTAACAATCAATGGATGTAAACAAACCATGAAAATTCCACAGGGTACCTTTAAACTGTACTGTCAGACTTCAGTGTGTGAAAGATATGACATAAAGTAGCGGGTACTCTAAAGAATGTCAATAAAATTTAACTCGTTAGATTTTGTACTAATGTTCAAATGTTTTATGGCATCACATTACACATTTTTAATTGTCATCCCACAGGGTTTTATTTTTGTTAGCATGGAAAAGCCTCTAAAATAGCATTTATTATGAGATCCGTTCACCAAATGCAAATTTATGTTTTTTGATACTACACGTCCTGCTTGCTGACAGACCAACAGAGAACAGAAATATCCTCTATAATATCTTGGTGGAATAAATGACTATTCCCACAGGTGATTACTGATTTGCAATCATTTTAAGACGTGTATTACAAAACCTGAAAATCCAGGTTTTTCCTCATAGAAAGTTATAGCCAAATGGATCCCTTTTTAATATCCTTGATAGAAAAACATTTTCACGGGCTGTACTTTTGAAATAGCGACTGACTGAATTGTTTCCCGTGCCCTGAAGCTTTTATGGAATAATAACGCCCTCAGCTCTGACAGGTGTGTGAGGTTGGTGTGGGAGGAAACTGGAGCGTCGAGAATCGATTCGCTCTCTTTCTCTATTATCTCTGGTTCCTCTCCAGGAAGACATGAACCAGATCAGACGACGGGGGAAATCACTCTGCCAGTGTGTGTGTGTGTGTGTGTGTCTGTGTGCTCATATGTACCCTGTGTGTGACTCCTGTGTGTGGAACTATTTGAGTTTTAGATCTTTAGGGTGAGGGCATCGAGCCTGTCCTCACTCCTCTAAGGGGTTTATTATAGGGTCAGGACTTGGGTTGAGGTTAATTGGAGTGAGTTAGTACGTATTAAGCTATAGGTTCAGGTTATGTATAGAGCTGGGGAAGGCTACAGAAGTACTAAAATCCTCCATGTATGTGTGAGATTTGCGTATACACTTTAATAGAAATGTAAATGCTGATATACTGTTTGTACATATGATTATGATGTGTGGGTGTGATGCACTTCACTCTATTTATGGCGGCTGCCTTTAAAGAATATAAATACAGATTTAATGCTTTGCCTTTGATTTCAGTGCGTCTGCGTGACCCGTGTAGCTGTTGAAGATCTCTCCATTCATGCATTTGCATCATCTTCCTTGTTAGTGTTGCATGTTTTCATTCAATGTAATGCTAACTGCTAAATGTACTGTAAAAGGCATATGAGCTAGTTATATGTCCAAGTTAACCCCATAGCGCAAATTCCTTTCAACGCCACTAATTTCTTTAACGCAACTTGTGATTTTTAGGTTGTAGCGGGCTCATAGATACTACAATACTGGTATCATGAAACTAGAAAAGCTAAGGAATCCATTAGTACCAACCATGTCATTTTAGCTTTTAGCTAAGGAGGTTAAATAACGCTCCAAACTTACGCAAAATGTTGCCGGCGAAAAACCGGCATGGCCATTTTCAAAGGGGTCCCTTGACCTCTGACCTCAAGATATGTGAATGAAAATGGGTTCTATGGGTACCCACGAGTCTCCCCTTTACAGACATGCCCACTTTATGATAATCACATGCAGTTTGGGGCAAGTCATAGTCAAGTCAGCACACTGACACACTGACAGCTGTTGTTGCCTGTTGGGCTGCAGTTTGCCATGTTATGATTTGAGCATATTTTTTATGCTAAATGCAGTACCTGTGAGGGTTTCTGGACAATATTTGTCATTATTTTGTGTTGTTAATTTATTTCTAATAATAAATATATACATACATTTGCATAAAGCTGCATATTTGCCCACTCCCATGTTGATAAGAGTATTAAATCCTTGACAAATTTCCCTTTAAGGTACATTTTGAACAGATAAAACAATGTGCATTAACTATGTACCCTCATGTGATTAATCATGAGTAAATATTTATCGATTGACAACCCTTTATAGCAAAATATTGAATCATACCCCCTGTATCATGAGACATATTATATTGCCAGATTTTTGCCAATACACAGCCCTACTATTTTTCCCACCCAGGTGGTTTGTGGGAAGCAGCCCCCGACACCAAACACCAAGGGAGCCTCCGCCTGCCAGGATAATACAGCAGGAACAGGCAGCCATGATGGTAAGGTCTACTAACATTTGGTTGCCTATTTTAACATGCTGATAGTAGTTAGATAAGAGTATTAAATACTTGACAAATCTCCCTTTAAGGTACATTTTGAACATATAAAAAATGTGCGATTAAATCCAAAAAATTAAATCCAACAGGAATAATTGCCTCACTTTTTTAAACTAAAATGAGTGTTAGATTTTGTGAGTGAAGCCAGTTGCAAAATGAGCCTACGTAAAGCTGGATTGTGCTTCTAAAAACGCAAAGCGAGTAAAAATACGCCAGATGTGTACGAGCCAGAAATAATCCCAGTAAACATCTGTTCTTTGAATCTTGGGAGACACGTCCCATCATCCACCTGTGTCCTCCCAGGTCTACACTCTGAAACTTGTGTCCTCATTTGAGTTAACATTGAACTTGAAAGCTACATACCATGATGGTCAACCACATGACCACAGAGCAGCCCGTAGTCCGAACTTGACCTTTTAGCGGTTTCCTCGATTACAACACTTAGCCGTTAATATTACAGCCTTTAATATTTAACACCCTGAACATATCTGTACCCGCGGTAACTGGACACTGAAAGTGAAGGTGTGTTTGGTTGCGCGCACGTGTGTGTGTATGTGGTCCGTGTGCCACATCAGATACCCTTACTGACAGAATAAGAGGGCGCGTGAGTGTGTGTTGGTTTGTGCGTGCTTGTGTGTGTGTGCGCAACCTGACGCTGCCTCTCACACTCTATCTGTATTTAGCATCAGTTACCATCAGGTAGAACAATTAGTCGCTGAGGAGCTTGGCCAAGCAATTAGACTGGGAGGAAGTGGAATATGCAACACGCAACCCTGCAGCAAATACGATCATTTATTTCATTAAGTGCTTTCCTTAAAGTGGTGATAAGAAACTAATATCATGGAGTACCAGTCAGATGGAGTGAAGCAGACATTTAATGATATGCAAATGTCACTTTAAAGGAACAGTGTGTGGCATTTCGGGGGATCTATTAGCAGAAATGTAATATAATATTCATAACTATGTTTTCATTAGTGTATAATCACCTGAATCGAAGAATCGTGTTTTCGTTACCTTAGAATGAGCCCTTCATATCTACACAGGGAGTGTAGAAGACCTTGGCGAAGTCCGCCGTGTTGCTCTGCCATGTTTCTACAGTAGCCCAGAACAGACAGACCAAACGTTGCGTTATCACGATACCTGAAGGCCTCCGTAGTTCTCCGACACACTTGTGAAACTGCGGTAACGTGAGCTAACTCTCTTGCCCAGAGTAGGAGGATCAGTACCATTAAATATACGGCTACAGCCAGCAGCCCGTTAGCTTAGCTTAGCATAAAGACTGGAAACAGCTAGCCTGGGTCTGTCCGAAGGTAAAAGAAAAAACTCACTAAATAAAGGGACAGTGGGTAACATTTCGGGAGATTTATTAGCAGAAATGGGATATAGTATTATGTATATATATATATATATATATATATAGTATGTTTTCATTAGTTTATAATTACCTGAAACTAAGAATCGCCTCCTGCTGGCCATTAGAAAGAATGCAAGTTTAAGGCACTTCCTCGTTGGCTTCACTTTTCAGACCTGGAGGTTGCTTCGGAGTCTGGCAGCAGTGTTCTAAGGGCAGCTTATTAAGAAAAACCTGAGAAAAGCCCTTTATGGTAGTCTAACCTCTTTGGATTAGTTTTCCTGATATTTTTCGGAGATGAATTATGTGATTCTCTGCTATGATTTTCAGCTTCAAACAGCCTGCCTTTGTTATTGTTGATGAGGCTGAACTTCTGTAACTGAAGACCATGTCACATGTGCCTCGTGTGCATTGTCATTATCTCCCTTTCTTGGGTGAAACGCCTCATTGTATAACTTTAATTTGCATTGTGAGTCCTCTTCCCTTGCCTTAAGCTCTGTGAAGCAGACCCTTAAGACCCCACAGTGTCGCAGCTAAACCTCAACAGAAGGCACAGTAATTAATGCACATTAGAGGGCCCAATAATCTCTGCTTGTCTCTCGGCGGCTGTAATTCCTTTGCGGAACACCCAATCAGCCAGCCGGTCTGCTACCCATGAGTGTGCAGTGCATTAGGCCGAGTGTACACAATAAGCTGAGTTGTGGAGTGTCTAGCTACCCAGTCAGCCATTTGGAGGAGCGTATTATCCCGGCAGTGCTAAGCCTCCGCTGAGCTGAGGGATTGCACTATACTGAGTCACAGTGTTTGTTTCTCTCACCTGCTGCTGACAGCAAACCAGCATGGCTGACTGACTTGACTGGGAACTCAAAGGCAACCAGGCCGGAGTCACTCAGAGTTGAGGCGAAATGGCTCTCCGCAAATCCCCCTCCTCTACCTGCGCAGGTGAGTAACCTATAGGAAACCCAGCAGTACTCTCCTTTGTGTGGCCTGTCCCGTCTGTATCCTCACCCAACAAAAAGGACACACTAGACAGGACCACCGTAGAGTAGCCCGCCTATTGTCCCTCCCCGTTTCCCCCCAGTGTGTGTGTGTGTGTGTGTGTGTGTGTGTGTCAGCAGGCCGTGTGGGGGCAGGCAGGGTATACAGTTGCATGTGAGGCTGCTGTAGTTTAATTTGATTATTCATTCAGACCCCTCTGTGCCAACGTGGTCCCCTCGTTTTCTCCCTGAGGAACTATTTGCCACATTTGAACAGAATGTTTAAGGATGACTTGATCTAAGACATGTGCTCCCTCGCTGTAAACCTCGGGCAGAGCAGTAATCCGGGTTAGTTTACATGGCTGACTGCTGCTGTGCTTTACTGTAACCCTTACAAAAAGAAGTTTAATCAAGTGTGCTATTAGTGTACTTCTTTTAAACTTAAAACAAGAGAGTATGCTTTCAGATTACTTTTTATGTACTTATCAGAGTTATACTTAACAAAATTATACTTCGGTATACTTGGCTTATACCGACAAGTATACAGAAAAGTCTAAGTGTACTTGGCAAGTATATAGAAAAGACCAAATATACTTTGCTTATACTGAAAAGTATACAGAAAAGTATATTTGGATAAGTAAGTTAACTTAAAGAAAACTTACAAGTATACTTGCAGTAAAAACGATTAAACTAGTAGTTCACTTGAAGTGTAGTTCATATTATAGTTGCAGTACAAAATACAACTTGGAGGTAAACTGGTTGTGTACTCAAAGTTTACTACTCTTACATTTAAAGTACACTTAAAAGTATACTTTTATAAACCAAAAAGTGGGCCAATTTAGTCCCAATAAGTATTTAAGTAGTACACTTACAAGTATGCTACTAGTACATTGATATAAGTATACTTATTACATAAAGTATATTTGGGAAATATACTTGAACTAAGTTTACTTAAAATAAACTTGAAGTATACTTCTTTTTTTGTAGGTAAGTGTTGCTGTTAGTGAGGTGAGGAAGCCGTTCACCGTTTTACCGCTCGTACTGGTATCATATGAAACTAGAAAAAACCTAAAGAATCCATCGGTACCAACCATGTCATGTTAGCTCGTCGGGAAGGAGGTTAAATAACGCTCCAAACTTAAGTTTTGGCGAGGAAAAACTGGCATGGTCATTTTCAAAGAGGTCCCTTGACCTCTGACCTCAAGATATGTGAATGAAAATGGGTTCTATGGGTACCCACGAGTCTCCCCTTTACAGACATGTACACTTGATGATAATCACATGCAGTTTTGAATGCAGTATAAAAGTTTAAAATTTTCGCCTATTCTAAAAATAGTGTGTTTGAATATTTCTGCATACTGGGGTCCCTAAACAGCCTTTGAATTACATAAATTGACTGTAAAACTGAGACTCTTGTGGATCCAATTTGCCCAATTGTAATCATGTGTGATGATGTTAGTCCCCATAGTAACCATTTCAAGTTCAAGTTAAATTTTATTTGTCCCCGCAGGGCAATTGGTTTTGCAGCATAAAGTGTGATATAATCACACAGTAAAATGGCACAGTCTCAGCAGCACTGCATCAATGAACAAGCGTAATTGTCACAACAGCTGTAGAGAACAAAACAGTTCAGTGATGATATATATACATATACATATATACATATATACATGTATATATGACCAGCATAGCTTTCTAATCACCCAACAAGCAAACAAAATCGTCCAGCGACAACGCCATTTCATTGTAGTGAGACCATTTTTTGAAACTTGACCTCACTGTATAAAATGACCTGTGGTGACCTCTAGGATAATCACAGCCTCATGAAACTTTACAACCACAAACTAGAGACCTAGAGCATTCAGAGGATGGATGGCTTTCCTAGCTAGATTGACAATAACGGGGGGTTTTGAGCAGTTTCCACAACAGAAGTGCTCACCATCCAATCGCCAAAAAATGCAATTCTTGCAGAGATCTCCAAATGTCAAAAGTTTTTGATACCAAATCACAGCATAGCTTTTTCTATGGTGTTCCTCAAGGTCTTGGTGTCTTAATGTGATATTTTGGAGGGATTATTGATAATTTTTATCAATTCTCGAGTGGTAAAACATGGTTAAATTTAGCACCAAATCTGTGTAACAAATGACATCAACCCAAAATTGCTGCAACAACTTATGAGACATAATAGAGCATGGGGATGGACATCATATACTTGTATCATAATGTTCTAAACCCTTATACACTTTGTTTTTTTCTGACTATTTTTAACTAGAACAACATGACACAGTGCTGAGCTGCATCTCAAATTAATCTTCATATTCCCAGCTTTCAGATGATGTACACCACTTCTATGTGACATCTACTGTTGACCTGCTATCTCCCCCTAAAGAACTAAAACAACAGGATAGTGCTAAGCTAACATTCTCATAAACCTTGGTAGGCTAAAAGAAGCATCCCCTAGCTGTTTAGAACCTGCCCAGAGCTGAGAAGCTCTTCACTTCAGAATAAGCAACTTGTGCGTGCGTGAACATTTCATCGTGCTGCTCCAGGGGGGACATTTTGACGCGATGCAGGCAGGCGATATCGACTGCGGCAGGGGAATGATTTTGGCAGCTCTGGGACGTCAGGATTTACTATCGAGCCTCCTGGAGGTTTCATGTTCCAAAGTCATTATTACACCGTATCCTTGATGGGAGATGGCCCATTGATAGCCAATAATGACGTCCCAGCTGTTTTTTGGCAAGCTGCCTTGCTTTTGGCATCCGAGCCAGGCTTCCGTGTAGTTTGTTTACCCGGAATAGCACATGTGGAAAGTTCCATCAGCGCTGTTGTAATGAAAGTTAAAGACCCCCTCCAGACAAAATAACAATTTGACGATCTGATGAGTTTTTATGACCTTGTTAAAAATTATTAAAACGTCATCTTCATCTTCTCCGTCATAAAATCTTTTTATATGCAATTATTTTTCATTTCTGAAGTTTAACTGCCAGACATAAAATGTCTAGTGTTCAGTTTATGTGCTCCTGAGGCTTCAGGTATCCACATCACACTTGTATAAGTTGCATATTGGACCACGATGGGTTTCCAAACTAGTTGTGATTTCACAAAATGATGCTTAGTGCCCGGTGCCCTTTTTTTAAACAAACAAAAGTTTTGTTTACATTGAGTGTTACTCACCAAATGAATGGCCCTATATAGCCAGTGTTTGGTTTGTCCGTTCTGGGCTACTGTAGAAACATGGCGACCTGCTCCGTGAAGAGGACCCACTCCCTACGTAGATATAAACGGCTCATTCTAAGCTAACGAAAACACAACAACTCTTATTTTCAGGTGACACTAAAGAAAACATACTTATTAATATTATATTCCATTTCTGCCAATAGATCCCCCTAAATGCTACACACTGTTCCTTTAAATCTTCAAAAACAGGCGTTGCAGATCTTGTGCGTCACTTCAAAATGCTGAAAATCTTAAGAGCTTGCATAACGCACAAGTATTTTAGTGTAATGAAGATGGTAATAACATGAAACCAACTGAGACCGGGTTAAAAATGTATTCAGCTGCGTCCTGGCAGAGGAGCCAGAGCTGAGGCAACATGTGATTAAAGCATCAACATTAAGTCTTAGCTGTTCTCTGACGGAAGGATGCCCTTTGTCTCTGCCAGGAATTACTTTATCTTACACAATCATTCAGAAAAACAGGGGCTGTGTGAAATCCCCAAATATCATATCAAGTAACTTTTTGAGAAAACGGAGGAATACTTTTCACTGTTGGGTACAAAAAAGGGGATACAGTTAAAAGTTAAAGCCCAGTTTAGAATAATTTGTCTCCAGGAACACCTCATGAGAGGAAATGTGTTATTGGATATGATTACAGAACAGCATAAATGTGAGAAAATGCAACCTGTTAACAAAAATGAATACTAATCTTTACATATTTTTCCACAAATTACACTAAATTAATCATTACAACAGGTCTATGAGATAGATTTCCAAATTTAGATATTCAAAGGAAAGTAGACTAAATGTATTTGGTTAATCTATTACTTTTATTTTGAAATCCAGAAACATTCAACAGAGCCTCATGTTGTTTTTCTGTGGTGCCCTGCTTCGTATTTATATTTATACATGAGGGATTTTCTCATTCAGTTCCCCTCCTACCAGACTCAAACTGGCGACCTTCCAGTTCCAGGCCTGTCTCTCTAACCTCCAGGCTACTGTGCTGCTGTCAAGTGAGCTGCGAGGATCAGAAACACAACTGTTGCCATAAAATATATTTACTTTTATGGGCTTCAATCGAGACATTATGAAAATATGTTCCCCTGTTGACCTGGCTCCTACAGTAATTGTTGTACAACCTGTGTGTGGATGAGATAAGAGAAAGAATGAAATAGAGAGAGCTGTCCGTGGTGCTGAAATGAGAGCACAGCACGTGGCCTGGTGCGTTACTATGGCTACAGTCTGTATCCCTAAAATAACCATACACACATAGTAACCTTATTACAAAAAATAAAACGGCAATCTGTTGCGGCTCCTGACAACACGGCAGTCAGATTGATAAAGATAGAGAAATGTCTGTTTTGTCCCAATGCACTTGCACAGTTTGGAAAAATCACAAACCTCAATATAAACAGTGGCTGAGCAACAAGTAATGTGCTGCACCGTGTGCAAAATAAAACAGACTTTTACACCATTTACAATATTTAATCTTGTGCTTCTTCTTTCCTTGTATTATATTGTGTTCTCTTTGTGTTTTGAGACTGATTGTTGGCTCTACGGTACGTAGGCTTGTCCTTTGTAAAGTGCTTGGAGACAGGGTTTGTGATTGACTGACACACGCATCAATTTGCACAGTAGGAAACAAAGCTTCCATGGGCCACTTTGCATATTTGTGGCTCCAGATAACAATGAAAATAAAAATGTTGATCCTCGAAAGCCAGAAGTCGTGAGACCGGCCGCGTCATAACCAAGAGGTGCTGTGGGTTTGATAAGATAAGACAACTGCCACATCAAATCTCCACCCTTATTTTGAAAATCTGTGTGAGGAAACTGAGTAATGCCCTCCACTTTCTGAATGACAGATGTCAAGGCGCTTCTGAGCAAGGCACTTAAACCCTCAATGCTCCACTGGAGCTGTTTCGGAACTACAAATTCAGTGTTTATAGCTTACAGAATAGTCTTTATTATATTGTATTATTACACAGCTTTGTTGAATACTCGATTCTGATTGGTCAAGCACGAAGTTCTACGGACTGTTATTTCTTTATAGCAGACCGTTGCTACGGGCGCAGTTCTGATGTCGGACTCTGACGGATCGTTTTTGTGTCAAATCATTGATTTTTTTTTAAGTAAGTAGCTGTGTAAAAAGCGGGATAATGTACAGCTAGTGGGTCATTGTTGTGAAATAAACCCCTTCAGGGCGATGCAGGGTCTTGCATCAGCTGTCGGGATTTATTTTACAACAATGACTGGCTAGCTGTACATTATACCGCTTATTATAGATTGTTGTGCCAAGCATTGTTAAAGCAGTAGTTTGACAATTTTTGGAAATAGGCTTTTTCGCTTTCTTGCCGAGAGTAGGAGGATCAGTACCATTAAATATACGTCTGCAGCCAGTTAGCTTAGCTTAGCATAAAGACTGGAAACAGGGGGAAACAGCTAGCCTGCCTCTCTCCAAAGGAAAATGAATCAACTCACTATTTAAAGGACCAGTGTGTAACATTTAGTGGGATCTATTCGCAGAAATGGAATATAATATTCATAACTATGTTTCCATTATTGTATAATCACCTGGAAATAAGAATCATTGTGTTTTTGTTCCCTTTGAATGAGTCCTATCTACATACGGAGCGGGTCCTATTCACAACGCCATGTTTCTACGGTAGCCCAGAACGAACAAACCAAACATTGACTCTAGAGAGGGCTTTCATGTTTTCACATTTTCATGTTTTTTGCATTGGCCACTGTAGTTCTACACGCTTGGCATATGGGAGAAATTTCACTTGGTTGCAATCTGCAACCACACCGCTAGATGCTGCCAGATCCTACACACTGCACCTTTAAAATTCAGCAACAAGTTTTATCTCATGTTTTTCTTACCTTTGCCCTTGTTTCAGTGAGTGAACCGACAGCTGGCAAATCTTTTCAACCGAATGTGTGAACATTACATTTATAGTCATGCTGTTGTCTCAATCATATCATGGTGGAGGAACGGAATCTTCTCTTTTAAATGTTTACTTTATGAGAAGCGCATAAATGTGAAGCAAGCATTGAAAGTTTTAGTACGACTGCCTGGATAAACAAAAGAAAGCAGCACAGGACAAGATGTGAAAATACACCTGAATCAATACTGTTGAATCATCCAAGAGGCTCTAGATTCACCCCGTTTCACTTCTGTGTTTGGTGCCCTGGTGGGAACTGGACCCACCGTGTATAGATGTACCTCTCCACCACCTCCAAATTCCTTTAAACTTTCTAAATTGTATTTACATCGCAACATGAAGTTCCCTCGTGGAGTCTTAAATGACCAAATGTCCAATCGAGATGCTGAACCCTGAGTTATAGTCATTTGTATTTCCAAAATAAATGTCTTCCAGAATTGTGGACCAATGGTGCGAGCTACATGCGAGCACTCAGCGAGTCATCCTCCATTCACAGCGACGCCCTGTACCTGACCAAGGACATGTCTGGGAAGGGACTGGACCCCATGTCCTACAGCGTCCTGGAGCCTGCACAGTGTAAAGAAGAACCCTTGGCTGAGGAATCACAAAGTTTGTTGAAGGTAATTAAAGATCCAGAGAAAGTATGTGTGTAAACAACAACATATATATATCTCATTAAAATTACTTTTAATCTGTTATGATGATGGAGGGAGCTGTTCTCCGAGATTGGTTTTTCAAGATGTTTATTCTTGTGGTCTTTCAAAATAAAAGCTGCAACTGAGATATTTGGGCGAATTGAACCGACTTCAACCTGCCTTTGAGTAAAAAAGTGTGAACGCATGGGTTCAAGGTTAATGTTAGTTCAGGGAAAAGAGGCTGATATTAGAAATAGGTTAATGGTACAGCCTGGGGATAGAAGACATCTCTCTCTCTGTGTGCATCATTGAGTGTTGGAGGATTTCTTTTAACATGCTCATTCTAAGGAAGACAGAAATATATTGGGACCAAAGCACTGCTTCAAATACATTTTATATATAACTGCTTCTGTGATTATGCTGTAGCTATATAGGAAAACACAGGTCTCTCTCCAAGTTTCATCAGTGGGCTGTCAAAGCAACCAAGGCTGCTCCCTCTCTCCACACTGAAAAAAATATCCATCTTAAAGGTACATTTTTTGTAGACAAATATATTATACATCTACAGAGCCTTTAAAAGGTGCTGAATAAAAATATGGCTTTTCCCTAAAAAAAATATTATAATCGTGAATTAATCGTTTTAAAAATTTTGGCGGGTGCAAAATTAATGTTTTGTTTATTTCTATGGAAGATATCAGATTTTTGGTTCCCACTTCTAACAAGGCTTGTGAGCCAATAGTAAAACAATGTTGGTATCATGTGGTATCTCTGGGTCGTCAGTTAGTGTGGAAAAAACAGATAAATGGCTGATAGACGGTAAGTGCCTGGCAACAGCTTGTTGTGAAGTAAATGCAATGGAACGGGGGAGGGCGAATGAGACATCTAGTGTCTGAATGTTATGTAAGGGATAATGTACAGTGAGCCGGTCATTGTTGTGAAATAAACCCCTTCAGGTTTATTTCACAACAATGACCTGCTAGCTGTACATTATCCCGCTTATTACACGGCTACTTACTTAAGAAATCAATAATTTGAGACAAAAACAGTCCGCCAGAGTCCGACATCAGACCTGCACCAATGGCAATGGTCTGTTATATGTAGCAACGGTTTGCTATAAAGAAATAACAGTCCGTAGAGCGCCATGATTGACCAGTCAGAATCGAGTATTCAACAAAGCCGTGTAATAACATTTGTTATCAATAGAGTGCTACAGGAATGAGTCCTAAAACCCGGAAATGAGTTACGTTAGCTTTTTACTTCTGCTGATGGCATTTACACTTCAAAATTCATAAAAGTGGCGTTCATTTGTGAAGATTATCTTGCTGAACAAAATGTGTAAGTATAATAAACATTTGTTCGACACAGAGCTTATTTTCTGCAATAATCCAAAACCCGATGGAAAAATCCCATCGTCTTTTTGTCGAGGGCACCCAGGGCGATGCTAACTTCCTGGTTGGCCTACAAAAATATGTCATCCCTGGAGCACTATATAGCACCTTTAACCTGTCATTTTTCAAAATAAGAGCAAGAGAGATTTTTTTATTATTATAAAATAGGAAAAAAAAAAGGCTCCTGGGAGAGATGAAGTAGCTCCACGTATTATTGCAAATCAACTTGTAAAGGAGTTTTTACTGTTAGGTGGAATTCGAGATATAACCCTCAGTAAACAGGCAGAACTTCTAAAAAACACACAGAAAATAATTTGAATTTTTACCAATTTGTCAAATTTCTTGTTCTCTTTCTTTTATTTATTAAAACGGCATTTTGAAACAGCATCAAGCCCCAAATGACATATTGAAGGCAGACATTTTTTACAGTGTGGGCATGCTCCGTGCCAAAAGCGCCGGCGGTGCGCAGGCAGCCTCCAGATCACACAGCGGGATAGATAGATGGGTATCACCGGCATGCGAGCAGGCTGCTCAGTCTACATCTGCGCTGCCTCTTCAATCTGACACATATTTTTCTTTAGAGAAAAACAATGAACACCGGTGCAGACGAGCCGTCGCTCCTCTCGGACTGTGGACTAACTGGAGTGACCTCAGGTGTCATTTAAGGGATGAAGGGGATGGAGGTGATGATGATGATGAACGGGGCTGTTTTTTTCTGCGAAAACCTCAAACTTTCAGTCCCTCTCTTCTTCTTTTCCTTCTTCTCCTCTGTTTGTCTTTAAAGCGCAACAGCATGAAGATGAGTGAAGACAAGATCCCAGTAAGTATCCATCCGCCTCCACTCTGTTGCTTTTCTCGTCTTTGCCTCGAGTTTAATGAGCTCCACTTGTCTGTGACCAATCTGTGTTTTAACGACTCCGCTGTAATTGTTTTTAATTGGCGTTCTAAATTTCGCCACACTGTTGCAAAACTCCGCGACGCTGTTTACGGTAAACTCACTAAAACCAGCGTTTAGAAAGAGATTCTGTAACTAGGTTACTGTTGTGTAGGAGACTATTTGACCCAATATACAGACGACATAAGACACGACGACGTTAAAATATGTTATGGTATCAGCAAACAGGTGAGGTTCAAGATTTTACAACCTTCTGGCAACCTTCAGGGAACGTTTTGTTAACATTTTGACCAACATGAGCAGACAAGCTTTTCTGGAAAGTTGAAGGTATAGCAGCCATTGTGTGTCCTGTAGCACAGCCTACTGCACCTGTCTACTGTACATGTATGAACTTCCAAAGGGATATTATTATTTCACCTGACAGTTAGACCGCTGCTATGTTTCCAAGCGCCATTTACGGTGAATTCAATTGAGGTACTAAGATATTCAAAATATTCAAAATCTCACAAAGATTTTTTTTTTTCCTTTTTTTGACAAGAGGAACATACTAATGTAACTAGTTTATCTGGGTGTACAGCTTATTGTTTAAAGAACATGCACATCCACAGGTGTGTGCTGATTAGACCTCGTTTGGGCGGAGCTTTGCTGGGAATTATGTGAGGTCACAACCTGATTTTTTTACTTCAAGGTTTCACCTTATTTTAGTGCTCTAGTATGTGGGGATGTACGGTATGTGTTTATTGTCTTATTGTGATGAGATGTTGTTGTTGTTGTTTTTGTCGTTGTTGTTGCTGCTACTACTGCAAAACCAATTGCCCCTCGGGGACAAATAAAGGTCTTGAACTTGAACTTGATATCATGGGAAGGCGTATAAACAGCACGACATTTTAAGGACATTTCGCGTCTCATGATTTTAGGCTTTTCGTGTGTCATTTCACGCCACGGGGTTAACGATGTGAAAAGGCTTTTCGTGTGTCATTTAATGCCACGTTGTTACTGTTAAACGGTGGCAGCTATGTTTAGGCAACAAATCTACGGTAACGGCCACAGTTAGGTTTAGGCAGCAAAACCACTTAGGTTCAGGAAAAACATCATGGTTTGGCCTAAAATGAGTACGGAAATACGTACGGAAACAACGTAACATAAAACACATCTGTGTCCGTCACGTGATGCCATTGGGCCCAAAAATACTTTTTCCCATAGACTTACATTAGGAAAGAGACGTCTATAACGCTAACAAGTTCATTTTAAAAGGTAATGATATGTCAATGCTGTGTTCACAACTTGTTGCTTCAAAGTGGCCCGTCATTGCAGGTTTAAAGCATGTCTTGATGAATCTAGGAGCTATTTTTTCCCCACACATGTAAAAAAATAATTCAGACGCTTAGATAAAGCCGCCTCCGCTAGCATTTATTCTGTTTAGCAAGACGCAACCAATGGCAGAGCTACAGTGAATGTGACGAAATAGGTGAAAGATTTAAGCTAATACGCTCCACTCTGTGGGAAACTTGAGCTTGCCGATACATTGTGCCATGTGCCCATCTATTTATCCATCTCATTTATGTAAGTGACTTTGCATTATTAATTGCTTCAACGCGATAAAAACATAATGACTTTCATGTGATATATATAGCTGTGACCTACAAATGGAGTAGAATTTAACTGAGCATCGATGCACAACACCATGTTTCACAAACCTGTCCTGCTGATAAGTAAGAAACCTGCTCTTAGGAAGTAAAAACCAAACTCTCCTCATACCCAGAGCCTATAGAGCGTTCCCTCTTGTGTCCTCCATGTTTAGTCTCCCTCTCTACGTTCCCTCTGTCTAAATAAAGAATCAAACAGGCAAAGGTGAGCTGACTGCCCACTCTGCTGCTGAAGGTTCTCACTTCAGTGTTTTTGAGAACCTGCCAAAAGCCACTTCTGTTTGCGTGTGCTGACAGTGCAGTAGATGTTTAAGTTCATTCAAACGGTTATTACATAACTCTACTGCTGCGTAAAGGTTCTTTAAACAATGTGTTAAATTGATTGTGATGCCTTGCCATGATTATTGTAAACAAAGAGTATGGTTTCCTCTATCTAACAGCAGTTCCTATGGGTAGCTCTAGTACTTCCTGTATATTTTACCTTCCCTTTTGACTTCTCTTGGCTCCCTACAGGTCGTGGGCTCACCTTCAAGCCCTCAGAGCAGCGGGGAAGGCCTTTGCTTCTATGACGGCAGACGGAAAGTCGACTACGTTCTGGTCTTCCACCAGCGACGGCACGGCTCCATACGATCTCGCGCCAGCACCTCGGTTTCGCACGACAGGCTATCCATCGTTTCCAATGGCAACTTTCCCCCTTCGGTGGACTCGGATGCGGCGGCGGGAAGAGGAGGCATACCGGGAGGGGAGGCTGCGAGTTCCGGCGATGTGTTCGTGGAGCTTGGCGGCTTGGGAGGGAACGAGCTAACGGAGCCCGCCGACCATGAGATGCGTCTGATCAGACAGGAGTTTGAAGCCAACCTGCTGGAGGCCGGCCTGGAGATAGAGAGAGACAGAGAGGTGAGTGTGCATGTATGGCCATGCTTATGTCCTCCCCTTCCTGTTTTCTCCAGGGCACTGTACTGACACCTAAAATAATGTTATATTTTAATGTGGTAATGCTGTTGAGAGTGATGATTTTGGTAAGCAATCTTCTTTTGGTGGATTAAACGTAGGGATGTTAATAATCAACTGTTACTAACCGACAATGCGAATTTTAACCGATTAATACTATATCAGTTAAACAGTTAAAAAATATTAAAACTAGGGCTGTCAAAGTTAACGTGATAATAACGCGTTTACGCAAATTAGTTTTAAAGCCACTAATTTCTTTAACGCATTAATACAACTTGATTTTTAAGGTTGTAGCGGGCTCAGTTTTAAAGCTAGAGTGAAGATATAGGAAACCTAAGGAATCCATTAGTACCAACCATGTCATACTAGCTTGTCGGGAAGGAGGTTAAATAACGCTCCAAAGTTATGCAAAATTTTGTTGAGGAAAAACTGTCATGACTATTTTCAAAGGGGTCCCTTGACCTCTGACCTCCAGATATGTGAATGAAAATGGGTTCTATGGGTACCCACAAGTCTCCCCTTTACAGACATGCCCACTTTATGATAATCACATGCAGTTTGGGGCAAGTCATAGTCAAGTCAGCACACTGACACACTGACAGCTGTTGTTGCCTGTTGGGCTTCAGTATGCCATGTTATGATTTGAGCATATTTTTTATGCGAAATGCAGTACCTGTGAGGGTTTCTAGACAATATTTGTCATTGTTTTGAGTTATTAATTGATTTCCAATAATAACTATATACATACATTTACATAAAGCAGCATATTTGCCCAATCCCATGTTGATAAGGGTATTAAATACTTGACAAATCTCCCTTTAAGGTACATTTTGAACGGATACAAAATGTTAATTTGCTATCAATCGCGATTAACTATGGACAATCATGCAATTAATCGCGATTAAATATTTAAAAAATATTTTTAATCGATTGACCACCCTAATTAAAATGTTTTAAAAAAAAAAAAAGCTAAGGAAAGCTGGAGAAGGAATCAGGAGTATAATTTCAGACATCAACCAGCAGCCTGTGGTTTGATACACAGATGAGATGCTACAGTTTTTCCAGGATTTTTAAGATAAACCCTGACACAGGATCTGATGTAACTCTGTCTTGAGCTATTTAAGGTGAGCGCCTACATAGGAACCCGGCTCACATGGTTGAGGAAAGAGGTGGGTGAGACTCGATGTGTTGTAAAGGATATAAGGTGACTATTACACCAGCGAGAGCCGGGTGTCACAAGGAGGTTTCTGTTCAACTTTGAAATGTAGCTTTTATTTCCCTTTTATGTTTTATGTACCGAGTTGTTCTGCCTTCCTTAGTCACCGTGCTGCTGCTGGACAAAATAATGGAAACACCGCGTAAAATTGTGTGTCAGCTTTTTAGAGCAAACAAAGTGCAGGCACAGTCATGGAAGATATTCACCTGCACAGTATCTTATGTACCTACGGTGCAGTGGTGCAGGTACACTCAGAAATACATCCAACTGTACTGTGTACCAATAGCATCTGATATACAGGCCGGCCTACTCAGTTAAAGCATATGAACAAAATATTTCATCTCAACCTCAAATGTGAAATAAGATCATATAAATATGATTTATTTTCCTGTGGCCATCCACAATATCACCAACTCAATTTTCTGGGTCAATTTGTTCAGTGGAAAGCTCCATATTACACTCAAGTTTCAGTCATCAAATCAATTTTCAAGTGTCAAAAGGTGTATTTACAAAACTCTACTACATACCCAATATGTGTACTATCGTTCAACATACTTTTGTGTGAACAAACAGTAGTATGTTTCTTTTCGGACGCACTGAGCAATAATTTACATAATCACTTCCTGAGAGCCTTGTTGCCGGTTAGAGACGCGTAACCATGGTAACCCGTGCCAACCTCATGTGATCAAAACGATGGTTTGTGAGAATCAAAGTCTGAACTAATTTAAAATATATATTACGCCTAGCAAATCTTATACTTACACTTAAATCAAAGCGTTATTGATGTTACAGAGCTTTCTGTCAACGAACGTTGTCATCACTACCGCATTGCATTTTGGGATATTATGCTGCCGTGTCCAGCGTTGCATATGGTAATATTTCCCCGGAAATAGTATGCAATTTGCGTACTAAATAGCGTGTTAGTATGAAAATTTGGACGCAAACTATGGGTAAACACAAACAATAGGCCGTAATCTGCACCTTGTTGCACCATGCTATATGGCAGCAGTTTATTCTGACTTCTTCTAGCAGTGTCTACACAAGGTTTAAACATCCTACAGAAACACGCCCATGATGGCTTCTTTCTTGCAGCATCCTCAAAGATTTTGTTCACATTATTCCTTTAATTTTTCTCCGGAAATATATGTTTTGGCTCCTGTATCGACATGAATTAGTGAGCCCTTTCACTTTTAATGCAAGATTGGGAGCATTTCTATTGCCTCCGCACAGCTCTCAACATGACGACGGCTGAGCTGGCAGCTCGCAGCTAACGGTGCTAACGGCACTAAACGGCAACACTGCTGACAGAGCTAACAGTGTTTAGCTGGGGGGAAACCGGAGGGTGGGCGCTACGTTTCTGCAACGGCGCTGTTGGTTATCAGCTGTAACCGCCGTATGAGAGCAGTGCAGAGCGGCTGTGAGCTAGCCAGTGGGGCCACGCTCACATGCACAAACATGCACTAAAAGGCACGAGCGGCCGGTCTGGCTATGTAAACAAAGCATGAAGAGGCTCTGATTACAACACCCATAGAGGGAGAGTAAACTTCATTCCCTGCTCGGATAGACATTACTCCTCTATATATTTACATAGACAATAGTTGTTTGCTAAATGAATTCTCTCTGGATATCGCATAGAGCACCTTTAACAGTCACTTCACACAGAGGCTCTTTAGACCCCTTGGGCTCCTGAGGCAAGGGGTCGAGACTTAAATAAAAAGCATAGTTTTTTTCCACATTTCAAGGAAATATCACAAGGAGATAAAATTATATAAAGCATATTAAGGAAAATCGTGGCAGCATAGAATGTAAAACATCGACAAACTGCATCAGTAAAGACAAATGGTGGAAAAGACTGATTTAATTTCACCCATAAGATAGAAGACAGACATAAGACCGTATTTTTTTTAAAATATAAATACTGACATGTATTTTTATGTATAAGCTATTTTGTTGAGTTGTCTCTTAGCGAAATGCTCTGAGTGAATTTAAGTTCCCCTTGGTAAGCAGTGATGCAGCTTGTATGTCTAGGGCTTTTATTGTGAAAAGTAAGAATAAACGGCCGTTGTGAATGTGGGGGCAATAAGCGTATTTTCCTAAATTAATAAATACAAAGTACTTTGTGGCTGTTTTTCTTGTGATGCGCTGCTCTGCTCACATTAAACATTATTTTCGCGCCACAACTGATGGATTTGTCTCTATCGCGCTGCTCTCTCTCCTCTCGTCCGTTTGCCATTTTTGTAACCATCATTGTCCACTACTTTTCATGAAGCATTGTTGTCCACTATATAGGGTATAATAATTATCACTATATATTCGGACAGCACTACAAAATGTGGACTATATAGTGAGTAGTGAGTGATTTCGGACACAGTCTTGATAGAAAATTCTCCACTAAGTGGTTTTTAAAGAATTGCAGAGTCCTGTGTCGGAAACGGCTTGTATCCAGGGCAACACACAAAAATGCGCAAGTTGGTGCAGGCTGTACCAAACCTGCAAACCTGAGCAATGGAGAAAAAAAAATGAAGTCTGATGAGTCATTCAGCCTTGTTCCTTCATCCAGAAACACTTGCTGGAGGGACAAAGGAAACCTTCAACCAACAACGTTTACAGCCAACAGTGTGGATCTGTATTGATCCTATAGAAACTGTAAAGACTGGTGATTGAACATGCCGTTTTACAGGACCAGATCAGACCAAAGCTGTGGAGCTCAGAGCATTTGAACTGAACTCAGAAAAGCATTTTAATTGTATCTTCTCATAAGATATAACTTCTTCTCTGATCTCTTTTATATATAACCTGCACTGCTAAAAGGCAGTTTACTGAATATAACTCAGCTTTTACTGCAGTTTCCTAACTGCGATTTAGTTACTTCCAATCTAGACTTGTTTTCCATGTGAAGTTTCTGTTATTTAGTGTCTACCACCAGTGGGATTCTGTTTATTTTGGTGTCTGAATCCACACGAGGGCCTGACGGTTTCATGCGAGCTGGCAGCCTCAAACTCTTCCAACGCAGCTGCCGCGCTGACCTCTTTGTATCGATTTCCTAATTAAGCCTGAAACGGGTAATTTTGTTTTGAAATGTACAAATCACTTCGCTGTGATTGTGTGTTACATAGCAACCAGTACTTGCATGTGAGAGTGTGTACGTCAGTCCTGCTTTTGGATTGTGTGTGTGTGGTAGGCGCTTGGCACACAGTGTGTGCTCTGTGTTCTTGTAGTGAGGCTGCAGGCTCACCTCCACAGAGTTGTACAATTGTAGTTATTGTTAAAGACCCACTTGTTACCAAAATGAACTACTGCTGCACTTTGGCTTCCAACACTAAGAGGAGTCATTTTGGAAAATGAAGTGTCAGCTGTTGGAAGCTGCAATGGTCTTGCAATTTTGTGAATTGTTACATCCCTAATAAAAACTAAGCATCACAAACAGGGACAGTGATACAACATGGTTACCAATAGGCTCACAATGACTACGTTTACATGCACACTAAAGGCCTTTACGTACCAAGTTTGTATTTTTCGTCCAAAATGGTTGCACCTATATATATATATTTTTATATATATATATATATAAAAAAAAAAACGACCTCAGGTTGTGTCAATCACGTTTACACACCGACTCCAAAGCTTTCGGCCATCATTAAAGTTTTTGGAACAGGTTAGATTTTCTGCGTTTTTTTTTGTCAAAAGCCAAAAGAGGGTTATTTGACCTCTCAGAGCCGCCGTCCATGCAAACCAAAATCCAAAATGGCATCTGATAAGCTGATTCACCTCAAGCCTCCAGGAAGAGCGCCAGGCTTTGAAGCAGATTTTCGTAGCGGCCAAATGGTGGTACTACAACTTCTGAGTCGGTCACGTGATGCCATTGGCCAGAGATGCATACCCGAAAGAAAAGCCCACATTTGGGGTGGGGAAAAAAATCGATTCACCTACAGTATATATTGCATTTTCTTTCTTTTTTTTTTACGATTTTGAAATAGATTTTTTAATGCCAGAATCAATATATTTTCTTCATTTGAGTCTATGCGGAGGTAGGTGGAAGTTACCGCTTTTATTGTTGTAGACATCATATCCGTTCCGTATCCGTCAACCAAAACAAACCACAGTGAATACAACCTGCACCCAAATCCAAAGTCGTAAACACTACACACACAGTAACGCAGGGGTTTTCAACCTTTTGTAACTTGAGGCCTACTTCTGATTGTTAAAAAATTTCCGAGGACCACCTTCCCAAATAAATGAGAAACTGGGATATAAATATGCCACCGTCAGCTGTAATGACCCACATAAATATTCAGCTTACCCTCACCCATCACTGCTTGCCATTATGAATCCAAAGTATTCAGGGTCATATTTCCTCATCACGCGCTTTGAGCCTTTACTGGTGCAGGGTTGTCTCCAAAACGACTTCTTCGTTTAAAAAAATGCTACACTTTGTGTCACTGCATCCGAGAACGTTAGCTATGTCTGTAAAGGGGAGACTCGTGGGTACCCACAGAACCCATTTTCAAGGGACCCCTTAAAATGGCCACGCCACTTTTTCCTCGCCGTAATTTAGCATTATGTCTATCTGGAGCGTTATTTAGTGCTCTTCCCGACGAGCTGGCATGACACAGGACCAATGTATTCCTTAGTTTTATTAGTTTCATATGATACCAGTATCTCTACTCTAGCTTTAAAACTGAGCTCACTACAACCTCTGAAAGACAGAACAGCGGCTGTCTGAGTTTTAAGTTAATCTAACTCAGAGCGCCATCTAGCCCACTAGATGGCGCTCTGAGGCCCACCAGAGGGCCCCGACCCAGGGGTTGAGAATAGCTGCAGTAAAGTATGGAAACACTTTGGGTTTCACACATTGCCAGGAAAAGCAGAACTAGACATCACCGCTAAAGCTGCATGCTAACTCTGTCATGGACAGGAAACGTTATCGTATTGCGGTAACACGCGGTCAAGCCGGCCGTCACTCTCATCTCTGTGGTCAAATGGGCCGACGCTACAACTGTAGAGCACCTATATACTGACATTTATGTTAAATGCGTTCAAACGGCCCCGATGGAGCTGACCATGGATGTATAAAGAGAACGGAGCTGACGGGACGTGTGACTACGTCCGGTTTTCAAAATAAGGTGTTAACAAAGGGAACTGTATATACAAAATACATATATGGAAATAAGATTTATTGGATTATATTCACCAGAAGTATAAAACATTACATGTTCCTTATAAATGAAAAAGAAAATACCACAAAATTGTGAGGGAATGTCTTTATTCTTGATTTTTGGATTGCTAGAGAAAAGTAATAAATAATTCTTGACAATGACTGATATATTTGACTTCAGGACATCTCTGACTAAATACATGCTGAAAATCAAACATTTATACTGTATTAATTTAGATATTTTCCAAAGTAAAAGTCCCTAGAAGTGTATGATTCAACTTTTTCCCATGGTCTAGTGTTAAAAAAGTTAACAAAAATCACAATGAATCTTAATATCGACTCGCAATAGTGTACTTGTAGAACTGCATTACTTAAAAATTGCAATACATATCGAATCGGCACCCAAGTATCGTGATGGTGTCAAATCGGGAGATAGGTATATCGTCCGAGCACTACTACATTTCTGGTCGGAAGGAGAAACAAACCTACTTTCAAATATTATGAAAGACTTTGAATAACAACAAGTTTTTTTGATATGCGCAAATATCGCAACGCCGACCTTTTCAAGAGGGAATGAAAAAGAGGGAGGCTGTGTTTGCACGGTCGAACAAGTCCGCCACCGAGTATGCACGGCTGCATGTAAACAGGAATATTAGTGGAATATTAATTTTCATTAGCCGTGTAAAGAGCTTAGAAGGAATATTGTCTTTTTCGGAATGAGGGCAAAAACCAGAATATTTAGTGCATATAAATGTAGTCATTGTTCAGGGATGAGTTATTTAAATGCAGGAAAGTAGGACTTTCACATTGTCATACCAAAGTATTATGGTTTGCTTTGTGTGTGTGCCTATTTCGCTAAATACATGTGACTGTGCGGGCGTGTGTGTGTGCGCTGGCTGGCATCCAGTTGGCAGTGTGTGCGGTCTGCAGGCTAGTATTAATCAGATTGTTGACAGTGTGGCCACGGAGCCTAAGCCAGGATGAGATTAGCTGACTGACTGATAGCTCCTTATCTCATCTCGTGGATTGAGGGGTGGATCGAATCTGCCGCCAGCATAAAGAGGAAGACTCGCGTTCCAATATCCCTCATTTGAATGGAGCCAGGGGTACTCTTACAATATGACTGACAAACATAATTACACTCCTTCCATCAGCTAGATGTGGTTGTAGGAGGTGCTGGCAGAGAGTAGGAACATTGTCTGATAATAACTGCAGGTTTGCCGCTCACTTAATCACTCATATAGATACAATCAGAAAACGGTAATGCATGTTGTCACCCTGGTCTGTGAGCGGATAGTAAATTAATGTAGGAAATTAAACTTTGATTATAATTCATGAAGTTCATGCAGCACCAGCTTCAAAAAAGGAATGTGTCTGCACCAGAATGATGTAGTGGAAACGGATTCTCTCTCTCTAATTTGAAATGAATGAACTTACATCATCACAGGGAGCATTAACTGCTGACCTGCTGGTTTATATGTGTGCCAAAAGGTTTTAATGGACAATGTTAGTCCCTGTTGAGGGATTATAGTTAATCTGTGAGCTTGGATAACTCTCTTTGTGGGCCTGGTATTGAATGATGAACCTCAAATCTCACTTTACCCCAAATCTGCTATTTAGCATTTTAAAATATTTAGCGTATTGAACAGGACTCCTCAGTTTGGCTTTATTTCTCACTGTAGGTTGAACATGTGGCACTGAATGAACCGACCATTCGGCAACAAACTGGTTAGAGCTGTTATTGACGACCAGGTCAACAAAAGATCATGACATTGTGATTTTGTAGATGCACATTGGCAAACGTGGCAGCAATTACATTAATGATTATTCAGTGTGACAGACAGTGTGATGGACTTCATGACTCAGAAATAACCCAAAATGACCCCTGTGAATTGACATTTCCCAAGGCTTGAATTTTAGAGTCAGTACTCACTATTTAACCGATGTTTAGCATAGCAGTACCGCTGCAGTATTATTAAGTTATTCATTAATAATGTTCTTCATAGAGCAGTGTTTCCCAACCTGTTTTCCTTAAAAGAAAATCCTCGAACACAATCCTCAGTTTGTATAAAGTCATTCAGTCTATTAAATTGGTTAGTCTTTTACTTATTTTTTTCGTTAAATCAACTTTCTATATAACTTACCAGTTTTGTCAACATAAATAAAATTGCCGCAGTGAAAATGTTGTTTTTGAAAGGCTAAATGCCAAAAAATTATTAAGTTATTAATTAATAATGTTCCTTAAAAAGAAATCCCCGAACACAATCCTCAGTTTGTATGAAGTCACTCTGAGTATTGAAATTGGTTAGTCTTTTTTTTATTAAATCAACTTTCTATAAAACTTGACTTCTTGAGGGATTCTACTAATTGGTAAAAAAAAATATATCTTTTTAAATAGTTTTATACACAGACTTTTGTATAAATTATCCAGTAAGTGTGTTAATTTTGACAACCTCAGAGCAGACAAATCCTGGCTCACCACCTGTGATCTTTGGTGACCCCAGGTTGGGAGCCACTGTTATAGAGATTAAATTCACCATGTGTTTTTGCTGCATAATTGGATAATTTAAAGTGATAATTTTATAAAAAGTAAGCGGAATCATGTTAAACACATTAAATATGGCCTTTAGATGAACAACAAACCCAAAGTATTTTTAAAATGAATGTACCGACTTAAATTCTCCTGCTTGCTTCCAACCTGTTTGACTTCATATTAATTGGATGCTGGAAAAAAAAAAGAGAGCATAAATGTCAAACTTGTTGACTGCGTCTGAGGATTATTGAGTTGACCTTCGATCTCTTAGGGACATCCTCTTACAGAACGCTTTTAATTAAATCAGCGCTGAGATGTTAATTCAAGGAGTGGGGCTGGGACTTGTGAAGAGTTCAGTCTGTGGGGGCTTGGGAAACAGAATGAGCAGGATTAACTGTTTGGTAAGACATCCCTCAGGTAGAGAATCGTTCTCATCACACAAATTGCTTTACAGGCGGCCGGGGAGGAAGAGGAGCACACTCTGTATGTAGTACACCTGCCTGCTCAAGTCCTGCTGCACCACTGTGCTGTAGAGAAAAGAAAATAATGTAATAATACTAATGATTACTGAGTGTGCCTCTTGGAGGGAAAGGCATTTCAGGCAATTACTGCAACAGTTCTGATGCTGTGGAGAATCCTTGATATGTACCCATGAGGGTAAACATCAGAGATAGATAGTGTAATCATTTAAATTATCCTTGAAACAAGGACAAAATAATTTGGAATGTTATGTTAGTATCATGAATCTTTCAGGTGGAAGCAAGACGAGCTTTATTTAATAAAATCGGCTATATATTTTCTTATTGACTAGGGGGCATGGATATATCTTATTACATACTAGTATAGGCTATACTGCAGTAGAAATTGCTTTGTGAGCACACAAGCCAAAAAGTTAACTTCCAGGTTTGTTTCTGCTTTGTGCAACCAACTGCACATGCGCATTAGGGCTTTTCCGGCCCCATAGACTCTACATTGGGATAAAGTCAAGGACATGAAAATAGCTTAGGCTCTGAGAACAGTTCTACAGACGTCTCTTTTATAATGGTGGTATATGGGGAAAATGCTTTTTGGGCTGCTAGAGATTTAATAGTTACAATACCATGAGTGGCCACTGGGGCAAATCAGGAGCAAGGCTGAGGGCGGAACAATATCCAGCTCTCTTAATAGAGTGCTCCAGGGATGACGTATTTTTGTATGCCAACCAGGAAGTTAGCATCGCCTTGGTTCCCTCGACAAAAAGCCGATGGGATTTTTTCCATTGAGTTTTGGATTATTGCAGAAAATAAGCTTGGTGGCAAACACACGTTTATGATACTTGCACGTTTTGTTCAGCAAGATAATCTCCACAAATGAACACAACTTCTATGATTTTTGAAGTGTGAATGCAATGACCAGAAGTAAAAAGCTAACGTTAGGCTAGAAAAAAACTACACCACGGCTGCATGAACGCGAGTATACACACCGAGGCTGTAAAGGCGGACGAGTCGGCGTGATGACATTTAGTAGTCTCATTTAGCCACTTGTTAGCGTCGCCTTTTTGAAGAAACGTAAAAGCTTCAACATAAGTGGGATATTTACTGACGTATTTTATGCCGTAGAACAGAACGTTAAAATCCATTCAAACCCCATACCCATTCAGAAAACCACTGACTTCCAGACGAGGGATCTAAATGCTAAAATGCTAACTCATTTTGGGGTTTTAGGACTCATTCCTGCACCGCTCTAATGCTTAGGGGTGGCTGGAGTCTATCCCAGAATGTACCCAGAATGGCCAGGTACTGCCTAGAAACAGTTGTGTCTGTTATAAGACTAACATATAGACAAGCTAACACAATTTGGAGGCTGCCTTTTACAAGAGATTTGGGTCATAAAACACTCAAGATGAAGTGTAACCATAATTGTTACTATGGTAACTCCAAACTCCATTCATTAGGGATGAGCCCAAAGTCTTATGAAATTACATTTTGCCACTCTGTGGTAGACTAGAAGAGTTAAATCGTCACTTCTTTTCAGTGTGTTGTGTTACAGCTCTGCAGCAGAAACCTGTAGCTGCTCCTGGTATTAAAAAAAGAATTGCTTTACATAATATCGCGAGTCAACACCAACGATCAGATAAGGTGCCTGCTTGTTTGTGTGATGCAACAGGTCGCCTGTAGTTGTAGAGTACATCTCCAGTCAGTACATCCAGGTTAATCCCTACATCCGACCACCTGCAGGTCTGGAGCTCCTGTAATGTCAACCCCCCCCCCACAGCCTTTAACCCAATTCACTGACTTCCACTAATAACCACCTTCCATGCTGGGTTCCTCTTCTCTTTGTATCTCTCTATTGTCTTTGTCTTAATTAGTCTTTCTCTGTGTGATCCGTGTAGTCTCCGTTTTCATTTGTCTTTCTCTTATCCTCACCATCTTCTCTCCTCTTGACTCCATTTCTCTCCACCCAGCCATCCCGTTGCCCAACCGATCACCTTCTCATATTCGATGCCCCCCCCCATCCAAAGACGCCCCCGGCTGCGTCCTAGTTACCCCCCCTACAGAGATAAAGAGCTAATTGGAAATCCCTCTACTAATTAACCTTCTCCCGGCTGAAAGGTATTTATATCCCCTGCTTTTTGATGGAGCGATAAAAAGGAAGGGAGGGGAGGAGGGGAGGAGGGGGAGAGGAAGGGAAGGAGGAGGAAGGAAAAGGGGGCGAGAGAGCTGAGAAATGAATGTGAGCAAGTGGGTAGAATATAATGGATGTTGGTAGGAGGTGGGTAAGTAAGTGAGGAAGGGGAGTGAGGTGTAGATGTGAAAGTAAAAGGATGAATCATTGCAAATTTTTTCATTTTGTGACAATAATCAGTCAGCTATCAGTTTTCTACTGGTGGTGGAAGGGCTGATAGGCCAATAAAAAGAATATAAAAAGAACTTCAAACCTGTTTATGTTCTTCAGGGAGAGGGAGGAGGAAAGGCAAGCAACAGGGCTTCTGGGAATTGTAGTCTAATTTGGAGAAACACTTGCTGTTGTATTTACCGTGATTGTATGTGTTAGCTGTAAATATATTAGGATATATGGTTACTTTTGCATTAATATATTTTTAGACATACATTTAAAGAGTATGACCGCGCTCGGACCAACTTGAGCCCTGAGTGGGGAAAAAAACCCGCAGCCATCTCATTCATTTGAATGGAGTCAGTCCGGCAGCGCAGTAGGGATGCCAACGTAGAGGGCTCCAGCAAAACAGTGAGCCACGCTCGATCTTTGCTGCAACATAATGTGACGTCATCCGGCAAACACTGCGTTACCCAATCAAATACATGCAAGCTCACATTCCTGGTAGATTACTTTGCAATGTGAACAATGTATTTCTACTGGTTACCTTGTAATCGTCCTTCCTGATGAAATATAAAACAGTTGCTGCTGTCATAACTTTCCAGAGTTGTAAACTCCTGCCTGTGAGTATTACAAACTATTGGGCAGTGTTCTGGTATCTGATAAGCTATATGATAACCAGAGCTGTCAAAGTTAACGTGATAATAACACAACAAGGAGGTTAGCTCTGAAGCTAGCAACCACTCCAGCTCAGGCTCACTTAAGGTGGGCTGTTAAGGTGGACCAGCTATTATCCTTTAAGAGTTCAAACTAATAGCATTAATCGCTCAAAATTCTTAATGTTGGTTAACAGTTAATTATTAACATCGCTAATAAGAAACTGGAAAACCTAAGGAATCCATCGGTACCAACCATGTCATACTAGCTTGTCGTGAAGGAGGCTAAATAACACTCCAATACTTGCGCTAAATTTTGGTGAGGAAAAACTGTCATGGCCATTTTCAAAGGGGTCCCTTGACCTCTGACCTCAAGATATGTGAATGTAAATGGGTTCTATGGGTACCCACGAGTCTCCCCTTTACAGACATGCCCACTTTATGATAATCACATGGGTTCACAGTGTGGGGCAAGTCATAGTCAAGTCAGCACACTGACACACTGACAGCTGTTGTTGCCTGTTGGGCTGCAGTTTGCCATGTTATGATTTGAGCATATTTTTTATGCTAAATGCACTACCTGTGAGGGTTTCTGGACAATATTTGTCATTGTTTTGTGGTCTTCATTGATTTCCAATAATAAATATAAGCAGCATATTTGCCCACTCCCATGTTGATAAGAGTATTAAATACTTGACAAATCTCCCTTTAAGGTCCATTTTGAACAGATAAAAATGTGCGATTAATTTGTGATTAATCACGATTAACTATGGGCAGTCATTTGATTAATCGCGATTAAATATTTTAGTCGATCGACAGCCCTAGTGAATATACATACAGTACGTATGTTGTGTAATACATTTATTTTATTAAAAGAGCGCTAAAGCTCAGGTGGCTTTACGCTCCACTGTGTCCCTGAGTAGGACAAAGGACAGTGTGGAGGTGCGTGAGGGAGAAGATAATGAAATATAAGAGGAGTAAGAGTGACAGTCAGTGAGTCAGCCAGTCAGTCAATCAGTCAGTGAAACAGTGTCTAGCGGGTAGCAGAAGGTACAGTAATATATGTGAGGATGGGGGGGGGCGGCGAGGGGGAGTGAAAGATCTCAGGAGAGTAGGAGTCGAGAGAGGAGAAAGGGAATCGTTTCAGGTTTCCATCATTTGCCATGCCACCTTTCTCTTTTCACTCCCCCCCCTCTCTCTCGCAGAAGCTGATGGGGGTCTGAGGAGGGTAAGGTTACCTGGCTGTCGTCCCCTGCTGGCTCGCTTTCATGTCTGCTTACACTCTCACTCACACCGCAGCTCCATAATGGCTAGATAGATTTTGGAGGAACAGTTTTCATTGCTGCTCACAATTATAGTATCAGTAGGCAACAAGTTTTGGCATTATTGGGCAAAAATTTCATTATAACCTTTCGGCATATTGTAATTCAAGTGTTCTGAGAGAAAACTAGACTTCTGCACCTGATCATGGCTCTGTTTTCAGGGTTTAAAAAAATCTAGCCTGTGACGGAAGACTTTGGCCAATCACAGGTCATTTCAGAGAGAGAGCGTTCCTATTGGCTGTGCTCCGGCTGGTTGGCGGTGCTTGGTATTTCCTCAGCAGATCTCAACATAGCTGCCGGGTCACAAACTTTCTCATTTTACAGCTAAACAGTACACTACAAGATGATTCTGAAAACATTTGAGGAGAGAAATAGGCATTACAGTAACAGAATATTAATTCATATTTGATCAGTGCTGCCTAGCAGATCCCAGGTCAGCTCTGACAGATGCCGTTAGGAGCACCGGACGACACAGAGGCACATGTTTTTTTTCAGGTTACTTGTTTCATGTACTACTGTCAGGATATAGCGACCGTTTTATAAAGATAACTTTTTTTAATCATATTTGCTCCAATCTCGCCTACTTCAGCTTTAAGGCTGGCCCACACTAAAATATTTTTCAAATCTTAGCAGATTTTTAAAATATGAGAGAGCCCACAGATAACGACATGTTATGTTAAATTTAAGAGTTTTGTTCCTATAGTGTGTGGAGAGCAACGATTTGGCCAAAACAGCACACCACACACTAACAGAGTCCATTCATGAACAACAAGAGTCCCGACTAAAAAAACCCGAAATCTCGGGAAATATGTCGCGATCAAAGAAGCGTGACTTTAGTGTAAACAAACATGGCGGACGACAGGCAGGAAGAATTAGTGATGTTAGTTTTTGCACTACTTTTTCCTGAAAATTATTTTAGGATGGTTGAAGTCATGGAGACATGTTGAATAAACACTCGCGTTGTTACCACAAATCAACAAGTTGGTCCTCCATTTCTGAGCTCCATCTCACTACTACTTTATGCTTCACATTTTCATTAGCTCATGCATTAGCCATGGCCGCCATGACGGCGGTGGTTGTCCTTCCGCTTCAGTCAGCTTGGTTCCCAATTGGCTATCGTTCTTTCCCACGTGACTGCGTCATCGGCTGTCCTCTGGGTTCCCCACACTCAACAGGATATACGATCGTAAATATTGCACATGTTTAATCGGTGGGCCAGGATGGACTTCCGAGCCGATCGGGGGATGTAAAAAACACTCTTAACATACCTCACACCACAGAAATATCTAGAAAGATAATCTTTAGAACCATCAAATAATCGGGGCTTTGCTGACGATCATCAGGAGGGGGGGAATCGGGCCAAAACCAGCTTGATTCTGTGTGTCCAACATTAGTCGACTACAGAGAGGCAGAAGTGGGTTTGCTAATGCACTGATATTCATCAATCACTTACCTTTTGATGCCATTTGGAGCTGCTAATTATCAAATTTTGCTAATGCATCTTAATGTTAAATAATAATTACAGTGTGGGCACTGGGCAGTGATTCATTAGCATTAACACGCTAGATGAGTCAGGATTTTATTTAACATACTGTAAATGCATTCTGTCTGTTTGTTGGAGATGAGAATGCACCCAATGTGTCAGGAACAGGCTGCAGCAACAAAGCAGCTCCAGGCTTTGCTTTAGGAACAGAGGCTACATCCATCTTTTATAAATGCCAGTAATGCTGCTGGCCAAACCGGTTGGCCAGAGCCTTTCAGTGGGTCAGGCTGATGGCAGCGATTGGCTGCGCCTCCTTCAGATGTAAAGTCCAAGTCTGGAGTGTGGAATACTTTGCAATCTGAAATGTTGAGTCGAAGCTCCAGAGGCCAGTTTTTGAGGTCTGGAGGCAAAAGCAGCTGAGAGGCAAGAGCAGCACATATTGAGGTCTGTCGACTTTATTGGATTGCAAAGCAGAGCTGACAGATGGTCTGGTGAGAAATCAGGTAGTTTGAGCCAAGCAGTCTGGTTATATATTTCCCAAAACACAAAAGTGTACTGAATAAAAATTACTTTTTAGTAGAAAACTTTGGCTAACTGATGGGGATGCACCAAGGCTGATACTGACTGAAATAGCTGGATCAGATGTTGGTGACAATGTGGCAGATCTATTCACTTCAGCTCTATGTTTATATGCTATTACATTATATACTGGAATTTTAATCCCTGTTTAAGTTTTGACCAATTTGTTGCTGCATTAATAAGGTTTACACTTGAATTGTAATTCCTGTTAATTTTGAAGATTTTTTACCAAGTTGCAGGTGCACGATTTATTATTTTCATAATAAATAACAATTCAGTCAATTTATATCTATGTATTTATTTGTTACATTTTGTTTTAAAGTTAGGAAAGCAATGTTTAAGTCAACCCTGATCTTGCCTTGCAAATAAAACAATGATCCCAGTCACTTCCACACTGGTATCGGATCGGTACTCCGTATTGGCCGATACCCGATGCCAAGGTATCGGGACTGAAAAAGTCAGATTGGTATATCTCTACGAAAATAAATAAATAAATGACTCGATAAGTGAATAAATGTCATTAAATGTAGGAAAACTAATATAACAAATAAATATAGCCATTAATTAATTGATAAAATGTGACATAAATTGATCTTTCTGTTTTTATTTGCTTCTTTATTTATTTATCTTTGTATTTATTCCCTTATTGATTTACTCCTCTGTTTAATTTTCCCATTTATTTATTTATATATTTATTTTAATTAATTCTGAAATTGATTTATTTATTTTTGCATTTATTTATTTTATTTATTTCTGCATTTACTTTTTATTTATTTTTTCTTTATTTAATTTTGCATTCAGTTTTTATTTATTTTATATTTATTTTTAAATATATGTATTAATACATTTATTTATTTAGAAATGCATAAAGAAATGTTTATTATTCATGCTGAATGACTTATTTCTAAGAAACTTATGAGCACATCTCTGGTAAACACAAGATTTAAAGTGGTGCTTTTGTGTTTTTTTTGGGTTTTAAACTCAGTTTTACAGATCTGTCGATTAACTAATCGATAAGTTGACAAAATCATATAAGTGTTAGTCAACTAAGAATTTCTTTAGTCAAGGACAGCCCTAATATCATATCTTTACATGATGTTTTGCTTGTCTTTCAGTTAAAGACCCACGGCCCCAGCTTCACTCGTCTCCATGCTCCCTGGCCGGTGCTGTGTCGAGAGGCTGAGTTCCTCAAGATTAAAGTCCCCACCAAGACGGTGAGATCTCAGTACCTGTTTTCATTTGATTAGCAGTCTCTGGACACAGACATTGTGTTTCTGGGGTCCATGCACAGTCGTTGTATTCTTCTTATTTCTGTCCCATCTGTCAAGTAGTGAAAGATGGACAACAAAGTAACATTGCAGTATCAGTAGACTTTGGCTACATCCACACTATGCATTGTTTTTTCGGCCAATTCAGCATGTTGAATTGCTGGCGGAGCTCGTAGGTTGGAGAAACCACTCTGATTGGCTGTTCATCTTAAACGAATCAGTGCACGAGAAGAGAGGGGGAGGTGAGGAAAGCAAGCCAACGAGTAGAGTCAAGAGGGCACACACAGAAGGGTCTTCTCATTTTTCGTCTTCATGAAAGTGACGAGTGAGAGTCGTGTGAAAATGGTCGGCAAACGCCGCTTTGTTTCATGTACGTATCATAACAACGGCTTGTATATCCGCCGTCCTCGGTCTTCCGGTTTCCCTTTTTGAATGATGAATACTGAGACTACTGCCGCCTGCTGGTGTGGAGAGTTATTTCCTCTCACGCAGGCACAGAACGTACGTGGTAGTCGGCCGTCGGCTGTAGTCTTTGTGGTGTGTTCGAGTGCAAATTTTGGCCAAGACAAAGGTAGATGGTAAAGATCAAAGTAAGCGCTCTACATATATTGAGCGCCGTCTTTTCTTGTAAAATATCCGGTGTTTATTAACCCGGTGGGAAAATTTATTCACCGTCACATCCCTATTACAAATCAAAGTTTTACTACATTATAGGTCAAGAAATTTGGTCAACACACGTCTCACTGGTTTCCCCTCGGTTTCGTCGTTGTCTGTTCTCACACTCGTAGCTCTGCTGGTGGCTGGAAGTCCCTGTCGTACTGGACAGCAGCATTTATGCTTTGTTTGTTTACAGTTTCTTTGTGAACTTCACAACAGTTGTGCAGAACAAAATAAGCGTGGGTAACAAAAAGAAAAGTCCTCTGTTTTATGTCCTTTATCGCCCTACTCAAAGCCGCAAACCGCGCCTTCAAACGTCCGCTCCGTATGGCTGATAATGCGATAATGCCGCTGGACACGCCGCTCCCAAATCGCTCGAATAACAGCTTTCCTCCTGCGTATCATGTAGGCAGTAGTAGCATTATAAAATGCAGAATTTAACTGCACAACAGCTGCTAGCATAGAAAACAACATCAGCAACGCCTGTAATCCGTTATCCATGTTGATTTAACCACTGGTAGTCAAACGGTAATTGTGGGGGAATTTGCTGTTTCCCTCCCTTAGAACTGCATCACATGGACCACTTGGTGCCTCACGTCACAACATGTCGGTCACTAACAAATTTACGGCTGACTGGTCCCAAGGCTACGGACCGATAGTAGCTCTTCTGTTAAACACCTCACTCATAACATACACACACACCCTGGAGGCCTGCAGAAGGAACAACACACACACATACTGTGTATATTAGATAAGCAAGGCTCTTTGTCCCAGACGTTTCCAGATGCTACGGACTCACTGATTGACTGTACTGCCTGTGACCTGGAGCGTTTGCAACGCGACCTCTCGGATTAGGTATGCCTATTTACTCGTTCACGACTCAATGACATCTGCACACATGTATAGCTCGGCAGGGGAAGACCATATTAGGTATTTCCTATTCTGTATGTCCAATATAGTTTAAATACCCCTAGAAAGTAGAAACTTTCAGAATTGGAGGGTGGCATTGCATTGTGACTACATATTTCACTTGTTTTGCTGTGTCTCAGCTCTCCTTGATCGTGGGTTTTCTGCGTCATCGTTTTCAAAGGTCTCCGTTTCCGCCTATCCAGACTAAAACGCAACCCTGGAGTTTTCAAAATAAAACTCCGTCAGCAGTGTTTTCAAACGTCTCCGTTTTAGGGGTTCTAAAATGCCGGAGTAGTGTGAACGCTAGGAATAAACGTAGCATTTTAAAACAAATATGTCTTAGTGTGGTTGTAGCCTTTGATTTCAGCAATCTAAAACATCACTGGTAAATGTAAGGTTTTGGTGTCAGTCCCTCACACCATAATTCAATCAACAATCATACAGAGACACTGATGTTCATACTAAATAATATATTCATTTCTACAGGGCTACTCAATGTTAGAACAGTATATTTTCTTCAGACCCTTTGGCCATGAGTGTCCATTGTCCAATATGTGTAAACTAATTCTGTGTTGTTTATTCCGTCAGAGTTATGAACTGAAAGAGGAAAGTGGTTTTGGGTCCAGTATGAGCACAGTGTGGAGGAAAATGAACCAGCCTTTCCAGCCCAAACTACCGCATCAGGACCAAGAACGCACCAAGTTTCTCACACACTGCTTCTCCAGGGACAAACTCCACCTGTGAGACACACACACACACACACACACACAAACACACTCACACACACACACACACACACACACACACACACACACACACACACACACACACACACACACACACACACACACACACACAGCCGTGTACTTGTATCTTTGTAAGGACACCCATTGACATTATGCATTCCCTAGCCCCTAACCCTAACCTTAACCATCCCAATTAAATGCCTGACCCTTACCCTTACCCTTACCCTTACCCTAACCTAAACATTATTCTAACCTGAACCTTAAAACCAAGTCTGAACCCTCAAACAGGCCTTTGAAGGTCTGAAGGTGAGGACCGGCCAAAATGTCCTCACTTTCCAAAAATGTCCTCACTCTGAAGGTCTATAACTTAAATTGGTCCTCACAAAGATAGCTGCACAAGTACACACACACACACACACACTGGTTTTTCACAGATTTGCAGAATTTAAAACGAGACTGTGTAACTTTTGAAAGAACTGGCACATTAATTATCTTAAAAACTAAGAAGTTGAATTCATAACCAATCAGAGCTGCAGCTAATTATTACCTTCATTGTCGATTAATATTTTTATTATTTTCTCGATTAATCGATTAGTTGTTTGGTTTATAAAATGTCAGAAAATTGTGAAAAATGTTGATCATCAGTGTTTCCTAAAGCCCAAGATGACGTCCTCAAATATCTTGTCTTGTCCACGACTCAAACATATTCAGTTTACTGTCGTAGAGGAGTAAAGAAACCAGAAAATATTCACATTTAAGAAGCTGGAATCAGAGAATTAGACTTTTTTTCTTAAAATATTACTCAAACCGATTAATCGGTCATCAAAATAGTTAGCCATTAATTTGATTGCTGCAGCTCTATAACCAATAAAATGCACTGTTGATCAATTCAATACCCTTAGTGGTTTGTAGCTACATCCTTACTTGGTCATGTATCAGTAGCTTAGGTGGTTAGATAATGTTAGCAAACTTTCATTTTGCTAACTTTAGGACTCTTCTCTACTTGTGCTAATGATGCTACATTTTAGCTTTTACCACATCTTGTAGTTGTCTTGTAACATATGGCCGCTATTGACTGTAGTAAAAGATACAAAGCTACAGAGCTCACTTAAAAGAAATACAAGTTTTTGGGAGATTGTATTCTTGGTCAACACACTGTACATGTACCACGTAATAAGAACAAAAGTTCATGTCCCTAGTTGATTGTTGCTCCTGTAGTCTGTGCCAACATTTTAAAATACACTATGCAGTGCTAAAACCTTAGCGTAATGCCAACCTTGTATCCTATAATATACTGAGTGATAGTAGTCAACCAGTATTATTTGAGAAAATTAAATCCACTCAACTGAATGATAAGGCTATTTATGATATGTGCCTGATTGCATTTGATGTAAAAGATGTTCACGCAGAAAGTGCACACATACATATAGTTTTTTTGTTCATTGTCTGTGTTTCAACAGGTACAACATCACATCTAAAGAGACATTCTTCGACAACGCCATGAGGGGCCGAATAGTAAGTGTTCATTCAGATTTTTTATGTGATTCTCCTTATTGTTTTTTTTTCCACGATTAGCTTGTAACCCCAGTCTGACATTCTTCCATCTGTTTTACTGTAGGTATATGAGATCCTGAGACGGACGGTGTGTGTACGGACCTGTCAAACCATAGGTGAGGACACCAAACAGTTCATGGGCCAGACAGTGTGTTTGTGTGCCTTTTCCAGCCCTCGTCTCATTATGTACAGTCCACTTTGACTTGGTCAGTGATTAGACGGATGGCATTAGATGAACTCCATTCTAGATCTAATATGCTTGCTGCAGGCTTAAGCATCAGACAAACGTCAATGATTTTTCCGTTATGTTGTTCCCAGTCAAAAGTGGTGCACAAACCAATTGATGACTCTAACCACCTCTGTTGGCAAGCAGCAGGAATTGCAGCAACACAATCTGAAATCCTCCTCTGCCTACCCCTCCCATTGGATGTCACCTAGTTTGACTCATGAGCCTTTGTAGTGGATATAATGTGATGCCGATCACTGGTTTACTTTAGCACCATCCTCCATCAGGTCAAAAGCAGTTTAAAGGAGACATATCATGCTCATTTTCAGGTTCATATTTGTATTTTGGGTTTCTGCTAGAACATATTTACATGATTTAATGTTCGAAAAACACATTATTTTTCTCATACCGTCTGTCTGAATAGACCTGTATTCACCCTCTGTCTGAAACACTCCATTTTAGCGCCTGTCTCTTTAAGATCCCCTCTCGAAAAAGCCCAGTCTGCTCTGATTGGTTTTCCGGTCTTCTGTATGTGTGCTGTCGCTGTCTTTACAGCGTCACTGCAGCCGGGGACTCACTGTGTGTGTCAGCTACACCGAGTTTAACAGCACTTCTACCGGTGACTGTATAGTTGTGACATCACAACCTTACGCAAGTCATGACGGCTCGTTTAAAGGCACAGTTTCTGAATACGGACTGTGTGCATTTCTCTGTGGATTGAGCGTTTTGTTTATATAGCACCTAGACCTGCTTTATAATAAAAAAGACATCTCACTTTCTACAATATGTCAATATGAGGTTGGAGTATCTTGAAACTTGATTGGATTGAGAGTTTTTGCTCCAAAACCATTGCTTGAAGTGGGAAAAAATAAGTGCCAGTACTCCCCTTATTCACATATCGGCCAATCATTATTACATTCTGATTATCTGCAGTGAATATAAGATACTAGGAGAAATTGGATTTCGGGGACCTACTCCAAATGTGAAGGTTTTTTTAACTATAGTATTATTATTTCATCCGTCCGGACCATTCTTGTGAACGCGATATCTCAGGAACGCCTGGAGGGAATCTCTTCAAATTTGGTACAAACGTCCACTTGGACTCAAGAATGAACTGATTAGATTTTGGTGTTCAAAGGTCAAGGTCACTGTGACCTTACGTCCGTCCCATTCTCGTGAACGTGATATCTCAGGAACGCCTTGAGCGAATTTCTTCAAATTTGGACTCAAGGATGAACTGATTAGATTTTGGTGGTCAAAGGTCAATGGTCAAGGTCACTGTGACCTCACAATACACAATTTTGGCAATACCCCAAGAATTCATTCAATTCAATTGTCAATTATGATGATTACGTTTTGGACAGACATGGATGTAAACTGCAACTTGACTGTTTGGCGGAGGCGTACAATCGCGAGGCGGTAATTCTAGTTATGTTCATACGTCTTATGAGGCGCGGCGCAAAAACGCTGGCGCTGCGCCCAGAGAACCTGATATGGAGAGGGAAAAAAAGAGTATCGGCATATTGTGAGGAGAACCGGTGCACAAGAAAAGGCCACGGTACACGGTTAGAGTAAAATATTTAAGTACCAGTACTGTGTACTGGTGAGTACCGGCCCACTTTGAGCACTGTCCAAAACCATCTATATATTGATTTAAAAACCCAGCATTAGGTTGGATAATAGTTGAGTCACATCAACAACATCTCGTTGTTCTGAGGGAAAACTAGACTTCTGCACCTCCTCATGGCTCTGTTTTCAGGCTTTAGAAAATCTAGTCCTTGATGGAAGACTTCGGCCAATCACAGGTAATTTCAGAGAGAGAGAGCGTTCCTATTGGCTGTGCTCCGGCTGGTGGGCTGGCTTGGTATTTCCTCAACTGATCTCAATATGGCTGCCGGGTCACAAACTTTCTCATTTTACAGCTAAACAGTACACTACAAGATGTTTCTGAAAACATTTGAGGGGAGAAATAGGCATTACAGTAACAGAATATTGATTCATATTTGATCAGCGCTGCCTAGTTTGACCATTTGATCGGAGTTTGCGAGTGATTGACTCGTGGCTCTCATAGACGGCAGCTGGACGGCAAACTCCAGATCAGCTCTGACTGGTTGTTTTCCTCCGGTCTGGGAAATCTTGCAGATGCCGTTAGGAGCACTGGAGGACACAGAGGCACATGTTTTTTGTGAGATTACCTGTCTCATGCACTACTGTCAGGATATAGCGACCGTTTTATAAAAATAACTTTTTTTAAATCATATTTGCTCCAATCTCGCCTACTTCAGCTTTAAGGGTAAGATTAAAAAGTAAAACCAGGTGCAGGGGAACACTTGTGTAACATGTTTGGCTGTGACACTCTGCACGGTAGAGCCAGCTGTCAGCCGCAGCTCAAGGTTGCGCTGAAACTCTCAAGTACGACGTGACTTTGATTGACCACAGGTGAACTGGGAGTTGATATTGATTATGCCTGCGGGGAGTTCAATGGGGAGGTGAGGCAAAGTGGAGTGCAGCCAGTGCGATGATTGGATAATTGAGATCTTTTTAAACCCTAATTCGTTTTGTTTGGGCTTTGTAGCAACACTGTGTTCCCACCAGGCTGTTCCTAGAAAGTGGCTTCGCTCATTAACACTTCGAACTGCAGACGTCCACTGGGATGATTGGCAATTAACCTCAGTAGCGGTGGTTTTGTAAGCAATATTATACAAACAACAGCTAGAAAAGACTCCAATTACAGTAGGTGAGAAACACAGCAAATGATTGTGCCAGTAAGAGTTCACCCTGCTTGAGAAATAGGTCCACCGCTGTCGGTTAGAGACGAATACATCTCCTAGGGGAAATCTAAATGAACTGCAAGACACTGTCTGTATTCATGTTGGGTCCCGCCTTATGTAGATTTTTATGACATGCAGAGAACAGCTGCCTTTGCATGTATGAGATCCCATCAGCCCCATATAGAAATGAGCTGACACCCTTTTCATTTCCAGTGTCCACCATATGTCTGCTTGGCCTTCCCATCACAGCAGAAGGTCTCAGCCAGAGGGTACCGATGGAGCTGCAGGGGAAGAAGGGGGAGAGAAATGAGAGTTGCATCTTTGTAACCTCTTTTTTCCTGTTTCCTCTTCTATATTGGTGTATAAATTTTGTCTCACACACACACAATGAGCCCACTCCCTTTGTCTCTCTCTTTCCATCTCCACTACAAGTGGGTCATACATCTGGGGTCAGGCAGAGATTGAAGCAGGGGCCTCTGAGAGTTGTGGTTGTATCTAGCTGGTCGAGGGAGCATTCATGCATTTGTGTGTGTGTGTGTGTGTGTGTGTGTGTGTTGGTCGTGAGTTTCATTAGTAGCACAGCTAATCACTGCAAAGTCCCCCAGTCCCCTTTAAGGCGTCGATAATTAATTGATTAATTACTTTGATGAAAGAGCCAGTTGAGTGAGCCTGCCAGGTCATCTGATGTGTCAGCATCGGTCCTGACATTCACAGGTCAGGCCACCGCCGCTTCCCACATGAAATTTTCCAAAGACTAAAAGCGGTACCTACGTAACCCAATCCCAGTCTGCCTGACACTGAAAAGCAGAGTTAAAACTGCTACGGCAGATGCAAGGGTGGCTGAGCTTTAGCCAGTGTGATTACAGGAAAAACCCCTTTGAAATTGGTATATAATTGGGGGAATTTGGAGCATAATGTCAGTGACATTAGTAAGAGGTGTGTTCAAAACATAGACTGTATATAAGAAGTGGAAGTAGTCCTCGTGACGTCACCCATTGGTTTGTTGACTGCCGTTTTGAAGCCTCGAGTTCTGCATTTTGGCCGTTGCCATCTTGGCTTTTGGCTGTCGCCATCTTGGCTTTTGGCCGTCGCCATCTTGGTTTTTGGCCGTCGCCATCTTGGCTTTTGGCGGTTGCAATCTTGGTTTTTGGCCGTCGCCATCTTGTTTTTTTGGCCGTCGCCATCTTGGTTTTTGTATGTCGCCATCTTGGTTTGTTGCAACCAGAAGAGACATGAGAGGATGGAGCTAAGTGCAACCGAATGCTTAGCTTAGCATAAAGACTGGAAACAAGGAGCAGGACGGCATCATTTGTCTACAACCTTTACAAGTTCCATTTGAAAAATAAATACGATGTATGACGTGAGAACGCTCTGGTTGAAGTTTGGTTAGGTTTAGGCACAAAAACTACTTTGTTAATGTTGGGAAAAGGGTTATGGTTTCGGTGAAAATAAGTACTTTTTTAGAAAAACAATGTGGTTTGGGTTGAAATGACTACGTTATTAAGGTTAGGGGACCTTTGTTTACAAAGTTTACTGAGGTAATAAATCAAGTGAGAAGTAGGATCATTTTCTCATAGACTTCTATACAATCAAACTTCTTTTTTCAACCAGAGGAGTCGCCCCCTGCTGTCTATGAGAAAGAATGCAAGTTTAAGGCACTTCAGCATTGGCTTCACTTCTCAGACCCGGAAGTTGCCCACTGGTTCAAAACCATACTACTGACCAAAACTTGAACAAAACACTGAATCTAAACTAGTGAGAAGATGAATTTCATCCTCAGAAATCAATGAAATATCAAACCAACAGAGCCGTGTGCAGTACTACATGTAAAATAAATAACAGAAGGTGCTCTTTTACGATGGCTACCACTTCATTTCACGCCACATCTTGGAGCACATTTGGTGTAAACTACTACTGAAGTTTCAAGACAATAAAGGTTGTTTTCCATAGTGACTTCTCCCCAGTGGGTACAGTATGTGATTTACATAATAGGTACATTAAGGATTCAATGAGGATTCGGATGACAAGGCAGGAAGGAGAAAAACACCTCAGAGTGATGTTCAAATACTCCCTCAGGGTTGTCTTATGTCTCTGTCTTTCTCTCTCTTTCACAGGCATCAGCACATTGATAGCTAAAGGAGTGTATGACGCTTCCTTCCCTCTTCACGATGTAAGTGTGAGCTTTAGAATTCCCAGTAGACGCCCACTGGTTTCAATTTATTTCACTACAGTATTCAGTTTGCAGAGAATGGAAATGTGCTTGAAATAGGAATCGCAGTCAAAGCTTTGTTGCATCTGGGATATTATATTTTTGTAACACATTTGCTAGCAGGTACCGTGGTGTTTGTTTTTTGTAGCTGTGTGGCCAAAAATAAGAATGGAAGAAAAAAACAAATTAAAAGTTTTAGCTGCTGACACTAATTTTCTCAAATGTTGACGCTATATTAGAAGCACAAACAAGGAATGATGATCCCCGCTTTCAACTGTTATGATAAGATATCCTCAAAAAAAAAAGAAAGTTGAGTAAATGATATACACCGTTGTGATATATTCCTTGTCTGAAGCAGGTTTTGCTCGGTTTTTCCGCGGGTCCTTAAAAAGTCTACAAAAGTCTTAAAGGTGCAGTGTGTAGGATTTGACGCCACCTAGCGGTGAGGTAGCAGATTGCAACCAGCTGAAACGTCTCCCGTGTGCCAAGCGTTTAGGAGAACTACGGTGGCCGACGCAAAAAAGGTGAAAATGCGAATGGCCCTATCTAGAGCCAGTGTTTGGATTGTCCGTTCTGGGCTACTGTAGGAACATGGCAGTCGGCTCTGTATGTAGTTATAAACGGCTCATTCTAAGGTAACGAAACACTTAAGAAAAACATACATAACAAACATAATATTATATTCTATTTCTGACAATAGATCCACTGTTCCTTTAAATTCAATTGTCTTAAAAACGATTTTATCGGTCTTCAAATTAGTGCTCTACTGTTGAACCACAATCAAAATACAAGTTTTCTACCCTGGTCAGAATTTACTCGAACACATCCATGAAGCGCGTTACCATCTTTATGGTGACTATCGTGCTACCCTACCAGCGTCTTAAAGATTGTCAGAAATGGGATATAGTATTAATAAGTATGCTTACTTTAGTGTATAATCACCTGAAAATACGAATTGTGGTTTTTTTTACCTTAGAATGAGCCGTTTATATCTACAAAGGTCTTAAAAAGTCTTAAATTTAAATTGTTGAAAGCTGAAGAAACCCTGTTTTAAAGGGTACCTTCAGTATTTTTCAACCTGGACCCTATTCTCCCATGTTTCAAACATAACTAACATGTGTCTAATGGGGACAACATTTTCTGAAATTAGTCCAGTATTGAGGGATAACTCTGTAACCGGCAGCTGCAAAACAAGCTGCAAGGGCAAGTGAGGAGTGTCAGTGTAACGTTACTTCCACTAAAAGTGCTTGTTTTTGCCACAGACAGGCTCAGATTGTTATTAGAAGTGTCTGACAGTGGATGTATTCCACTATTCCACCATTGTCTTCCGGCAACACGTCACCTCGCCAGATTTCACAACAACAATCAGAGCCTGTCATGGCAAAAACAAGCGTTGTTAGTGGACGTAAATGGCGGCGCCAGCTTGCCCCAATAGCACCATAGTGCAGCCTGTGAGCAGCTGCCGTCTACTGCGTTCTCCCTCAATATTGGACCAATTTCAGAAATTGTTGGCCTATTTATCAGTTAGACACGAAAACATGGGAAAATAGGGTCCAGTTTGAAAAATACAGAAGTTACCCTTTAAGTCTCTGCAGGTTGATTTTTCTTCTCAAATAAACTTGAACCAGTTCAGGGAGGAAATCAGTCCTAAATGTTAGTTCAGGATACATGAGTTATAGTTAATGTGCTAAATAAAAACAGTTTTTGTAACTCAGTGTGGCTTAAATGGTCGCTCCTCTGCGTCTTTGTGCATTTGAATATGCTGCTCGTTTCAAATTTGAACGATTTGTGTTTGAAGTGTATCTGGACAGTTTGTGTTTGAGTGTGTTTTTGCGGTTTGTGTGTGCGAATGTTAAATGTTTTTATGCCCGTGTGCACTCATGAATTTCACCCTCTCTTCTCTTCTCTCTCCTCAGGGTGACTATAAGGTCATCGGACACCTCGAGGAGAGGAGCGACAGACAGGTAGACGACTCCTCTCTCATTTCTCTAGAGAGTAGAGTAGATGAAGCTCTCTTCATCTACTTTACTCTTCCCTCTGCTTCTCTTCCTCCTCCTCTTCATTTGTCTGTCTAATGAAAAACCACAAAAAGACTACCACTGCTCTAGTTCTTCACAAAGTGACCTTGCTAATGTGATACAGCGCTGGAGCCATTTAGAATGCTGTGAGATAAAATCTCTAATCTAAAAGTCTACTGTACATGACCTCTAACTCACTGAAAAGCAAGGGAAACTCAACTTTTCTAAACAATAGTTTCATCTATGTAATCCTCATTTCCTTTTTTCTTCTCTGAGAGTGTTCCTCCTTCCCATCTGTGTAACACTGCCACAGATTGGAGTTTAAGTTCAATAAACATTTCTCAGAGACAGAGCTGCGCTGAAGGCAGAAAACAAAATCCATTGACTGACTTGAATTTCAAAGGATGGAGCAAAACAAAAGGTGTTGTTGGAGTGTAGGTTAACAACAGCAAACAAAATATAAATGAAAACTATAAATAGCAACTTGTTCTTTTCCATTCAATCATAATCATGCTGTTAAAGCAGATCATTTATTGTTGGCTTCATAATATCTATCCATGATGTTACTCAAACTGCAGTTCTTTGACTTCATCCGCTGAGGTTAAACTCAACCAATCAGATTATTTCTGCCTCCAGATCAGCTCTACCTCTGAGGATTTACAACTAGTAAACATACAACATGACAACACACACCCACACTGACTCTTTTCTGATCTGTTGCCAGCTGCTGCATGACGAGTGGGCCAGATACTCAGCCTTTTACAAGTACCAGCCCATTGATCTGGTCAGGTAACGTGACCACTCACAGCACCACAATGTGGGAATCACATCAGTAACTACATGTTTTTGGTTCATCTAATTTGCAACTCAAGATAACTGTCACAGATAAACTTCTCACATCTGATAAGCGAAATACACACTGTAACCGTACAGATATTGCAGTGCATTATGGTTATTGTAGTTCACTAAGTAAGGGATAATGTTCAGCGAGTCGGTCATTGTTGTGAAAGAATCCCCTTCAAGGCGATGAGAGACCTTGCTAGCTGTACATTATCCCGCTTATTACACGGCTACTTACTGAAGAAATCAATATTTTGACACAAAAACGGTCCGCCAGAGTTCGACATCAGAGCTGCGCCCATAGCAACGGTCTGCTATACATAGCAACGGTCTGTCATACAGAAATTACAGACCGCAGAACGCCATTGATTGACCAATCAGAATCGAGTATTCAACACAGCCGTGTAATAACAGACTTTAATCCCTGATCCCTGCTTCAGCATTCTGAGTTAGACATACAGTATCAAATGGTTATCTCCAAAGTTATAGACTCTTTGGGGATTCCCTCTTTCTTTCTTTGGCAATTACGACCAATAACTTTTTAGTTGGGGGTGCTGAGAGAAAGTCAGTCTATATAATGATGTCATACTAAATGCTGCGCGACATTCATGTTTTTTTGCTTTAATTTGAATGGCCTGGATCATTTATGTTTAATAGTTATTAACAACATTTTACACTAATTTTAAGGTTTTTGGAGGGCTTTTGACTTAAAACTATCCAATTTTACATCATTTTGGATCATTATTATTACTATAGATAACAACCAAAAAGCTTAAAGACAAAACTTTCTATAGTTGAAGAATTATTTTATTATTTACACATATCACAGCCTTCATCTGAACATTTAATTTTTATGTCAGTGTTTGCCCTGTGAATTCATATTCTGTAAGTCAGATTCAGAGAACTGAACATCGTTTTACAGTAAACAACCAGTTGACTGCTAGATGACTCACTGTCATCCCTTGCGTCGGCTCGTTCGGATGCTCTCCACGTAGTTTTTACAAAGCGCAAAAATGTGCTGATTTTAGAAAAACAAACTTGAACATCAACATACTGTATGTTGAAGCATCCACAGTAACACAGTAAACAACACAGAGCTGATGCATCAGAACTGAGGAGAGGAAGAAGGAGTGAAGCAGTGTGTGGATGACACATAACCAGGTTACCCTAGTTTATAATAATAATGCACATTATGTAATGTAATGGATATTAAATATTAGTTAGAAACCACGTTTTCAGGGTTAAGAGTTAAATCCATGTTCGTACACACACCTGAAAGAAAGCACTTAGTGAAAAGCGCAGCGTAAACAAACCTGAATAAAACATTGGCATGCTTCTTACTCTATTTTTGGATCAAACACAGCACGAGGACTCTCACCCCTGTGTTGCGTGCCGCTTAAGTCGACACAGCCATAACCTTGACCTGCACTGTCACTTTCACCTCCTAATCCCTGACCTCTGACCCCACAGGAAGTACTTCGGGGAGAAGATCGGACTCTACTTCGCGTGGCTCGGTGTCTACACTCAGCTGCTGATACCGGCCTCCATAGTGGGAATCATTGTGTTTGGCTATGGGGTGGCAACAGTGGATACTAACATACCCAGGTACTACAAAGTGCACCGCAGCTTCATCTGTGGAAGAAAACTATTGTAAAATCCCATGTTTCAGTCGAATTAAGGTGAAAACAATGGACAAATGGACATGGACAAATGTGACATTTCCCTTGACTTTAACAAAGATGTTAAAGGGATAGTTTGGGTGTTTTGAAGTGGGGTTGTATGAGGTATTTATCCATAGTCAGTGTATAAGTACAGTAGATGACGGTCGGGCACGCCACACGTTTGGAGAAGAAACACATCATCGGCACTCACAGATTAAAGGTCTTTTTTAGTTTATTCTGGGCAAAAAGACTTACGCGTTTCAGCTATAAGCCATCATCAGCGTCAAATAGAATATTTTCACCGCTTTACCTTGATGTTAGACAGCAATAGAGCGCTACAGGAATGAGTCCTAAAAACCAGGAAATGAGTCAGCATTTTAGCACTTCCGGTTCCCTCGTCTGGAAGTCGATGGGGTTTTTGAATGGGTTTTAGTTAGATGCCTGAAATAAGGTCTGTGGTTCACACAAGCTGAAGAGATTTTAACGGTTTGTTCTACGACATAAAACACATCAATAAATATCCTACTCGTGAATTTTGAAGCTTTTATCTTCAAAAAGGCGGTTGCTAACAAGTGGCTAAATGAGACTACTAAATGTCATCACGCCGACTCGTCCGCCTTTACAGCCTCGTTGTGTAAACTCAGGCTCATGCGACCGTGGTGTAGTTCCTTTATAGCCTTTAACGTCAGCTTTTTACTTCTGGCGATTGCATTCATACTTCAAAAATCATAAAAGTGGTGTTCATTTGTGAAGATTATTTTACGGAACAAAACTTGTAAGTATCATAAACGTGTGTTTGCCACAGAGCTTATTTTCTGCAATAATCCAAAATCCAATGGAAAAATCCCATTGGCTTTTTGTCGAGGGAACCAGGGCGATGATAACTTCCTGGTTGGTCTACAAAAATTCGTCATCCCTGCAGCACTCTATACAGTCTAATGTTTCAGACGGGGAACTGAAGCAGTTATCCATGCTCCCGCCAAAGCAACCAGACTCCTTTGAAAAAAACCCAGTAATTTTACCTCGCAAAACACCGCTGCCTCGATCGGTTAGTTTGTTCGTGTTATTGTGTGACTTTGGTTAGTTCAGATTCACCAGCAACCCCCGTGTTCTGTGAGCTAAAATATCTGTATTTTTCAATGGAGTCTGGTTGCTTTCGCGAGAGCATAGATGGATACAACAGCTTCAGTTCCCCGTCGGAAAGGGCTGTCTGACGGCAAGGTAAAGCGGTGAAAATATTCAAAATATAGCAATGTGCACTTAAATTGATATTGATTGGCACTCCTGTCTGTTTCTCCAAACTGGGGGCGTGCTGATCGCCATCTACTGTAGGTAATACACTGACTATGGATAAGAACCTCATACAGCTTCAAAACACCCGATTTATCCCTTTAAGTGGTAAAGACAGTGATGTCAGATAAAATACTTTCATTAGAAGCAAGAAGCAACAAACTAGGATTTCTTCCCACCACAATTTAAATGTATGCACACATGCCCTCACAAACACACAGCAGACAGGGATTGCCCAGATACCTGCTGTATCTGGCTTTAGACAGGCTTGTGTGGGAGGAACACAGAAGGTACTGTACGGCTGGCAGTGTGTGTGTGTGTGTCATGAAGCAAAAGGTTGATAATTCAGCCTACACTGACTACTGTATGAATAGGGTCAAAGCAGAGAGGTTTGTATTGTGGTTATGTGTTCAAAGTTCCATTCATCTCTAACAGCTAAATGTTGCAGACACAAAGATCTCTGGGTCGTTTTACTGCATCCATAAATGGCTTACATTGAATGCATCATCTTCACTTGCAAAAGGCCACTATATTAATATTGTTAGATCTAGCTGCTCTGTGACTGAACTCTTGATTGTCCCCCCTCAGTCTGGAGATGTGTGACGAGCGTCTCAACTTCACCATGTGTCCTCTGTGTGACGGAGCCTGCGACTTCTGGCAGCTCAGCACGGCCTGCGGCACCGCCAGAGCCTCGCACCTCTTCGACAACCCCGCCACCGTCTTCTTCGCCATCTTCATGTCTCTTTGGGGTGAGGTCTTGTGTGTGTGTGTGGGTGTGTGTGTGTGTGTGTGTGTGTTTGTGAACAGGTGGGCTGGATGTGAAGTTACTCTTTGATTTTGTCTCATTTTATGACCTCCTTCACCTCAAGAGCAACAGGCTAAAACAACACACATTCAAGTTGAAGACGTGCAGGAAATACTTAAAGAAAAGGAATCTGAACAGTCTAAACATTTGATTTGCAGCACAAACATTCTGTAGTCCAGCTGTTAATTGTTTTTTTTTATTGTTTTTTTCGAATATTCTGATGCATAATCAGCAGCTTATTTTTATGTTTTGTCCCATTTTTCTCTTTTCTTAATACCTAAAGCCTGTGCCAAGAGAGGATCTTGTATACCGTAAATTGGGCTGAACAGCTCTTACAGCAGGAAATGGTAAAACAGCTTTTAAATCTGTGCAGACAAAACGAAATCCTCCTGAAAATCAGTTTAAACTAGGGCTGTCAAAGTTAACTATAATAATGTGTTAAAGCAACTTAATTTTAACGCCACTAATTTCTTTAACGCATTAACGCAACTTGCGATTTCTAGGTTGTAGCGGACTCAGTTTTAAAGCTAGAGTGAAGATACTGGTATCATATGAAACTACAAAACCTAAAAAATCCATTGGTACCAACCATGTCATAGTAGTCATGAAGGAGGCTAAATAACGCTCTAAATTTACGTTAAATTTTGGCGAGGAAAAACTGGCATGGCTATTTTCAAAGGGGTCCCTTGACCTCTGACGTCAAGATATGTGAATGAAAATGGGTTCTATGGGTACCCACGAGTCTCCGCTTTACAGACAAGTCAGCACACTGACACACTGACAGCTGTTGTTGCCTGGTGAGCTTGAGTTTGCCATGTTATGATGAGCATATTTTTTATGCTAAATGCAGTACCTGTGAGGGTTTCTGGACAATATTTGTCATTGTTTGGTGTTGTTAATTGATTTCCAATAATAAATATATACATACATTTGTATAAAGCAGCATATTTGTCCACTCCCATGTTGATAAGAGTATTAAATACTTGACAAATCTCCCTTTAAGGTGCATTTTGAACAGATAAAAATTGTGCAATTAATTTGCAATTACAACAGCTCTTATAGCAGGAAATGGGAAAACAGCTTTTAAATTTGTGCAGACAAAATGAAATCCTCCTTAAACCTTTACAAAATGTGGATATCTTTCGGTGAAACCTGGTAATTGGTAAAAACAATGATTTGGGCGTAAAAGTACATTTTTCCAGAGCTTTCAGCCGTGAGATACGGTTGGAAGCTCCAGTAAAAAGCTACTCAAGTAGACATTTTGTCAAAAAAACCCATGAGCCTTGTATATTACAGAAAGCCAGTGATTCTTTGTGAGACTTTGAGTAAGTACAGTAATGTTTGTATAATTGGGCTATGGAAATATGAAATTTCTTCATCCGGATGTATCGCAACCACTAGAGGATATAATTCAACACCACCTGTTCATGTGCTGAAATTCTTCATTTTAATCAGCAGTCAGATCAGTGACCAGCTGATCACTGCCAAATCCTAAATCCTAAAAAAAGGCATCTGGTTGTCAGTGGATCTGAAGATGATGATGCTTATTATAAAGACTTTCATAAAAATGATGAGACGTTTTTTGTGTGTTTGTGTAGCGGTGCTGTTCCTGGAGCACTGGAAGCGCCGTCAGATCAGTTTGAGCTTCAGTTGGGATCTGACAGGCATCGAGGATGACGAGGTATGTACACTAAAGACACACACACTCAAACAAGGAAAAACTCACATTGCAATATTTTTTTCTGCGCTATATATTGCGACATGAATAATTACAGGAAATGGAAAATGTGTATATTTTAAAGTCAAATGCATCAATCTGGTGGGCTTTGAGGAAATTCAGAGTCTAGATGAAGAACCTTTTCCCGGGTCGGGTCGGGTGGGTTGCTGACATCGCTTCAGACCCCTCACACTGAGGACAGTCCGCCCCGGTTTATAGTTGCACCGGGAGCCACGTTCCTCCCCGCGGAGGGAAAGGGTGCAGCGAGCACTGATGGTACATGTCCACAGGGGCGTTTTTGGACGCGAGGGATCGCCTCGCTTCCCAGCATTGGACGCTTGATGGGCTGCCGCTAGACACAAGGCTCTAGGCACCTGATTGGACGAACACTTTCCCTCATGGGCTGCTGCTCCCAGCTTTCAAACCGGAACCACATGGCGGCTCGTTTGGAAACTTTCTTCTCATACAGTATATTACGAAAACAGTTCACTGGAATGTATTTCTGAGAACATTTTGGGCCAGAAATAAACCATACACTTATTGAATCTGTCTTCATTTTAGATCATCAACGGTTAGTTTAAAAGTTTCTAGGGAGTTTCCAGAGACGGCGAGTCATATTATATATATATATATATATATATATATATAATTAATAATAATCTATCATTCCTACTGTACGATATCAATGCATGGAAACTACAGTCTGTTTAAGGTAACTGGAAATGTGTAAGGCAACTAAAACACTTGCTTAAGGTGGGGAATGATGGTCGTCATGGCCAGACAAACCACTTCCTGCATTGACGCTGGCATTAATCAAATCATCTGCTGCAGAATCACAGCCGTACACGTACAGAGAACACACCAATACACACATGAGTATTACTCACAAACCAATACCTGTACACACTATACACGTATTAGACTCCTCCTGTTTTCTCCTCAGGAACATCCCAGGCCAAAATACGAGACCATCCTCCTTCAGAAGAGACAGAGGAAGCAGAAAAACAAGAAGAAGAAGAAAAAGAACGAGGTAGGAAACATTAAACACCTTAGGACCACATTTTCCTATAAAGCCTGTTAAGTTATGAGTGTTTGCGTATAATAATAAAATATGAACAACGTATGACTTCCATTCTCGTAGCTGGACCTGACTGTCAACAATACCAATGGAAAGGTATTATACCGTAAAACTCATTCATTTCATAACATCTACAGGAAATAATAACGTTCATTTGCGTAACAGCAGGTTTTAAAATACACACTATATATTCCCATCATGCCTCATGATTACATTAAGTATGCTGTACTGCATTCTGTTGGGATAAAACAAACAGTGTAATGAGTTGATCATGAAACTCTTCCACCTGGCACAGTCCTCACATTTCTTGATGATCCAGATGGATCCTGATATTTGGCTTCCCAGAGCGTACGGCAGACATTAGTGTGATAATCTACTGGTCTGGAACGATCTAGATTCCCTCTGTAAATTGGGTCAATCGCACAGAGTCCTGTTGGCCCACATACACTTTGCTTGGGCAACAGATGGCTTCCTGCCACGGCCCGAGTGAGGCAGGAACTGATTCACACGGTACGCGACCACCGCCACACCGGATATCCCCGCTGAGGATAACAGCAGGAAACCTGAAGGATCCCACTGGGTTATTTTTTTTAGTTGTAGTGAAAGTGTCAACATACGTCACCTGCTGGTCTTGTTTCAAGAAAAACACAGTTCCCCTACAAGGAGTTGAAATGGTTGATTATAAGCAATTATACCATATACCACTCTGATTGGCATTGTTTTGGGTGGACAAAGATACATTACAAGACAGGTCATACAAATTAACCGTGGACTGTGGCCCTGGTCTACACGAGAACACAGAGGTTGGAATTCACACCCAAATACACTGGCTTTTTACATTTAAAGGCACAGTCTGTAGCATTTCTATTGGCAGAAATGGAATATAATATTAATGACTTTGTTTTCTTTGGTGTATAATCACCTGAAAATAAGAATTGTTGTGTTTTCGTGACCTTAGAATGATCCGTTTATATCTATATAGAGAGCGGGTTCTCTTCACGGAGCCGGCCGCCATGTTTCTACAGTAGCCCAGAACGGACAAACCAAACACTGGCTCCAGATAGGGACATTCACGTTTTCTCGTCGTCACCGTGGTTCTCTACACGCTTGGCACCCGGGAGAAGTTTCAAATCCTACACACTGCACCTTTAACTCTATTAGTCTGACTAGGCTGCGGCAATATAGTGATAAATAGTCAAAATATAGTCTATAGCTGCTCAATGTCTGACATTAGTGAGCCATGGCGTAATACTTTGATTATGAATACAATAATATAACTATATTCATAATAAATGAGATAAAAGACAGGAAAGGACAGACAATGGCATAATTGTGCGGATGTTTATGTGTGTTTATACATGAATGTGGTTTATGTGTTGTGTGTGTGTGTGTGTGTGTGTGTGTGTGTGTGTGTGTGTGTGTGTAACCTGTCCCTCTGTCTTGCAGCCAGAGAAGCAGGAGGACGGGACAGTGACAGGGAAGGACAGATGGAGACAAAAACTGCTGTCTGCCATGGCTGCAGGAATACCGGTAACCTCTCCTCTCCCCTCTCCCCTCTCCTTCCTCTTCCTCCTCCTCTCACCTTCCTTTTCCCCTTTCGCTTCCTCTTCCTCCTCTCCTCTCCTCTCCTCTCCCATCTCCTTCCTCTTCTTCCTCCTCTCACCTTCTGTTTCCTCTTCCTCCTCTCCTCCCTGTCCTCTCCTCTCCCCTCACCTTCCTCTTCCTCCTCCTCTCACCTTCCTTTTCCTCTTCCTCTCACCTTCCTCTTCCTCCTCTCCTCTCCTCTTCTGTCCTCTCCTCTACCCTTGCCTTACTCTACCTCTTCCTCCTCTTCTCACCTTCCCTTTTCTCTTCCTCTTCTCCTCCCTTTCCTCTCCTCTCCCCTCGCCTTCCTCTCACCTTCCTTTTCCTCTTCCTCTCACCTTCCTCCTCCTCCTCTCCTCTCCTCTCCCCTTTCCTTACTCTACCTCTTCCTCCTCCTCTCACCTTCCTTTTTCTCTTCCTCTTCTCTTCCTCTTCTCCTCCCTTTCCCCTCTCCTTCCTCTTCCTCCTCCTCTCACCTTCCTTTTACTTTTCCTCTTCCTCCTCTCCTCCCTCTCCTGTCCTCTCTTTTCCTCTCCTGCAGGCTGCTGTCTATCTGTTCTTCTCTTCCTGTCCCATCCTCTGGCTTCTTCAGTCTCAACTCCTCAGGTATTTGTTTGTGCAACTTTCTCTGCATTTTTTTCCACATTTCACATTTTTCTGAAGGTCACAGCAACAAACTGAGTCTTAGTTATCTTTTCTCTCTTTGTGGGACTGAAAGCATGACATAACTGTTATTTCAGGGTCTGTTGCCTAGTTGAAGTTGACTGAAAGATTCTTTCCACTAATGAGGTAGAAATGACATCCATAACAATTGAAGGTTTTCATTCAAAGCGTTCTGCTGGATATCTACATTTGGAAGTATTTTACTTCTAAAAAACTAAAGTTTTTGTTAGCAGAAGAGACAGCGTCCTCACTGATGGACGTCTCATTTTTGGAATGAAACATCTCAATTATTCTAGATGTGTATATCTGCCAGCAGCGAGGGGAACAGAATGTACTGACTCTGTACTGATAACAGAAGCTGTTATTTTAGATAAATACAGTCGGTATCAACAACAACAGAGGCAGTGTTGTGTAGAGACTCAAGCAGGTGGAGTGTTTTTGTTCCAAAGCAGAGGGAGAAGAGCAAAAAGTGAGTCTGAAAAGCCAGAACTTTCACCAGTGTAAAGCCAAGTAACTATTTAGTGACTGGTCTTCTTTAATCCTGCTGGTAGTTAATGTTGACATGGTTAAGAAGGACTAGATGGACAGACCTGAAGACAGACAGCTGATGCTAATGAGGGATTATCTGTCTCTGTGGTTCCCTTTTCTGGATAGCGTGTGATTGTGTGTAGAGAACTCATACATACACACAAACAATGACTAACACACTTAGTACACTAATCTCAAACACAAGTTGAGACTGCATTAATTAATATTAAAGGATAAGGCCGGAGATATTCTATATTTTTATAGTCCTCAACAAATCCCCTGAAAAGACCACAACTTCCTCTGTGCCATAGAGCCTCCATTATTGCGCAAAAACCATTAAAAGGGCCGTCAATAGATTACAATATTTAATCGCCATTAATCGCATGATTGTCCATAGTTAATCGTAAATTAATCGCACATTTTTTAATCTGTTCAAAATGTACCTTAAAGGGAGGTTTGTCAAGTATGTAATACTCTTAGCAACATGGGAGTGGACAAATATGCTGCTTTATGCAAATGTATGTATATATTTATTATTGGAAATCAATTAACAACACAAAACAATGACAAATATTGTCCAGAAACCCTCACAGGTACTGCATTTAGCATAAAAAATATGCTCAAATCATATCATGGCAAACTCAACAGCTGTCAGTGTGCTGACTTGACTATGACTTGCCCCAAACTGCATGTGATTATCATAAAGTGGGCATGTCTGTAAAGGGGAGACTCGTGGGTACCCATAGAACCCATTTTCATTCACATATCTTGAGGTCAGAGGTCAAGGGACCCCTTTGAAAATGGCCATGCCAGTTTTTCCTCGCCAAAATTTAGCACAAGTTTGAGCGTTATTTAGCCTCCTTCACGACAAGCTAGTATGACATGGTTGGTACAGATGGATTCCTTAGGTTCTAGTTTCATAAGATGCCAGTATCTTCACTCTAGCTTTGAGCCGGGTACAACCTAAAAATCGCAAGTTGCGTTAATGCGTTAAAGAAATTAGTGTCATTGAAACAAATTTGTGCATTAACTTTGACAGCCCTAATAATAACATGAAAGGCTCTCGAGCCAGTGTTTGCTTTTTCTGGGCTACTGTAGAAACATGGCGGACTCCATTAACAGGACCCGCTCCCTATGTAGATATGAAGGACTCATTCTGAGTTAACGAAAACACGATTCTTAGTTTCAGGTGATGAGACACAAATGAAATCCTACTTATGAATATTATATTCCATTTCTGCTAATAGATCCCCTGAAATGTTTTCACATTAAGTAAGTAATTGTGTTACTTCATCATCACCAACACACACGCTGTAGTTCATTTTGAGCCTTGACTCACTAGTAATCAAATGCGTATTAATCCGCAGCTGAAAATAGACCCTAACAAATACACTACCGACTCCTGTTTGAGGGATGTTTGCTAAAAACGACAGTGCCCAGCTGTTTTGAGAAACTACTGAGCTGTTTTTAAAAATGAAACTATAGATTTGTTACCTGCTGTAATCCCATGTTAAAGAAAAAATACTGAAATTATTTATAGAAAAGCATTTTGGCTCAACAAACACAGGTGTAACTAATAACATTAATCATAGCTTATTGTGCTTGCTAGCGCATTGATATGGTCTACTGGGACGGTGCAATGGAACTGAGTTGTCATGAATTAATGTCTTTAGTTACACCTGTGCTTTTCATGCAATCACAAGAAAAATGACTATACGACTGCTGGTGTGAATGGTACAACTGTATCTCTGCACCTGCAACCGATTGTCTGTGGAACTAAATTAAAAAAAGACAAAGAGCACAGGACATGAAAAGACACAAAGACAATGAGAGAGACTTACAGATAAAGAGAGAGAGAGAGAGAGAGAGAGAGACTTGGAAGGGAAGTAGTGGGATGGAGAGAAACGGAGGGAGGGCGGCTGAGTGGGAGTGAGGCATGCTGGGCAGCAAGCCAGGGGTAAGATTAGGGAACGTCACTATGGCGACACAGAAGTCTCTCTCTCTCTCTTACACACACACAAACACACACACTTTTTGTGTGAGTGTGACTGAAGTGGTTATTTGTGTTTATTCACCAGATATTCTACAGTTAATGTACCAAACACAGCTGATGTAGAGTAATCAAATAGACCTTTATTAATCCTTTATTTAGTCATCACTACTCAGTGAAATCTGGCACTTTGAAAGTATCTAGATATAATATCACGGACATACAGTTTTTTTTTGTTACCTTCTGATTTATTTATTAACTGAAGCCATGTCTGATCTTCATTGACGGACAGCTCTCTGTCAAACTTCTCACACCACTCTTAAATTAGAAGCTGTCGGTGCTAATGATGTGAGACGTGTCCAAAGAGCTACAGGATCATTTTAAATATTTCAGCACTGGAAAGCCGGCACAAGCACTTCTCACATCTGGCTTACTACCATTCTTTTCTGGGTAGAAAAACGTAAACTTTATTTTAATCGTCACATACAGTACATAGTATACTACATACATGAAATTTGACCCATCCTAAGCTTTTTTAGGAGCTGCTGAGAAGTGAAGCCAATGCTGAAGTGCCTTAAACTTGCATTCTTTCTAACAGCCAGCAGGGGGCGACTCCTCTGGTTGCAAAAAGAAGTCCGATTGTATAGAAGTCTATGAGAAAATGAGCCTACTTCTCACTTGATTTATTACATCAGTAAACATTGTAAACATGAGTTTATGGTCTCAATCGCTAGTTTCAAGTCTTCTTCAGTACAGCGTGATGTTCATTTAGTAAATTATGGTCCCATTTAGAGTAAACAGGGGATGCTTTAGGGCGTGGCTACCTTGTGATTGACAGGTCGCTACCACGGCGTTGTCCGGTCTGGGAGTTGTCCGTGTTTTCATCTTAGAACTTTAACCCTTTCTCAGTGTGTTTTCAGTTCATGAAAGCTAAATTATAACATTTTTGGTCTTCTAAAAAAGACTCATTCAACGTTCGTTTGTACTTAGCTCCACCCTCTCGTGTCACTCGTGGTTACAAAAAAACAAGATGGCGGCAGTCAAAATGCCGGACTCAAGGCTTCAAAACGGCAGTCCACAAACCGATGGGTGATGTCACGATGACTACGTCCACTTCTTATATAGTCTATGACTGTAGGTAATTAATGGGAAACACTGGATTAGTCATGGAAAACGAGAACCGTGCCAGTTTTTTCCTTTTGTATGAAGCAGCAAAAACGCTGTAGACGATGTGACTATTGCGCATGCACACATCACAATGTTGATGCTGAAACGATATATCGTGCAGCCCTAGTGTGTAGATGAATATCCTGGTCAATCTTGTAACTGTATCAAGTTTGCAGATAGGTTTGAATGTTGAATGCGCTGTATGATTTATTTTTTAATTCATTCATTTAAGAGACACAGAATATAGCACCTAGAACACATTTTCATTGATTTCCAGCTAATTTGATCAGCAAGCCAAACCCCTCAAAAGTGGATATATTTTAGGACAACCAGGGTGGACACAAGGAGAAAAAGAGAGAGAGAGAGATAGAGAGAGATGGAGGAGGATGAGCAGAGGGAGCGAGTGACCTAGAGAAATAAAGATTGCCTCTGTCAAGAGATGAAGGCTTTGCTGGGCTTTCCTCAACGGAGGTAACAAGCCAAATATAACACCTGACCCATTTACTGCTACCATTCCCTGTGATGGCTGTCCCCACCAACCATCACACACACTCACACTTCCACTCTGAAGGTCTTCTTGTCCTCCAAAGGGACCCAAAAATTTCAAACTTGAGGAAGGTGAGCTAATAACAAGCTACATTGTGCTCAATAGACTAATTCCATTAGTTCCTAAAGGGCAAAACCTTTGGCCCTACTTTAGTAGGGGTCAAGCAGTGAGCGGAGGTATGTGAGCCACGCTCACTTTTGCCTTGTTTTTATCAATTCTCGAATGGTAAAAAATGGTTAAATTTAGCAGCAAATCTGTGTAACAAATGGTATCAACGCAAAAATTGCTGCAACAACTTGAGATGAGATAAAAATGAGCATGGGAATAGCCATCACATACTTCTATCATAATGTTCTAAACCCTTGTACACTTTCACAGTTTATTTTAATTAATTCATTCATTCATTCATTCATTCATTAACTAATTAATTAATTCATGTTCATTTCTGATTTATGACTAGAACAACCTGACACACAGTGCTGAGCTGCATCTCAAATTAATCTTCATGTTCCCAGCGTTCAGATGATGTACACCACTTCTATGTGACGTCTACTGTTGACCTGCTATCTCCTCCTAAAGACCCCCTGTACCCCCCGAAAAAAGACAAAAACGGGTCTATTGTGGGTCTCAGAGGGTTAATGTAAAGAGCAGCGTGTTGGATTAAGTTGTGGTTGTTGAATATATTTTATGTGAATAGAGTAAGTGTGCACTGTGCCGGTGTATCCACTAGATGGTGCTGTTGTCTTGCTCATTAGCATATTGAAGGTCTTTCTATGTTCAGACTCTCTGAACATCATTCTGTGGTCTGTATGTGTGTCTCTGTGTGTGAAAAACCTGCCTGCCCATATAAGAATATGTGTAGTGTATATGGGTGAGGGGGGTCACATACTTCAGTATAAGATGCAGCATTATTTTATGCAGAGATCAAACTGTATTTAATCACAGACAGGCCGGTGAAGCGGCTTTTCTTTTTGACACAAGTAGGTCAGCTTCTCTTCCCACTAGTTTTAAGTTCAGGGAGCCGTGCCATACACACTCATTGGAGTGATTACCAGGGTGGAGTCAGTAGGTTAGAGGGCATAAGAAATGATTTTTTTACCCTCCTTTTGAGCACCAGACCATTCCAAACTTTCAGAATTGAATCCAGCTTTCTGAACGCTGTCTTTGGATGACTGGATGTTCGCCACACTTTTTCCCTGCCTCTCCAAAAACAAAGAACAGAGCTGGTCTCAAATGTTGCACACTGATGAGCTGAATGTAGACAGAACTAGGTTTTAGTCTCACCCTGACAATGCCGGTCAGACATCACGAAGATGTAACACAAAGTAACAACACAGTCTTCCCTTTTGTTGCTGCTCTTTGCCCCCCTCTAGGGAGGTCAGAGGTCAGCTAGTTTTCTTCAAGTAGCTGTTAGGGATTCAGTCCCTTGTGGTGGTGATTACTTGTCCAGGTATACAAGGTAGACCACCTTATACAGTATATCTATAAAGTTCTGTAAAGAGTCCAGGCATGACACAGCTAAATTACCATAAAGTAAATCATTTTCTGCTTTCATTAGATTCACATTCACATATATTTAGTCGCATTTTGAAGTAGAAAAGGTTGTATGAAAACGGCAAAATTCTATAAAACTTACTCAATTGCGAAAAAACGTTTTTAATGCTCAGTTGAGGTGTTTTTTTGGTCCAAAAAGAGTTGATGTGCTAAATGGGGTATGGAAACGCCTTTGCCGAATAAATTCTGACGTAGCGAACATTTAACTCACACGACTGATCTGTTTCCGCTGTCGTAACATGCGAATGCTTGTCTTTCTCTCCGGACAGCATGAAACATGACCACAGACGACAGTTTTTGTGTTGGTCAAAGGTCAAGGTCAAGGTCACTGTGACCTATCTCAGGAACGCCTTGAGCGAATTTCTTCAAATGTGGCACAATCATCCACTTGGACTCAAGGATGAAATGATTCGAATTTGCTGGTCAAAGGTCACTGAGACCTCACAAAACACGTTTTTGGTAGCGATGGCCGATACCGCAAAATTTGGTTTCGATAGCGATAACAATATGAAACTTTTTATAATCGAAAGCGGCTTATGTACTTTCATGTAGCTTTCCACTGTTAATTACTGATCACATGCAGATTAAAAAAACAGGACATTTTTTAAAGGCAAATAACAAAATTAGTTTTTTTTTAATTATTGTAAATTGAATGTGCTAATATGAATATAATATATGTATAGAATATGACAACATATCACAACAGCAGTGAGAAGCAAACAGTACAACAGAACAGTTCTACTCTTTGATGAAATACAAATGGGTGTAGAAGAGAGAAACCGATCCTTTTTTGTATTGATCCTATTGAAGCTAGAATTGATCTTCAAAACGAGAGATATAGCGATATTTTCTGATCGATCTGCCCACTCCTAGTTTTTGTCCATACCTCAAGAATTCATCCGCTAATTATGACAATTTCATACAAATGTCTAACAGGATGAAGTGATGACATTTTGAACAGACATGGATGTAAACTGCAACTTGACTGGCTGGCGGAGGCACACAACCGAGAGGCGGTAATTCTAGTTCTCTCGTAGATGGTTACTGTAGACGACCAAGCCGACTTGTTTTGTTTCCAGTTCGCAACGTCTACTTCTTCTACTACTCTGTTTACTTGCGTATTACAGCCATGCGTAGCCTATAGCGGCAACTTCTGATGAAACTACTCTGTAGCCGAGTTTATTCGCTCCAAAGCGTTAATGGAAACCGGCATAATTCTCACTTCTTTTGTTGCGACATTTCAAAAGTTTGCTTAAAATTCGCTTGACAATTGAATGGAAACACAGCTACTTGTTCCTCATTTATAGTCGCTACACATTTTCACAAAAGATTTCTGAACTAATCCATGTCTTATTTACAGTGTCAATATTTTTTCATTTCAAAACTTGCACAAAAAATCCCATATTAGTGCCTGGAAATGAAAACCTTTGTTACCAGCTGGTCTCTAAATGTAGGATGCAGACTAAAACAGGCCATTGTGCTCCTTTATGTCTCTCTGTTGAGACGTGGTAACACTTCCTGTGGAGGCGGTGAAATACAGATGCTGCTGCTGCTGCTTCAACTCTCCATTCAGCTTTGACAAACCATTTGAAAGGGAACCGTGACAATGCTTTTCAGATCAGGGCATTTCAGAGATGGATTTGTTTTTTAATCGATGCAAACATGTGGAAAAAGCTCTTTTCTTCCTTGCTTCTCTTCGGTAGGCGGCTCGTTGTTCTGCATCACAGATCTCCCAACAAAAGTTAATGAAGCTTCTGCCTTTGTACGAGCGAATGCCAATTTTTTCCTCTCTTTTCCTCCCCTGTTTCCTTCCTGTCCTTCCTGTCAGGCCGCCATAGAGAAGTTGACCTGGAAAGACCGTCTTCCTGGATACCTCATCAACGTTTCCTCTATCCTCTTTATGGTCAGTACATAAAAATCAGGCTAATGCTATACTTAGGATCATACATGTTCTCAGTATATATGGATGAAAAATAAAGACACAGTTAATGTACATAAATTAGTATATGACTGACCTACATCGATGTGTTCTCTGAAATATTAATTCCAGCCTCTGCCCTGTGAATATCAGACAAATATGGTTGAGTAATGACTTACTTATTCTTTCTTTCTTTCTCTCTGCTCCCAGTTTGGCTTGACATTTTCAGCGGTTTTCGGCGTCATCATCTACCGCATCACGGTGTCGGCCCTGATGGCGATGAGCCCCGACCCAGAGACCAAGTCCAATGTTCGGGTGACGGTGACGGCCACCGCGGTCATCATCAACCTGGTGGTTATTCTGATCCTTGATGAAATCTACGGCGCCGTGGCGTTGTGGCTGACTGAGCTAGGTACAGAAATACATAAAATCATTTTCCCTGTGTTTTCTAGAACTTTTGAAAACATGAACAAACTGAGAAAACACAAAAAATGTAGCTAATAATGAACAATGTTACTGGCATTACTAGCTAACCTCAACAAATTCCGAGTCATGCTATCTGAATTATTAAATGAATAGTTAGACATTTTTGGAAAAAACTTTTATTGGCTTTCTTGCCGAGAGTTAGATGAGAAGATTGATGCCACTCTCGTATGTTGAATATGAAGCCAGATCCAGTGACAGTTAGCTTAGCTTAGCTTAGCTTAACATAACATAACGACTAGGAGCATGAGGAAACAGTTAACGTTAGCTCTGGTCTCTCCAAAGGTAAAAACAACATACTTGTTTCATACACAATATCCAAACAAAATAGTGGGCCCGCGTTTTGAGGCTGATGGATCCGCGGGTTATGCTTCACCTTCATTTCACCTCCTAAAATAAACAGCGTGCCATCAGGTATATGCCATCCATCATACTTTTAGAACATATCTTATTTAAATTTGTCAAATATCCAGCTAAGTTTTGCCTGGTTCGGATTCTTACTCGATACTAATAGGAATCGGGGGTTAACTCAGTCACGTGTGGTTTTCATATAGGCAATACATGATGCCATAGTTCAGAAATGTTAACATGTCATCATCATCTCTGTGTGTGTGTGTGAGAGACAGAAACTCTCTTTCTGTCTCTTGGTGGACAGTTTGATGAAACTTTGATGTTTTCATGCTCCAGTCATCCCATCAGTCGTCCCCGGAGGTTTCAACCACATTCATTCATATTCAAAACCTCTGAAATAGAGGAAAAGAATGGGAAGAAGTGTGAGAAAGAGGGAAAGTGTGTGTGTGTACTGTATGAGAGAGGGAGAGAGGATATGTCATGTGGAAAGTGCTCGTATTTTAACCTACTTCCAGCACAGTGATCATGTTATGACTCAAATTCAAGAGTCAGACTGACAGAATCAACCACTTCATACTGAGTGTTCTCACCCTGGACTAAGGAAACATACTGTAGAAAACCTTTAACATCTATTTAAAAAATACAATGAGAGCCAAACCGGTGTCTCAACATACACTCCTCTTCATTTGTCCTTTAACATTCTTCGTTTTTCTCTCTAGCCCCGTTGCTGCCCTCTGAAAACAACACCATGCCAAGTCCTTCTCACAGTTTTTACTTCACCTGTTTTTCAGAGATTCCAAAAACAGAAACCCACTTCGAGGAGCGCCTCATCCTGAAAGCCTTCTTGCTCAAGTTCATGAACGCATACGCACCCATCTTTTATGTGGCTTTCTTCAAGGGACGGTAAGTCCTGCATTCACGTGTTTCGCGTGCTGTCCTGTGAAAACCATGTATTTCTAAAACGTTAGTTTTTCATGTGCTTGTTTTGAGCTTTGTGACAATGCGTTTTTCAGCTAACCCAATGGGTTTATTTAGTTAAAGGGCGGTGTATTCCGTTTTTTAAAAGATGAAAACATCCAGCCGTTAGCAAAAAGCAGTGACATAGGCTGCCAAAATAAGCTGATTAATACGCTATGAGTAATGTTAACACTAGCACTAGCTGAGTCAACGCTAGCTGTGCTTGGAAGTTTGGAAATAACTGAAAGGGTTAATATAGATTTTTTGAAGTGGAGTTGTACGTATGTATACTCCCATGTTCTGCGAGGTAAAATGACTGTTTTTGTGAGTGTAGTCTGGTGGCTTTGAAGAGAGCGATATAACAGCTTCAGTTCTCCGTCGGAAAGGGCTGTCTGACAGCGAGGCAGTGTGGCTGTGGACGGGAGCAGAAAAAAAACTATTTTAGCCACCTAAAAAAAAATCAATATCAGTTTAAGTGTACGCTATATTTAGAATATTGCCCTTTCCGACAGAGAACTGAAGCCGTTACATAGCTGTCGTCAAATCCACCAGACTCCATTCAAAAGACCAGTAATTTCACCTCACAGAACATGGACGTTGCTGGTCTACCGCTGCATCTATCGCTTAGCTTGTTTGTGTTATTGTGTGTTCTCCGTCCACAGCAGCACATTGCTTAGCTGCTGTGCTGGTACTCCTGTCTGCTTCTCCAAACTGGGAGACCGCCATCTAAGTTACTGTGATACACACTGACTATGGATTAGGATATCTGTGTATATATATATATATATATGTAGAACGTCATGATGCAGAAACCTACGGCAGGTCATGTGGGAAAAAGTTTTTAGAATAGCTTGGGAAAATAGCATTTTGACGCTGTGACATACATGCTCTCTCCAAAATGTTTGGATTTGAATACATAAGGAACACCATTGGGAAGGTTCAGAATGATATAAAAACTAGGGCTGTCAAAGTTAATGCGACAATAACACGTTAACGCAAATTTGTTTTAACGCCACTAATTTCTTTAACGCATTAATGCAACTTGTGTTTTTTAGGTTGTAGCGGGCTCAGTTTTAAAGCTGGAGTAAAGATACTGGTATCAAATGAAACTAGAACCTAACCTAAGGAATCCATCGGTACCAACCTTGTCATGTTTTTACGAAGGAGGCTAAATAACGCTCCAAACTTGCGCTAAATTCTCGCGAGGAAAAAATGTCATTGGCCTATTTTCAAAGGGGTCTCTTGACCTCTGACCTCAAGATATGTGAATGAAAATGGGTTCTATGGGTACCCACGAGTCTCCCCTTTACAGACATGCCCACTTTATGATAATCAAATGCAGTTTGGGGCAAGTCATAGACAAGTCAGCACACTGACACACTGACAGCTGTTGTTGCCTGTTGGGCTGCAGTTTGCCATGTTATGATTTGAGCATATTCTTCATGCTAAATGCAGTACCTGTGAGGGTTTCTAGACAATATGTGTCATTGTTTATTGTTGTTAATTGATTTCCAATAATACATATATACACACATTTGTATTAAATACTTGACAAATCTCCCTTTAAGGTACATTTTGAACAGATAAAAAAAATGTGCGATTAATTTGCGATTAATCACGATTAATTAAGGACAATCATGCGATTAATCGCAATTAAATATTTTAATCGATTGACAGCCCTCATAAATTCACATTGCCACCGGGTGAATCCAAGTGAAGCTTCTCAGTCTTTATTGTGTGTTTGTGTGTTTTTGCAGGTTTGCTGGTCGACCCGGAAATTACGTGTATGTCTTTAATGATTATCGGATGGAAGAGGTTTGTCATCCAACTTTGTATCTGTGCCTCTTTTCATTTGACTGAATAAGTAAAGCATAAAGTGATAATGAATAAGTGTACAAATGACGTGTGCGTCTCCCTCAGTGTGCGCCAGGAGGCTGCCTCATCGAGCTGTGCATCCAGCTCAGCATCATCATGCTGGGCAAGCAGCTGATCCAGAACAACATCTTTGAGATCGGCATCCCGTAAGTAGACACTCCTTTTTTTTTTATATGTGCTCGACTAGTGTGAAGTTCTCTAGACGTGGAGACGTGGAATGCAGAAGAGCAAGAAACAAAGTGGGATATTAGTACTAATGCCTGTCTTTACATACTCGCATGCTTACTCACAAGCACTTACAAGATTCCCCCTCCCCTGTCTTGTTCTAACATTCCTCCCACATCTGTACAGTGCTTCTTCATCTTGCGCAACAGCTCAGCTTTTACATGCAAATCCGAAAAAGGTCAGAGGTCAGCTCTGTTTAAAACAACTGTCACACATCAGAGGTGCCTTTTGGCTTCAGGCTGCACTGTTACAGTTGTAAGCGCAGCTTGACCTCCTGTCCTCATCAAACACGGTGGTTTCTCCGGGACGTCCTGAGGGATCAGCGAGTTACAGCACATACCATCACACCATCTGCATACCATCCACTCATCTGGTTTACATTCATCCACTTAGAAGCTCTCACACCTGGGAGCCCACCAGTAAAACCAGTCTTGAGGCAGTACATTAGAGGTTTTCACAGGTTTTAAAAAAGTGTACCTGACCCTAAAAGCTCCTGTCTAAAGATGTAAGAGACGGACCTGTCCACTTATAGTCGAACCCACATCCTCCCAAAGAGGATTCAGGTCTACCGAGACTTCACAGCAACCTCATTCTGAGCTCCCACCCATGAGACCAAAACGAGCGACCGGCCCACAACAGTCATGGCTCGTTGAATTATAAAAGAAGGGGGTGCTTTCGCTGCATTTGGAGGAGCCTCGGACAGTCTCGTTAACTCACTGTGACATATTGAGGTTTGAAATGTGGACTTCAAATTATGCAGCTCCTGAATTGGGACACAGTTTTGTGTGCACACAAGGAATTGTATATCACAGAGGAGGGAGAGACACGAGGCACGAGGTACGAGGCTTGAGGCAAAGATACTGCGTGATGCACAGAACTTGCCTGAGATTCATCACGTTTTTAAGTTTTCTTCAGGATCAAAGTAATCCAGTGATAGTTGTCTGTACATACATGGGTACATTTTAGGCAGGAACTGCTAATAACTAATTCGGCATACTTCTTATGGTTCCAATTGCCAGAATTTAAAAAAATATTAGACTCAAGGGCTCAAGTTGTAGCCCAAAGCGTACCTCAGGTCCAAAACTCAGATTATAGGGTGGATGTTGGAAAGGCATACTGTTGGTGTCTCTTCTTTTTTTTTTTTTTTTTTTGAGGGGGTCCACAGTGTCAGACTTTGAAAACCTCTGGTATATCATGTATAGTAACACAGGAAAAATAATAAAAAATAAACCACTGGGTTTGGTGTACTTTCCACTGTAATGGGTGTCATAATTTATCTGATTAAATTAAAGTAATACCGAATCAAAGGCAATTCTTCCAAATTATTTAAAGCTGTAGGGAGTGATTTTGACCACTAGAGGGCAGAAAAATACTGAAACAGATTCACAAAACATAAATGCTGTCCAAATTATAGTAGTTATGGTTCACCTGGTGAGCAATTGCCTACATAGACATTTAGCAGACACCTGCTGCAGCATTATCATCTCATGTGGAGTCATGTTTCTGGCCACCTGACGAATATAAGTATAATATTGAATGTCCTTTAAAAACTCCTGAGAAATCTACGTCTTTAGCTTGTCAGATGCTCCATTTTACACTCCGCTAAAAGCTGCATAGAGCTGCAGTTAGTTGATAATTATCCGAATGAGCGACTCCTTTCACATTCATATCAAAATATTGCTAAATGCAAGTTGAAGGAATATCCCTGATGTTTTTATATTAACTGGAACATTGCCCATTTCAAATTCTGGTTACATTTTTGAGTGATGCCTTGCATTTCTCACAGTATATTTACCTAACAGTAAAACAATGTTACTGCTTCAAAAGGAGGGAAAAGGAAAACATATGTTAGGCTTTCACACACAGAGAGAGTAGGAGAGTCCTGACCTACATCACAAACCTCTAATCTCCTTTCACAGTGTGTATGGAGAGTGTGTGTGTGTGTGTGTGTCTACATCTACTTTATGACTCTCTGTGTGTGTTTAAAGGACACCAGTAAACATTTATACTTTCACTGCCTCCTTAAATGTGCCGTACAAACTGCAATCCCCCCCCCATACATAATCCAGTCAAGCATTTAGCTGCTTTTATAGTGTTTTTATTAGAGCAGTACACACAGTCACACGTAAGAATGTGTCGTCCATTCACACAGTCATACGTGCATTGTTTTACATGCATGAACATACTGTGAGGTGTAATTATTTACACTAAGGCATGTACTTACACAAACACACACATAAAGGTCTTTTGTACTGTACCTGGCTCTCTGTGCTCTCCCACTGTGTTTCCCAGCAGCGGTTTGTTAGCGTCCCACAGCTTCAGATTGCAGTCGGATGCCAGCCTACTGGCTACTTTATTCAACAGCGTCCGCGTTTCTTTGAAAACAGTCAGCGTCTGGCTGTTAGTGCAGTCGGCTGGTCTGCATATATTGTTGCAGGGAAAGTACACATCCTATACTCTACCCCAGCAACACCCTGCTTCACATTCGTGAGCTGTAAACACGTACTGTAGGTTCAGTGCCTTGTAAAGTAAATATAGGTTGTAGTTATTTTTCATTGGAATCAGGATTTGAAATTCAGTCTTCTAGCTGCAGTAAAGATGCACCATTTTAACTTTGATGAATGCCAAATTCAAATACAATTAAACGTAGAATAAACAGGAAGACAATCCAGGCACTCCAAAATATCAAAAATATGAAAAAGTAGCAACGAGGAAGAGAATATATTAAAAAGCCTTTATTGTAGTGGCTAAATCATTTAAAAAGCCAACATGTTTCGACCACTGTAGGTCTTCGTCAGGGCTTACAAACAAACAGACAAGGCGGATGTGGCCTCACCTATATGGTATCAACAGCCAATGGGAGGCAATCACATGATCATCATAATATTACAAAATGTTACAAAATGTCAAAGAAATAATACATTTCAGTGCTACATATTGTTCCTTTAAAGCCACTTGAATATACAAATGTCCAACTCTGACGTCTCCTGGAATAATGTAAAAAAAAAAGGACATTGTGGGAATTCAACAGACAGCAGACACTCAGAGTGGCTGTTTGAAATCAGTCCCTGTCGGCCATTAGATTACTTTCTTACTACATTCAGTAGGATTTAATCAGTATGATTCCTCTTTAGTTACATTCCATTTGTAAAATTTGATGTTTATATCTTATGTAAATTTCTTTACGTCAGATTAGATTTAAAGTTTTTATTTCACACTTTTACTCACTAAGCGTGTGGAGACACACAATACAAAAAGTCTTACCTTGAATCTTTTTTTCCTTTCCTCTCGTCCACCTGTCCCTTCCGTCCTGACAGGAAGTTGAAGAAGCTGGTGCGTGCGATAAAGGATAAAGGGGCAGCGGAGAAGGAGTTCGAGGAGGAGAGGCCACCACAGCAGTGGAACCTGGACTACGCCCTGGCTCCCTTTGAAGGCCTCACGCCTGAATACATGGAGATGAGTGAGTCTGCACGCACGCACACACACACACACACACACACACACACACACACACACACACACACACACACACACACACACAGAAAAATAGCTTCAGGCACAAAGAGCAGTCATTTAGGCACCAACATACGTACTTCACTGAGAGGTGTTATGTAATCTGTATCTGCGAGGACCTTCTCAGGTAAAAGTGCACACCTGGACTGAAGAATATATGGATATGGGATGTATTTGTGTTTGCTTATTGTTCACACGCACACTCATCAAGACCATGGTTGCGTCCGAAATTCCACGCTAACACGCTATTTAGTACGCTAAAACAGTATGTGAGATTTTTTTAGTATGTCTGAAACCTTAGAATGAAACTAATAGTACTAATGTTACAGTATGCAAACGCTGGACACTACAGCGGCATAAATATCCCACAATGCAATGCTGTAGCGATGACAACATTCATAACAGATGTTGAAGGACAGCTCTGTAACATCAATAGTGCTTCAATTTAAGTTTACGTATAAGATTTCACTTTCCTAGGCGTAATATATATTTGAAATTAATTCAGACTTTGATTCTCACAAACCGTCATTTTGGTCACGTGAGGTTGGCAAGGGTTACCATGGTTACACGTCTCCAACCGGCAAGGAGGCTCTCAGGAAGTGACGACTGTTCAGTGCGCCCGAAAAATACAAACTACTGTTTATTCACACGAAAGTATGTTGAATGATAGTACACATATTGAGTATGTAGTGCATAGTATGCGATTTTGAACGAAGCCCATGCTTATGAACTATGGAGGACGGAACCTGCCAAACTCGAAATAAATTAATAAATAAATAAATGACTCGTTAAATTAATAAATATGTCATTAAATGTAGCAAAAATAATATTAAAACTAAATGTAGCCATTAATTAATTGGTAAAATGTGGCATAAATTGATATATTTGTTTTAATTGGCTTCTTTATTTATTTATCTTTGAATTACTTCCCTTATTTATTTACTCTTCTGTTTAATTTTCCCTTTTATTTATTTATGTATTTATTTTTATTAATTTTTAAATGTATTTATTTATTTTTCCATATAGTTTTTAGTTATTCATGTATTTTTGCATTTATGTTTTATTTATTTATTTAATCTATTTTTAAATTTATTTTCTATTTATTTTAAAATGTACAGTATTTATGCATTTATTTCTACATGATTTGCATTTCAACCCTTATTTATTTCCCCAAACTATTTCTCTATTCTTTTCTTTATACATTTCTTTATGCATGTCTGCATCATTATGTAAATGAAGGGGCTCTCACCCAACAGATGATCAACAGTTGATTTTGGCAGGTTCCGTCCTCCATAATGAACAACATTTGTCAGTTATTGAAATACCTTACGTTGACCTGACAAGGACCGTTATCGGAGACGTGAATTATGACTCTTGTCTATCACAACAAATATTTAGTTTGGAGGACAAAAGTGCACTCACACTGCATATACAATAATGAATTTACACTCATATCCATCACAAACCAAAGCACATAAACACTGGAGATTAAAGGGTTTTCCTCCCTCATGCATAACCACTCTCAGCTGTGTATTTAAATGGAAATGTTTGATATTTAAAGCCGGCAAGTAATTAGCAAGTGACACATTATTTTGAACGGCTTTCAGTTTCATTCACGGCCCCCTCGTGTCTCCAGCGCTTTGGTTAGAATGGCAGATTTCTCTTTTTCAGTCATTTTTCTAGTTATTCAAATAGAAAAAGCTACCTTTGTTGTTCCTCAGTTGTCTGCATTTGATAGCAAATGACACTATGCGTATACAGTACAGGCCCGGCTATTTGGAGAAAGTTCGCAAATGGTTAGGAGGAACATGCCGTCCTGTTGAGAGGCTAAGGAGGGACTGCCCCTCTGATGTTTTCAGACAGGCGTCTGTAGATTTTTGGGAGCCTGCGGGGGTCATGCTGCAGTGTGGGCTTTTACAGATCCGTTATGTAATGTAATCAATGCAGAGATTGTATTACTGTACATATTTAACAATTTGTAACACAGTGTCCAACTTGTTTTCACACATTTGTGGCATTAGCTGGTTGCAGTCATGGAAAACCTCTACATTTTTACATTAGTAAGTCAGACCCTCTGTGGAAAACTGGCAGTGGCACCAGTCTGTCTTTACTGTTGTTGGCACAAATTAAACATGGTGCAAAAACAACCCTGTAAATCAAATGTTATCTAGACCAGTGGTTCCCAACCTATTTTCCTTGAAGCCCTCCCTTCTTGTATCTAAGAAAAGCTGAGGACCCCCCCCCCCCCTATATTTTCTGACGACATCACTCTAAAAGAAATTACAAATCCTCGAACAAAATCCTCAATTTGAGTAAAATGATTCGGTGTATTAAATGAGTATCAACATTCTTTAATGAATGTAACTCGTCAGTGCGTGTCTCTCTTTGTGTGCAGCAAGCGGGACAGCAAACAGGTTTTTGACCGCAGTGAAAATGTTGTTTTGAAAGGCTAGACGCCAACAAATATGGATTGAAGCAGAATATTTCGTTAAATAAAAGCATGTTGTGAATTTTGCTGCAAAATGCTGAGAAGTGGGATCTACTAAGTGTGTTAAATATATAGCCTAAACCAGTGGTTCCCAACCTATTTTCCTTGAAGCCCCCCCTACTTGTATCTAAGAAAAGCAGATTTTTTTTTGAAAGGCTAAACGCCAACAAATATGGATTGAAGCAGAATATTTTGTTAGATAAAAGCATGTTGTTAATTTTGGAAATGATTACATCTATCTTTTTTTCAATAAATGTTGACGTTTGGACTTTTCAGCGCTCTCTTTCGCAGCCACTACTGGAATCTAATTCTACTAATAATATAATAATAATAATATTAGACTGATGTTTATCTGCAACTGTGCAGAAATAACGGGTTTGAACACAATGTGACTTACTAATTAGCAAAAAAGACTTTTGTATAAATTATCCAGTAAGTGTGTTATAACGACTTTAGTTATACAGGTGCAAATCTAATTTTGACAACCTGAGAGCAGACAAATCCTTGCGCACCCCCTGAGATCTTTGGCGACCCCCTAAAGGGGCCCGGACCCCAGGTTGGGAACCACTGATTTAGAGGCCCATTAAATGGCAGGTAGAGAAAAAAATACAATTTTAATAACAAAAAAAATGAAATGAAGTGTCTTTACAAGCAAAATGAAAATAAGAGAATTAGATTATTCCTAGTTTTCCTACAGTAGATGTTTCTGCACAGTGTGTTAGCCTGCAAATCATCATCATTAAGGTCATTCAGAGGTTAAATAGTTTAAAGGAGGGGCAACTATGTGCCAGTAAAAGTTGACTGATTCACTGCCCGGGAGGGGAAAGCTACTATATGGAGCCGATAAAGAGCTACAGGTGTTGGGTTGTTATGTCTGAGGGTACACACACACACACACACATGCACATGCACAGCTGTAGGCGTACCTTTTGTACTATTACAACCAACTGCAGTCATAACACACCAACACCTGCTAAGTCATAACTTTTCTTGGGGAAAAAAATAAAGCCTTTAAAGGTTTAGAAGTAGCTGAACTGAATATTTATTTGCAGGGATCAACATTGCAGATTGAAATTTAGCTGTTAACATTAAAAATATGATTTGGTTAAAGTTGCAATCAGCGGATTTTTTCATTTAAATATCTGTTTTGATTGTTAAGTTTAACTAAGGGAAACAAAATGCCCCCAAGTCACTGAACAGTTAATCTCAGTGTTCAGTATGTGAGCCGTAAGTCTCAAGTTTCCACATCACACTTGTTTAAGTAGCATATTGGACAGTTGTGATGTCACAAAATCATTTTGTACATACTCATGTTAAACTGAGATTTTAGGTAAACTCATCCCCTTTTCAGCTGATGAATGTGAAAACGGCTTTCTAGTGCCGATCTCTGTATCAGTGAAGTTCAAACATTCAAAGCAAGCAACAATAAGCAAAACGTATTTTTGAGTGGACGGGGACTTTAAATTTGCTGACTTAAACACTCGGAGTATGGGAGAGTCCGTCTTTCCCATGAAACTTCTTCTATTTAGATTATGTTTAAAGAAACAATAACAACAGATTGGATTAAAGACGGTTAGAAATATTCAAACCCAAAGGCCACAGTTTGGAGTTGGTTCCTGCACTGAATGTGGAAAAAGCAACTTACTTTTTATCAAGTATCAGGAAAATGGGAATTTTTCATATTATCTCTACATTTACACATGAAGTGGATTTCTGCTCTTAAGTCAACATTTTTAATGAGGATAGAGCTCTTCAGAACCATGACTAATGCTTCTATGTCCATAATCTGCTTCAGACTTTTGTGCATCTCTGATTTGAAGACACAGGTGCAACACAATAGTCAGGAGGACGCATGTTATCTAGTGACTGAGGTGGAAAGGTTCCTTGCATTCATGCCTGACTTCCAAACACTGAAGATAGTTACATTTTGATTGGTCCGTTAACCAACTAGGGACCCAACAATTCCCTGTAATGATTGATTGGTTGATAAATCTACATTTTTAACTCACTGAATGTGAAAATAGCAGCTTCAAGGCTCCACTGAATACATTAATTGTAGGGGTGTAAGAAAATATCAATACATGTGTATCGCGATATTATGTTTTGCGATTCTGCAAAACGCTTCTAATTAACCTCTTAAAAGCAATGTTTTCGGGTTGTCCGTCCGTCCGGACCATTCTCGTGAACGCGATATCTCAGGAACACTTAGAGGAAATTTCTTCAAATTTGGCACAAACGTCCAGCTGCAATCAAGGAGGACCTCATTACATTTTGGTGGTCAAGGGTCAAGGTCACTGTGACCTCACGTCCATCCCATTCTTGTGAACGTGACATCTCAGGAACGCTTAAAGGGAATTTCTTCAAATTTGCCACAAACGTCCACTTAGACTCAAGATGAACTGATTTTGGTGGTCAAAGGTCAAGGTCACTGTGACCTCTCAAAACACATTTTTATGCCTCTGCGCTGATGACAGCCGTGGCCGGAGGCATTATGTTTTTGGGTTGTCCGTCCATCCGTCTGTCCGTCCAGTCCATTCTCGTGAGCGCGATATCTCGGGAACGCCTGGAGGGAATTTCTTCAAATTTGGCACAAATGTCCACCACTAGATTTTGGTGGTCAAAGGTCAAGGTCACTGTGACCTCACGTCCGCCCCATTCTCGTGAACGCGATATCTCATGCAAACTGCAACTTGACTGGTTGGCGGAAGCATATTTTTTTACTTGCCATGATAAGACAATGTGGAGATTTCATGTGATATGGAGTGAGGGACAGGGGGGGGAGGGAGGAGGAAGAGAAAAACAGAAAGAAGACTGTCGCTGCAGGGCACAGCAAGGAATGTAAGAAATGTCTGAGCTCTACATGCAAACACACACTCACACATAGCTGTTAGATGTATGAATGGGTATTTCTGGTTTGTGTTAACTCTTTTACTATTTGTGTGTGAGCTTGTCTGTAACTGTGTTGTATTTGCTCATGTCTCTGTGAGACCCGCTGCTCGTGTTAAGGTGTGTGTGTCTTCTTTGTGTGCGCCCGGGCCAGCCTCGAACCCATCAACCTCGGCTCAGGTAGATAGCGAGGTTATTCTAAGCTTGCCCTCTAGCGCTCGCCGCTCCGCTGTCGTATTTTCTTCCTCGCCGCTCTTTGTCTCGGCGTGGCGTCCCGAGGTGAAGCCGTCAGTCTCCGGCTCGCTGGAAATCCCCGTTCCCACACTGCTAAAGTTCCAATCCATCAGCCGAAGTCAGGCCAACTGCCTCGTCTTTCTCATGTTTCCTCTCCACATTCTTAGGCAGCAGGTGAATGTTGTTTTGATCATTTATTGGAAGTTTGTAGCAGCAATAATGTGATAAAGCTTATATCTTTAAAGGAGTACTTCACCCACAAAATGAGAATTTGTACATCAATTACTCACCCAGTGTTACCTTGAATTCTTGAAGAAAACTTTGATTTTCTTGCATTGCCTCCACGGGAAACAGAGAATAAAAAAACGGAGAAAAGTCTTGATGGATTGAAGTAAATGGGGCCGCGTTTAACAACAGCAAAACTAAAATATAGATAACAAAATATCCGTTTGCAAACTCTCACGCAACTCGTGCAGTATAATCTCATTCATCCAATTGTGTGCTCGATACTTCCCAAACACATGCATCTTCGCTAAAACACTTCCTCATAAACAGTCTCACGCCCGTGCGAGTCCGTACAAGTCCGAAGTGTTTCACCGTGGAGGCATGTGAGAAAAAAAGTTTTCTTCAAGAATTCAAGGTAACACGGGCTGAGTAATTGACAACGTTTACATGCACATTAATATTATGACAGATTATGAAAAATATTCAGAATTGGATATGGGTCACATAAACAGCATATTTCGTTTGGATATTCTAAATTAGGCCTTATTCTGAATCGAGCATTTTCTGATTAAGACGTGTGGGAAATATCAATATTATTCATGTTTTAGGAGCATTCTTTGGACATGCATACAGCGCATTCAGGTTTTTACGGCAGTTTGCGACACACGGCCTCTCGCCTGTTTACGGCCAGCTCTGTGCGTTGTACACAAACCAACTAGCCGACCGTTTGCAGAGATGCATGCCCAAAAGAAAAGTCCACATTTCTGGTCCGAAGGAGAAACGCACCTACTTTTAAACGTTATGAAAGACTTGGATATCAACAGGTTTTTGTGCAAATATTGTAAGGCAGCCGACCTCAAGAAGGTGGTTGAAAGAATGAAAGAGGGAGGTTCGCACGGTCGAACAAGTTCGACACCGGTTACGTTAATCGGAGTATGCACAGCTGCATGTAAACAGGAATATTAATGGAATATTAATTTTCATTTGCCACATAAACAGCTTAGTAGGAATATTGTCTTTTTTAAGTAGTAAGGGCAAAACACCGGAATATTTTGTGCATGTAAACGTAGTAGGAATGAATCCTACAACCCGGAAATGAGTCAGCATTTTAGCACTTCCGTTTCCCCCGTCTGGAAGTCAATGGGTTTTTAGTTAGATTACTGAAATAAGGTCTGTGGTCAACACAAGCTGAAGAGATTTTAATGTTTTGTTCTACGATATAAAATACGTCAGTAAATATCCCACTCGTGAATTTTGAAGCTTTTATGTGTCCTTAAAAAGGCGGTTGCTATGAAGTGACTAAATGAGACTGCATAACGTCATCGCGCCGACTCGTCCGCCTTTACAGCCTGGTTGTGTATACTTGCACTCGTGACCGTGGTGTAGTTCGTTTATAGCCTAACGTTAGCTTTTTACTTCTGTCGATTGCATTCACGCTTCACAAATCATAAAAGTAGTGTTCATTTGTAAGGATTATCTTGCTGAAAAAAAACCCACGTAATTATCATAAACGTTTGTTTGCTACAGAGCTTATTTTCTGCAATAATCCAAAACCCAAAAGAAAAATCCCATTGGGTTTTTGTCGGGGAACCCAGGGCGATGCTGACTTCCTGGTTGGCCTACAAAAATACATCATTCCTGGAGCAGTCTACGTTAGCTTTTTACTTCTGCCGATTGCATTTACACTTAAAAAATCCTAAAAGTGGTTTTCATTGGTGAAGATTATCTTGCTGAACATAACATGTAAAGCTTCAGTTATGCTTTCCGCACAGACGTTAGCTGACGTGGAATGGCGATGAGGAAACGTTTGGATCTTTTATACTCCGCGCGGGTTTCTCCTCTCGGCAAAACGACATTCTCAAAACTCCTCAAAGTTCTCCATTATCTCCACCCATCAGCGTCCACGTAATTAGAAACATTAGGATGTGCACGGACAGGCTAAAAACCTGCTGCACGGAACCCCCCAGGGCCATGTCTTATAGTGTGACGTCACTTTGGTTGTGCGGACACTCGCGACCATCGCGGATGCTGCAAGCATAAATAACGTTTAAGTATCTTAAACGTTTGTTTGCCACAGAGCTTATTTTCTGCAATAATCCAAAATCCAGTGGAAAATTTGGCCATTGGCTTTTTGTCGAGGCAACCGGTGTGATGCTAACTTCCATGTTGGCCTTTAAACCTTACTCACTGGCCTGGAGATTATTTTTGAACCAAACTTTCAGTGTATGCATCTACTTCTCTGGACTGGCCTTACTGCAGCCGATCTCTGACCTTCCTGTGGCCAAAGGGAAGCTGGAGTGGCAAGCCTGGACAAGTCTTTTTTAAGGCGCCTGGTGTTCTGGTTGTTGAACTACTATTTAAGTTGGCGGTATAGTGAGTAAGGCAGCTGCTGCCAACAGCCCTACAGTACTAATATCCAGCGTTTGTGTGTACAGTATGTGTGTAATTGTGATGTACTGAACGATAAATTCCCATCAACTGTAGTTTTAATTATCAGTCATGGATGTTGTGTCTCTGGGTTATCTAATCAGACTGACTTACATAACAAACAAATAGTTCCACACACAACTTAATCATAAAAAGAGTCCCAGTTTAGCTGGTGCGGTGGAGTGTTTAACCTTAAAAGGCATCATCAGAACCGCAGAGCGAGCCTGGATAGACAGTGTGACTCCTGACCACACAAATGACTATTCACCAACATCAATCTGACGGCGTCTTAGTGGCGGTGTGAAATGTGTGTTTTCAATGTTGTAGATTCCTTTCTACATATAGCAGAAATGGCTGATATAAGTGGTTCTTTTTACACCAACTTCAACATAACAGAGTACAAAGATGTTATTCAAGAGAAACGCAGGAAGTTAGTTTGTGGCCTACATAGCATTTGTAATTGAGCAGACCCTGTGATCGTTCTGACTTCCAATAGCACAGCAACATGCTCTACTCACATTACTGTCTGCCGTCATCCTGTTATGATTATTCTGTTGGTGTAGAAAATGTATCCAGTGTTGACTAGTGTATCTATAGCAAGCTAAGGACACCACAAGTGGTAACTCATCCATTGATCGCTTTGCTTCTGAAAGCTTAACAGCCTGTGACTTTTCACCCACAACGCTCTTAATGACCACTATTGTTGATTGTAACGTATCTTCCATCATATGATATCTGCCATTTTGTAAACATGGAGAATATATAAATATATATATTTTTTGTTAACAGAAAATAAATCAAATCCTTATCCTTTAAGAAAGACTAAAACTAAACCGAAAAAATACAGCCTGGGTAAAAAAGCTAATAAAAATTAACGTAACAAATTTCAGTTCGACATCCAGAGTCAAATCAGCAAAATAATTTGTGGGGTAAATAGAATAAAATGAGACATTTTTAGAAACATTTTTTTCTATTCATATACCACATTTCTTAATGAATCCATGTTATATATTATATGAAACGACTGTATCTGCAGATACTCCGCTAACCAAAAGAGCGCTATAGGAATGAGTTGTAAAACCCGGAAATAAGTTAGCATTTTAGCACTTCCGGTTCCCTCGTCTGGAAGTCAATGGGTTTTTTAAATAGTTTTTTAGTTAGATGCCTGAAATAAGGTGTGTGGTTAACACAAGCTTAAGAGATTTTAACATTTTGTTCTACGACATAAAATACATCAATAAATATCCCACTCGTGAATTTTGAATCCTTTAGGTTTCTTAAAAAAGGCGGTGGCTTACAAGTGGCTAAACGCCAACTCGTCTGCCTCATCGTCTGCCATTTTGTAAACATGGAGAATATATAAATATATATATTTTTAGTAAACAGAAAATAAATCAAATCTTTATCCTTTAAGAAAGACTAAAACGAAACTGAAACAATACAGCCTGGGTAAAAAAAACGAATAAAAATGAACGCAAATTTATTTCAGTTTAAGTCTTTTAACTACAATATATCACTACCGAAAAAAAAGGAGACGGAATGAATTTTTGTCAACTCTCATGACATTGGACCACAGAAACTGAATGTACTTGACATTCCAGGAGATGGCGCTATTACGCAGTCGCTTCACTAAAGTAGTAAAGATTAGTCATTAAACTAGGACTGTCAAAGTTAGCAAGACAATAACACTTTAACGCATATTCATTATAACACCACTAATTTCTTTAAAGAAAGGTGCAGATTAAAAGTATCGCTTTTCCTAAAAATATATATTATGATTGTTAATTAAAAAATGTTGACGGATCCAAAATGACTGTTTTGTGAATCTCTGTGGAAGATATCTGACGTTTCCCACTTTGGGTAAATATCTGGTGGTATCTCTGTGTCGTCAGCGATCAAGTCGCCAGTTAGCATGGAAAAAAACAGATGAATGGGTGAGTTTGACAGTAAGCGCCCGGTTTCACTCCAGTAAGAATGCCAAGTGCTGAGCTCGCATGGTCACTGGAGTTAGAGAAAATGTCGTCCTAACTGGCACATCCTTGTGTGTACTGCTCATGTGTAAAGACATCCATGTTTCATTTCTTAAAGGGGACATATCATGCTCATTTTCAGGTTCATACTTGTATTTTGGGTTTCTACTAGAACATGTTTACATACTGTAATGTTTAAAAAAAACTTTATTTTCCTCATGCTGTCTGCTTGAATATACATGTATTTACCCTCTGCCTGAAACCGTTTCAGTACATTTCAATGGAATTGTAATGAAATTGCAATGAAATTGCAACAGAATTGCGTTGATAGGCATCAGCTTGGGTCCATGTTTACTTCCTGTCAGCTGATGTCATTCACATACACTGCAACAGGAAATAAACTTGGACCCATTTAGAATGTTTACGTTTAAAACTTTGAAATGGTCTAAATATTGTAGATTTGTGACATCACAAATGGACAGAAATCCTGACGGCTTGTTTCAAAAGCTCAGTTTCTGAATACGGGCTGTGTGTATTTCTCTGTGGATTAATCGTTTCGATAAATTCACAGTGTTTATATAGAACTTAAACCTGCTTTATAACATAAAAGCCATGAAAATTGCACTTTTTACAATATGGGACCTTTAAAGTGTACTTTCTTTGCTTTATTTTAGGAATAATCAGAAATCATTACATTCATATTTTCAAACATAATCAAACTGGTATCCATAGCAACAGTAGAATCAAAGGAATAGGAGTAGAATATGACACAGTCGGTCATCGCCCTTGTCGCATCATCAATTTAGAATGTTGAGAATCTATAAATAGCCCCGCTCCAGAAGTTCTGATCAGAGCGTGATTTGACTGTGACAGAATAGGTATCAAGAGAAGAAAAACTGAGAAAATGTTGGAAAACATTGATTTCGACTCCAAGGAGTTTGAAATGAGGGATTTCTTCCTGACTACCTTGGAAAAAACCTGCAGGGTTAAACTTAACGACAATGAGGCGAAGATCACCCGGAGTACATCGGACGGGAAGATCTTCCTCGAGGTTGAAGAGGACGTGCTGGGGAATTTCTTCGATTGGCTTCCGGAACAGCAGAACAACGAGTGGAGCCAAGAGAAGGATATGTTGCAGAGGGAGATAGCTGACCTGAAAGCCCAGCTCAACAAGGCTCGGGCTATCCAATCTCCATCTAGGGATAAGTTCCTAAAACTGGAGTTGGATAAGGTCAGCTCGATGCTGAACGACGCTAAAAAAGACCTGAGGAAGAAGGACGGCATCATCAAGAGCCAGGACTTCAAGTTGGAGAAGATCAAAGGGGAGAAAGAGGCCCTTCGTAAAGACTTGGAGGAAAATAAGTCTGTGCTACACGCTGAAAGGAAGATGCTCGCTGTGGCAAAAACGAACATTGAGTTGGAGTTGGAGAGCTTGCTGGAGATTGAGAGGGCTCAAACCAAAGAACAACAGGGAGAGCTGAGCAAGATCAGAGAGGTCCTCCGAAAGAGAAAGGAGGAAAAGAAGACACAACAAGCCCAGCTTAAGGAGCAGAGAGCAATGACACTGAAGCTCGCAGCAGATCTGAAAAAGTCAGAAGATCTGCTGAAAAATAAGAACTACTTCTTTCAGTCGGAGAATGCCACCATCCAGGAGGAGACAGAGAAATTCCTGTCCAACTGTCTGTCTGAACTGGAGGAACTCAGAGACAGTAAAAGCAACATCATGGCTGCTCTAAAGGAGTCTGAGCAGGAGCTGACAGCTGGACATCGCAAGTGGCAGGAGGACAAGTCTTCCCACTTGGCAGAGCTGGAGAAATCCCAGCGCTACCATCTTGTCCAGCTGGAGGCGCAGGACGAGCTGAACATGACCATCATGGCTGATCTGAAGGCAAGATCTGAAGATCAGCTAGCGAGTCACCATCTCCTCTGGCAGCAGGAAAAAACATCCCTGCTGGAGGAGACTGAAAAAACCTGCTCCTCCTTTGTTGCTCAGCTAGACGAGCAAAAACAGGGGAACGACTCCCTCGTAGCTGCTCTCGAGAAGGCTGAGCAGCAGATAGAGATACAGAGTCATTACATCGAGTGCCAGGACTCATCCCTTCTTCAGGCCAAGGTAGGAATGCTAATTTAAGAAAATGTTCTTAACCAATAACCGACCCTCATTAACCGATTATTTACTGTTAACCGACAAGATCTGTGCCTCGCATCGACGGTGCGCCAGCTTTTAAGGTTGAGCAGCTTTTCTCCTTAAACTGACGAGCTGCTCCTCTTGAGTTTATCTCAGCTTTTTAATTAATTATTAATATTTCTTTTAACCGATAGCGTTAATCGGTTAAAATGCTTAATGTTGGTTAAACGGTTAATTATTAACATCCCTATTATTAATATTTATTTTAATCGTTTTAACCGGTAGCGTTAATCGGTAAAAATGCTTAATGTTGGTTGACGCTTAAACTGTTAAATTATTATCATCCCTAGGACACAGAAAGCGTTCAGAAGACTCTTCGGGAGAAAGAACTGGAGTGGAGCTCCCAGCTGGCAGATCTTAAGAACCAGATCGCCAAAGAAAAGAGGAGGAAGTGGTACCAGAAGCTCTTCTGAGCCACGCTGAGCCACGAAAATGCACATATACATACATTTACACACACACACATTTGTTCTTGTATCTTTGTGAGGATCACTCAGTCTTGACCCCTAAACAGCACTTGGAAAAGGGTTGAGACTTGATCTTACTCTGGGAAAGTGAAGTAATTTCACTTTTCGGGTGTAAAACTGGTCCTCACAAAGATATGATTACTAATGCGCTCACAGACACTGACTCACACACACACACGCACACACACACCCAGCCGTCCGAGGAGAGGGGATCTCTCTTTGAATTGCCTTTCCCGAGGATTCTTCCCATGTCCATTATGCTGTTCTAATGTTCATTGGGAGGTTTTCCTCGTTTTCTTAGAGAGCTTGGGCTGGTCATCTGTAGCTGATCTGGGTCTGTGAGACCCACTGAAACACCTTCAGCTACGCAAATAATCTCTTGAAAATAAAAACCTAAAAAATGGTAATTCTAGACTGCACTCCTCTCATGTGTAATATGAAATGCTTTGTTTGATGTATAAATTAGGGGACAAACACTGATGACTTCTCATTTGCTCCCTATATCCTGACAATATACAGTTAGTTGGCTCAACTGATTTTGTATGTTGGTCCAAATATAGTTCTTTTTGTCTGGAGTTTGGTCATCCAAAGAAAATGAACAAATGAAAAACACCTGAACTTTACTTTCAGCAACATTTTGCAGGTTTTTCTATGAGTCTAAAGTGGCTTAAGAACTTAAGGCAAGAAGGTTTATTTAGTGTCACAGCACCTTTCAAACAGCCACAATTCAAGGTTTTATGGTGATGAAATGCATTAGAAAACACAATAAAGAGAAAATATTAATTAGAATAAAATATAATAGTCAAAATGATGACTTGACCCCTCGGGGGCCTGCAGGCCTCTCTGGTAATCCATGCATGCCTGAGTGGCAATAATCAACCAGGATACATTTTAGAAGTGTTTTACGCTGCATACACTTGTTTCTTAGTGTCAGATAATGGTGGTCCATGTGTCCATGGCCGAGGATATGGCTGCAGAGAAAAAGAAACGAGTAAAAGGGGAGAGAAAGAAAGCTAAACAGAGTACAGATGGAGAAAGAGGTGGAAGCTGTGAAAGAGATAAAAACTCAAGAGAGAGGAACAGAAACATTATGAGGGATTTTGCTTCCTTTACACAGTCCATCTATCTCTATAAATAAGGATGAACAGCATTATACACTGGCTGTTGTATTGTTGTCAAGAATATAGAAAAATAACTAGTAAAGAAATGTCTTGGAGTTGCATCAGCTTCAAACTTGAATTATTTGGTAAAGATCAATTATCAGTTTACTTCTTGTTTTAAGAGTAATCATCAATATATATTATGATTTTAATACATAATGTAACAAATTTCAGCTTGACATCCAGAGTCAAATCAGCAAAATAATTTGGGGTAAATAGAATAAAATGAGACATTTTTAGAAACATTTTTTTTCTATCCATATATCACATTTCTTAATGAATCCATGTTATATATTATATGAAGCGACTGTATCTGCAGATTCTCCGCTAACCAATAGAGCGCTATAGGAATGAGTTGTAAAACCCGGAAATGAGTTAGCATTTTAGCACTTCGGTTCCCTCGTCTGGAAGTCAATGGGTTTTTTTAATTGTTTTTTAGTTAGATGCCTGAAATAAGGTCTGTGGTTCACACAAGCTTAAGAGATTTTAACATTTTGTTCTATGACATAAAATACATCAATAAATATCCCACTCGTGAATTTTGAAGCCTTTAGGTTTTTTAAAAAAGGCGGTGACTAACAAGTGGCTAAACGCCAACTCGTCTGCCTCATTGTTTATACTCGTGCTCATGGGAAGCCAAAATCGTGATCGCGATTAATATTTGGTTAATTGTGCAGCCCTAGAGAATATTGTACAATTCTTAATTTTTATATAATTATCTCACACTCCATTACCTCTCATTACGACGTTCACGTTATCCAACTTCCAGTGGATTTCTAGTGTTACCTTGAAGTGAACTTCCATCTTGAAGTGGATCTAAGATGCTCTTCTGGACCGTGTGGAGGACAGAAAATTGATTTCTCTCTTTAACAAATTCTCTTTTAATGAGAGTACTGAACATCCTTTGCTCAAGTTCAATAAACCCTAACTGGGATGTGCTTTGAGATAAAGACGGACAAAGAATAAACTGATAATCAATCACTGCCACCGCCTCTGCTGCAAGGCAATTCCGAAAATAGGGAAAGGTTTTGTAGAGTTTGCAGTGAGACAGTAGTAGTAGACATCCATGATACTACTATGACGTAAACTTAAACCTCAATTGCATCTGATTTATTTTCTCCATCAAACTGCAGTAAGACACTTACAGAAAGTCTTTGTTCAGACTGTGCCCTAAGGTGGAAAAATTGAACTTGGGTTATATTCATGTCCGTCATAAAGTGAATTAATAAATTCTAGCAAAGTGATTTTCCATGAGTGTTCCTAGTCAGCTTTCCTAGTGTTTGTGAGGATACCAGCTAGCAGCTGGAGGCTGTGGGACCACACTCATTTTTGATACTGATATGTACTTTTGAAAGTCAGCATAATTATGATAAGAAACAATGTTAGAAATAGAGATGCTCCAATGCAATTTTTTTCCTTCCCGATACCGATTCCGATACCTGAACTTATGCATCAGCTGATACCGAGTACCAATCTGATACCAGTGTGTTAAAAACTAAAATATATTATTATTTTACAACAGCTGTATACTTCTAACCCTGTATAGAACATATTCACTTGGACCAAATTACCAAAATAAATTTACCAGTATATGTTCAATAAAACTACACCTACTGTAGCATGTTTGATGATTGTTTATCTCTTTCCTCCAGTCATCCAGTTTGGTTTCGTCTCTCTGTTCGTGGCTTCGTTCCCGCTTGCTCCGCTCTTCGCTCTGCTCAACAACGTCATCGAGATCCGACTGGACGCCAAGAAGTTTGTTACGGAGCTACGCAGGCCGGTCGCTGTACGTGCTAAAGACATTGGTAAGTTGGTGTGACACACGTAAAAAGTTAAAGACAAACACACAGAGCACAACTCACTCATAAATACCGCATCGAAACTAACACATCAGGCAGTAGATAAATTTCATATAGTTCTGTAGATACTAACAGCATACAGCATAGGATTGGACGGGAGCTGCTAATGGCCAATAGATGATGTAATACATCTTTAAAGCATCATTTATATGCCAAAAAGTCACTGAAGATAATAAATATTGAATATTTCCTCCATAATTTCCTTTGTGTCTGAGAGGAAACACTTGTCAAGCAGCATTTCAAGCAGCATGGGACACCAAAATTCTCCATGGAAACCAAACAGACACTGCTTAGCATTTCAGTATAGTCATGTTGTTGCTGTTGTCAGAAAGCTCATATTTCTTCAATGCTACAGTATCTTTTTAATGGAAAACAAAAACACCCATCATTTCAACTTGACCTCTATGCATTTTTGAGTTTACCCACAGGCTTTAAAAGGGCTTTACTAAGCCCAAAGGTCATACCGTAAGTCAGTTTAAGGATAACGTGTTCCTGTACGGGTTTATAATAATTCGGACCATCTCTTTAAAACTCCTCTGGGTAATGTCAAAAATGTTCTTTCAATAATCTAAAGTAATTGCTTTTTGTGCCATGCTAGTGTCTGTGGGGATGTTAAATAAATGCATAAATGAATAAATAAATTTAAAAATAAATAAAGGGGAAAATTAAACAGAAGAATAAACAAATAAGGGAATTAATACAAAAATATATAAATAAAGAAGCAAATTGAAACAGAAATATCAATTTATGTCACATTTTATCAATTAATTAATGGCAACATTTATTTTTTATATTTTCTTTGCTACATTTAATGACTTATTTATTTATTTATGGAGTCATTTCTGATTTATATTTTGTTTTACAGAACTATGGATCTAACATACTCCAAGCAAAGCTGCCGTGATCAAAATGTGTTGTTAAAGGATTTAATTGTATTCAATTTCATGGATACAGTAATTGATTGACATTACCAGCAATGAACAAATATATTGGAGAATGACAACATTGTCATGTACAAAACAACCACATTGGGTTTAATTCACTAGCTACAGTATCAGAGCCCATTTACCAATTAGTCCCTGTGCTTAATACAGAATATCCATCTTTGTCCTTCTCCTACCCCTTATCGCTTGAACCATTCCCTCTCTTTCTCTCGCTCTCTTCTTTCTATAGGTATATGGTACAACATACTGAGTGGAATGGGAAAGTTCTCAGTCATTATAAATGTAAGTATTAATGCAATGTCCCAGCATCAATCTGCTCTTTGAATTAGTGATGAAGGCATATATATGCACAAGAAATGCATGAAGGCAGGTGTTCTACAGTAGGTACTCTACATAATGTGACTGTTTTAAGAAAGCACTTTAACACTTCCATAAGTCAGCGCTAACTTAATTAATGTCGAGACATTAGTGTAAACAAATAGGAAATTCACGGAGGCGACTGTCAGTCTCTCGCAGCCTGTCCGGGGCATTTTAAATAGTGAGTCAGCCTGTGGAATCACTTGTATAATGTATTCTGTGGCTCTGGTGGGAGCTTTGTCATGTCTGTAAAAAATAACCCCTGATGATTACTGTATGTATGTGGTTACATTCTTCCTGTTCTCGTGAGTGTAAATTCACGTTTGACTCATTTAGAATAACACTCCGCTGCATTTCGAAGTTATAACATTATCCCCTGACCATTCTGCTCCATTTTCTAGAGGCGTAGGGGTGGGGGATGTTCAGGGGTAGATGGCAAGTCAACAGCATATGTCACATAGAAGTGGTGTATTGCATCTGAAAGCTGAGAACCTGGAGATTAATTTGAGATGCAGCTCAGCACTCAAGTTCTTCTAGTAATAAATCAGAAATAAACCGTAATTAATTTAAATAAATTGTGTATAAGGGCTTAGAACATTATGATAGAAGTATATGATGGTCATTCCCATGCTCTATTATGTCTCATAAGTTTTTTTTTACCACTCGAGAATTTATAAAAATGATCAATAATCCCTCCAAAATACCACATTAAGACAGCAAGACCTTGAGGAACACCAGAGAGAAAGCCATGCTGTGATTTGGTTTCAAAAACTTTTGACATTTGGTGATTTCTGCAGTTTTGGAAATGCATTTTTTCGGTGATTGGATTGCGAGCACTTCTGTTCTGGAAACTGCTCAGAAACCCGCTTATTGTCAATCTACCTAGGTAAGCAATTCCGTTGGATTGTTAAGGGGTTATGCTGAAGTCACAATATTCAGTTTTTCAGGACACAAGGTCAGTTCATTAACTCCAAGAATCACGGTCAAAGGTTAACGTTAAGACGGTGCTTCTTTACTCCTCTGCTGAATCATGTCTGAAACACCTTAAGCTGCTGAACTGTGGAGGTCAGTGTATGTTGTGGAGTCAGGAAAGTTCTGCTTGGGGATTTGTCCTCGGCCAGCAAACCAAATCCTACTCCGTTTACTTTTAATACTAAAGAGATTTGTGTAGGATTCGGAAAAACAAGCAGCAGGAGTTTTTATTTATTCTAGATTTTACGGGGCATTGGACACATATACAAACATTAAAGCTGCCCCAGGAGCTTCAAGCCAGTGGAAAACTGGGAGCAGAATTCCCCTTTGGTGCATCAGGTCTACAGACTTCATTCAATATTACCAAATGAATGCATCACTCAAATATCTCTAAAAGACGTAGTTAATGAGATCTGTGCTTTTAAACATCTGAAAATAAACTGTTTGACCCCCTTCAGCGCTTCCACTAAAAAGTGTGACAAATCACAAGTTTTACAGGATCAAACTTCTTGTTTCAATGTGTATTTATTTTTGATGAATTCTCACGACAGAAAAATGTTTCACTCTCTCTCTCTCTTTCTCTCCGGAGGCCTTCGTGATCTCCTTCACATCAGACTTCATCCCTCGGCTCGTCTACCAGTACATGTTCAGTCAGACCGGCACCATGCACGGCTTCATCGACCACACGCTCTCCTACTTCAACGTGTCCAATTTTAAGGCTGGCACGTCACCGCACAACGCAGAGCAAGGAGACATCACCGTCTGCCGGTAAAAGCTCACACGCAAACACGCATGCACACACTTACAAGTTACTCTGTTTCTCTTCAGACCAAGAGCGAAGCGTATTTTTACCTCGCTTTACTCACGCGAGTTGGACCGCCGGTATCATTTGTGTTCATTCGTGCTAGACATGCCAGAGAGGAGATGGGGCTTGACTTCATAGATTCCAACAACTTTTCTTTCCGCCATCAACCATGGAAGAAATAACGACTGTTGTTGCTTTGTACATGTTATGGAAGACCCAGATATGTCGGAAAACCAAATACCGTCCAGTCTGGGTTCATAACTATCACTTGGCGGCGATCTGTAGTCACATACAGTGCCATTGTACCGACTGTATCTAGCAAGCCACACGTCAGTATGAACCAAAAACATACAGATTGTGCTGTGATTAATTGCAATAAACGGATCTAAAGGATGCCGAAATAACTACATAATAATGCAGATTTGTAAAAAGTCTGAATTCATGCTTTGTCAGGTCTGTCCGCAAGACGACAAGAAAACAGCTTTTAAATTGCTTGTTTTCTGAATGGAGTTTGGATCGATCAGTGCCAGGCTCTGCAGCTGCTCCATCAACACTCAAGATAAAGTCATCTAGTCATAAATACGGTAGTGACGTTGTTGTTTATACCATTGACAGTGTAGGGTTTATACACATAAATTTATATACAGAGTTTCGTCTGGTCTCTGTGCAGATATGATGTACTATCGTAGCTCTGGGTGACCACAGACGGCTACAGTATTTTTTTCCTCCATTTCTGATTCAACAACGTCAGGACGTCAGTCACGACAGGAGGAGAATCTCAACGCTGATGGGCTTTCGCGACACAGCGTCACGTGAATTTCTTGCTCGAGCTGAAATATTTTAGCATACGTGAATGACGCGAATTTCGCGTGTTCACGTCATTCGCGCCATCTGCATCACCGCGAAAAGTTTGCTTCGCTCTTGGTTTGAACACACCATTACAGATATTGGAAGCAATACTTCAATTATAATTTGCTTTATTAACTTTGTGACAGGATTTTGACAAATCAGTATCGTGATTATTTCATTCAGCATTCACCTGGCATTCATTTCATGGCGTCAATAAAAATAGATACCTATTCATACAATTATACATGCACGTACATTAATTTGTAGGGTTACCCCGAATAGTCGACTTTTCAACGTTTCGATATAAGGAGCCAATCGTGATTTGACGATCAGACGACGATAGCCAAGACTTGACCAATCAGATTTGACTACGTAAATTCTTAGTCGGGGACACCCCTACTAATTTGCACATAGCTCTAGCTTTTTCTTATTTTTTTTGCTTTTACTGCCTGTGGAGTACTTTGTGCATTCAAGTAAACAGTCAATTCAGTTCATATATTTTTACAGCAGATCATTTTAGATTGGGGGATTTTGTCTGAGTGGAGAAAACAACATTGCTCTGTTTTGTCATTTCGTGTAAACACTCCAGTCTCTGTATCAACAACGAATAACTACCATTATCATGCTCATTTCAAGGCTATTTAATCTGACAGAAGGATATGTCTGTTTCTTCTTTGCTTCATGGAGCTGATGTATATCTCCGTCTGCATCTTCTCTTTTCAAACCTTTGTTCATATCAAGAAACCTTTTGGTAACACCCTGAATAACATTTGCCTTCATAACTTTCTTACATTCACACTGGACGCAGTATGCAACAATCACAGCCCTCACCAGAAACTCTGAAAGAACAGCACACGCTTTCTGTTTTGTGCCATAGAGCAGAGGTTCTCAATCTTTTTTCAGCCAAGGACCCGTTACAAGATAGAGAATATACCGCGACCCCCCTCATGTATATCCCTTAGAATAATTTCACGTAGTCTATTTTTTACACTTCTATAGTCTAAGCTATATGAAAGAACAACACAAGAGAAATGTATTAGAAAGATCAGATTCTAAGAGTTATAGATTTGTTAGATTAGAACGTAAACTATGAACCGATCTACCAACCCAGTCGTCAGAAAAATTTGGGGTATTCTGCAAACCACGGAATACGTTGAATGTTGATTTCTGAACCCCAAAAAAGTTTCGTTAATACATTTCATATCAACCTTGTATAGCGCTTGCAGAAACGCACAATGTTACGGGGTTAACGTTGTGAAATGTTTGTTTAAATTCAGTTAACAAAACTACTTGATTAAGGTTAGAAAAAACATCAGGGTTTGTGTTAAAATAATAACGCAACAGCATAACGTTACTACATAAAAAAATAACACCCGCCCTTAGCGGACTTTCTTACATAAAGTTACATAACAACGTTGCGAAAAATAACGTTGCGTAAAAAAAGTTGCGTAAAAAAACGCTGCGTAAAACAACGTTGCGTAAAACAACGTTGCGTAAAACAACGTTGCGTTAAAAAACGTTGCGTAAAAAAACGTTGCGTAAAAAAACGTTGCGTAAAACAACGTTGCGTAAAACAACATTGCATAAAACAACGTTGCGTAAAACAACGTTGCGTAAAATATTACGTAACAAGGGAAAAATATTACGTAACAAGCGTAAAGTCAACGTTTACTTTTGGTTTTACACGGGACACGAATAACGGTCTCCTGGGTGAAAGTGTAGATTTAAAAATTTAAATATTTGTTGATTGACTATGAAGCCTTATATAAAAAGATAATTACATGATAATTTAAATGAATAAATCTGAAAACGTTTCGCGGACCCCCTGGCAGAGTGCCACGGACCCCACTTTGAAAATCAGTGCTTTGAGACTCAAAGGCATAGCTGGCTTCGTATCCTGACAAGGATCAAAAAGACTCAATTAAAGTATGTGTGAGACATTGAGACATCAGCATACTATACGTATTATAATATATCATCTGTATTAAGAAACATATTGTTATATTCAGTGACGTGTATATACAGTAGGACTGCTGCATTTTATGAGTGATAATTGCTATTGCAAATTGCTTAAGCAAGGGCCTCCAAAGATTAATAAAGTGGGAATTGTGCACAAATTTTATGGTGGACTAGGATTACATTCATTCAGGCAAACCTTTATGGTTAAATTAGACATTGGCAGATGATAAAGAATAAATATTTGCACCATGTATACACTTTTAAGAGCCAAAATGAAAGCGCTTAATGCCCACAGGTAATCCTATTCTGGATGGTCGAAGGCATTTCCTGCATCTATTGCATAAACTGCACAAGTTTGAGTGTGAGATGGGGTGGAGTTGATGAGTTTTCAGATTTAGAAATACAGTGCACTATTGTATCTTTGCATTTTCACTCATGCCAGTGGCAAGCATCTTCTCTTTCGTAATAATCAATATAAAGCGCTGTAGAAGAAAAGGTCACGGATGCCGGCGCCCACAGACAGAGGTCAGCCCACTGTTACATAAGACAGCAAATAATTACAATGCAAGAATACAGTCTTTGTGCCAATGTAGTGTGGTACGTCACGCCAGAAGCACGACGAGATACCGAACGCCCTTGAATGTCTAAAGGCGTGAAATTGGCCGAAGGATGTTCCAAGCAGGGTGTGCGTGTGTCAGCAGTGTGTGTGGTGCTGCGTAGTGTATGTACACTGTGTCCTGAATGTTCGTTGCTTAGGGCAAATGATCCAACTCACCGTGTAATTCAAAATATGTCAGATTCTCCAGACAGTTCATTTCTTTCTTTCTTTCTTTCTTTTCGACACAGTTAATTTTAACAATGTTTTCATTGGGGTTTTCCCAGTTATAACAAACATTACATAATAATAAAATGGTCAGTCTTGGCAGCAAATACAGTAGACCATCAAATGATTATGCAAGTAAATAAAAAAACAGAAACATAGTAATTAAAACAGAAATGAATATACAGATGTTACAGTAATTACAATGTACAGAAATCTTAAAGGTCACATGGGCTACACTTAATAATCTTATTCCAGTTACCCCGACACATTTCATTTTGGTACTCTAGGTCAGTGATTCTCAAAGAGCGGTCCGTGGCCCTCTGCCAGGGGTTCCGTGAAAAGGTTTCAGATTTATTCCTATAAATTATCATGGAATCATTTTTTTTTATAAAAGGCTTCCTAGTTCAACGAATAATATTGAAATTTTTAAATCTACACTTTCACCCAGGAGACCGCTGTTAGTGTCCCGTGTAAAACCAAAAGTAAAGGTTGATTTTACGCTTGTTACGTAACGTTACGTAAGACAGTTTACTAAGGGCGGTTGATATTTATTCACGTAGTTAGTTAAAGAATGGATAGGTTTGAACAGGGAATGGAGAGATCACTGATACGATCATTGAACAGAAGATAAGATAAAGCTGGGGATAGGGAAGCATGGAAAGATGTATAAATAAGACAGGAAAGGAAGGAAGGGGAGAGGCACTGTAGTTAGATGGATGGATAAATAGATGGATGGTGTGACAGAAGCCAACCACTAAGGTATTAAATCTTTAATTACATTTCAAAACAGCAGTGTGAGGAAGTTGAAGACAGTTTCTGCGTCAGTGGGCAGAGCATCACTGTACATAATCTGCAGACATGTTTTCTCTACTGTATTCCCAGTGCTAGATGAGTGCTAAAGGAAAATGTGGATAAACTTTGAATTCTGCTGGGTGGTACCAATGTCAGGAAAAAATAGTTTCAGACAATTTCCAGAGAAAAATTAGCTTTTATTCTTGAAAGGCCTAATGCAAAAATCGGTTTTACACTTCATTTATAGCAGCCATAAATGGTGGTTAACCCACCAGGGAAAGTTGGGATGTTGCAGTAGCAAATAGTAAACAGATGCAGCAACTAAAGGATTTAAGTTAGAAGATTGCAGATGCAGGGTTATGCAAATTATGATCTAGAAATGACAAAATAATGGTATGAAGTAGAACAGTGACAAAACAGCAGCACAAGAGCACTTTGAGAAGTGTTAATGTCATAGTTTGTCGGTCACCAACCAGAGCTAATGACCATAGGTTGACCAATCCAGAGATTCACTGTAATGTTCAATTCCCTGACCATGACCACCAACATAAACCAATAAATAATTAGGGCCGTACCGAATGTCATTTGTTTTACATTTGAAGCTTCTGTTGAGGTTTTCGAACGAAGCTTTGAATATCTCATCACCCCCCGACCCCCCCCCAAACTTTCTTTAATAGACATAACTGTCAGTGCATGCCTCTATCAGAAGCAGAATAGTTTGTTAGATAACATGTTGTGAATTTTGTAAATGATTACATCTATCTTTTTCAACACATTTTCAACATACATTCAATACACTTTACAACGCTGTGGAGTTTTTGGAAATGTTTGGATCACACAACGAGTCTGAAACAATCCTACGCAGCCACCACTGGAATCAAATTCTACAAAAATAATATAACACTAATAACATTAGTGTAGCCTAATCTTTATGTGCAACTGCGCAGAAAAAAACAGCATTCGAATGTTGATTTAGAATTTGAATGTCAACGTAATGAATGAAGCTTCAAACTTTTTGGTGCAGCCCTGTAAATGAGAACGTCACTCAGATATCTTGTAGCGTTCAGCAGCTTCTTGTATTATAAGTCCACCGATTGGATATGAAGGGATTTCCTAACCATGCCAACTCTGCAAAGAAATGTAGCTTTATTCCATCTTAACATTAAAGGCCGTGTAAAGGAAATTCAGAGTTTTGTTTCTAAACACATTATAAATGTTGGAATATAATGTCTGAAAACATGTGCAAAGGCTGTGAAAATTGTCGTACTGGATTGTGGAGTTAGACTGTAAAACTGTTTTTGGCCACCTCTGTGTTCAGGATTTTGTGGGCGGGGCTAAATACCGACTCTATGACGCGCCAAAGCCATCCCTAACGATGACGCGCCAAAGAGACCCCTAACGTAGCTCCGCCCATTGGCCAGCTCAGTCGATAGATCGTGTGACTCATGTTAATATGATCGTGTTTTCAAATCCCGCTATAACCGTTGACATTTTACATCACTGTTTTTGTTCTGTATTGTATTTTTATGATTGTAATCCATCCCATGTCCTATGTATATTTATTCCGGATGGGGGGCGCTGTAAAGCTCCGCGGCCGCGAGCCACCCGAGCCCCGAGCCTTTCCAAGCCGACCGGCCGCCTCGGATGAAATGCACCCGGCGGGGCCAGCCAGCGCCGGGGAGAGGGGAGAGGGGAGAGGGGATCTCCTCTCCCCGGCGGAGGCCAGCGAGCGCCGGGGAGAGGAGATCTGCGAGGGGGTCCTCCCACACCGAGCGGCCGGTCCAAACCGAGTTCAATCACCCGGGGAAATGCGCGACGGGAGCCGTTATCGGCTCACAACGTCTACGGGATGAGCCTCGATCAGAAGGACTCAGGCCACATTTCCCCAATCCGCCCGTCGGACGGCGATCATGGATGTATTAAAAGAAAAAAAAGGCGATTCGGCGCTGGGCACTTCCTTGTTTGCTCACCGCTGTGTTGTTTCAGCCGTTGATGTAGAGAGAGGTGTCAGGTTTCAGCGCACTCAGTGGCCACGCCCCCAGCGTCTCAGAGCAGAGAATACTGAGGATTTTTACATGATTTTGAAAGCTAATTTTATATACTTGGCGATTTTTTTAATCATTCAAATTTGGCTGGGTGGTTAGTAACACATTTTTCTGTGGTGTGATAAACCCAGAATGTATATTTATTTTTGCTTTACACGGTCTTTAACTTCTTATGTGAACATATATAACACCTGGTCTGTTAACAGGAGAGACTTCAGAGATTAGGTCCAGAGTATACTGGAGCACACGGATTTAAGGCAACAAACTATTAGGAGACTATCGTCTTCACCAGACTGATGATTTGATGATTTTAGTGGTCATACCTTGACCAGGGAAAGGGATAATTCTTACTGACCCGAAATTATTCTCATAAAATGTTCTTGAAAATGACCTTTAAAGGTGATTCAGGTCAAATGTTAAATCCCTACCAGCCCCTACAGTCATCTGGCTGACTTCCATGTGGAAGGGGCAAGAGAAAAGGCCATCTTCCGACAGGGTTACACTTTTTTTTTCTGTATTCCTGACATGTACTGACGTCTGTTAGTTTTAAATCATATTATATTTAGCCAGAGAGCTTTACACTGATTTACAGAAAGCAAAGGACAAATACACAGCATAAACAGATAAATCAAGGATAATGAAAACAAGAACCAGGACGAGTTAACCACAAGCTCTTGTGATTAGAAGGCTTTAGATGTAGCAAATCATCGTCTCTTCCCGGATAAGACTCTGAAAAGACTGCAGGACTTTTAGGATCCTACCTGCTTAATGTCAAGACAGCGCTTGTTCCCCGAGCTGACGGGAAGTTGGCTGTAGTTACACACTTATCACCTGGAAGTCAAGTGATAGCCAAGGAATTATGTGATGGATTATCATGTCAATTCTGATAGGATGTTTTCTCTCGGTGCATCGATAGAAAGTATTCATCGTGCTTGGCTCAGAAATAAGTTCAGGAATACGTGTAAATGTACAAATATCAGGGACATGTTGGAACAACGCTGCAGTAAACATGTCATCCTACATGAATTATGAAGATGTCTCGTGCGTATAGTAACTAATGTGTTCCTTCAGTTTTGAGATTTACCTCTAGTTTCCTTTTTTGTTAAATTAATGTCATTTTGGATACTAAAACAAAGAGGTGAGATACTGTACATATATAGTATATATATATATATATTTACAGTATATATACATATATATATATATATATATATATATATATATATATAGTATTTGTGTGTTAAAAAGGTGTGCTTTCCTCTCCTCCACTGACATGATTAGTGCCTATGACTCCTCGTAGCAAAAATTGATTGGTTTTTTTTTCAGTCATGACAGGATGAGTGCCGATTGAAGAATCAAATGTACAGTTCTAGTTAGGATTTCTTAAGTTAAGTTGAGATAAGATAGGAGGTCACAGCCATGAGTTTAGGAATTGCTTCTTTAGTAGGAAGATAGGATATTTCCTAAAAAAGGACAAGCAGTTAGGATATTTGTCTGTGACGAGGCCCCAGGTCCTTTTCTCTGTGCCGTGTTCCCTCTGCAGATACTGTAGTACCCCCTCAGTGTAGGGGATCTGCACTTTGTCAATTGTACAGCGTAGTGTATGTAGTGTACGGCGTAGTTTTGCGAGCTGCCATTTTTTAAAATCTAGTTATAGTGAATTAAAAATCGCTGTTGCTGTTGACGGTAGCTTGGCTAATTGAAAAACGTTTGTACAGGATGTTCCATGTTGAGCTAGTGACAGTTCTCTCTGACCAATCAGTGGTCTGCAATGTTTTAACTCCACCTTCTAGTATCGGCTCAGCTCGCTTGGAACCTCGACCGAGGTGGTACCAAGAATGTGAGTGGTTCTATTGGTACCATCCACAACGTTTGCTAATGGAAACACGAAAAGTATAGAGGTGGGAAAAAAAATCGATTCACTTATGTATCATGTTTTCTTTTTAGCGCAACCATATACTGACATTTATGTTAAATGCATTCAAACGTCTGCAATGGAGCCGACCATGGATGTATTAACAGAACGCAGCTGAGGGGAGAGTTCAGAGCCAGCGACGCACTTGGCGAAGGTAGGGGAAGTATACACGCGTGACTACGTCTGGTTTTCAAAATAAGTTGTTAAAAAGGGAACTGTATATACAAAATACCACTAATTTGTGAGGAAAATGTCTTTATTATTCAATTTTTAGGTTGCTGTAAAAAAAAATTAGAACTAATGCCTAACTATGACTGATATATTTGACTTCAGGACATCTCTGACTACATACATGCTGAAAATCAAACATTTTTACTGTATTCATTTAGATATTTACCAAAGTAAAAGTCCCTAGAAGTGTATGATTCAACTTTTTCCCCATGGTCTAGTATTAAAAAAGTTAAAAAAAAATCACAATAAATAGTAATATCGAATCGCAATACTTGTAGAATCACAATACATATCGAATCGGCATCCAAGTATTGTGATAGTCTCAAATCGGGAGATAGGTCTATCGTCATAGCCATAATAAATAAATGTTCTAATGTGTAACAAACTTGAACTGGACTGCTTTGTGGATACGCGACTATACTGTATGAAAGGCTCACGTTCTTGCAACAGATAGAAAAATACTATCGTTTTAGGTCATTGATCTGAACCATAATGTTACCTGACAGCAACCATGTTCTGTGATGAGGGGTTAATGTGTGTGTGTGTTTTAAGGATGGGAATGGTCTGACCTTTGTTTGTCTGTAAATATATTCCTGGATCCCAGTGGGCACTGTATTGGCAGCAGGAACTCTCAGGAACACACAGACACGTTCTCAAGTCTCTCACATACTAACTATAATCTCATTGGTCTTATGAGAGAATATTGAGTTAGATGCTCCAGTTGTTACTGAGCTGAACTATTATAACCAAACATGGAGTGTGTACAAAACACACACACACACACACACAGGAAGAGAAAGAAAAGATGAAGAAATATTTCTTTGATATTTTATATTTGATTCCAGACAGACAAATTAAGTTAAATTGACTGGAGCGTGACAGAAGGGGAGGTCTCGTCTTGCGGTTTAGTTCACAATCGGAAGTTGATCTACAACAAAATACTGTAAAATATTTGCGAGCGAGTGAGAGGAAGATGAATAGATGAAAGAAAAAAAGAGAGGGAGAGAAGAGCTGACTCTCACTGGCAGCATTCCTCACTCATGACTGTATAAGGAGAAGGAAGCAGACACCATAAGACCATGCTGACACACACACACACACACACACACACACACACACACACAATGCACACACACATCTCGCCCTCCCTCGCTATTATTTCTATACTGCTAGTCACTTAGTGAGACAATCAGGCCACTTCATCTATTTTGGCTTCAGAGGAATTTTTTCGTGACAGAGTGTGTGTGGATGTCACTTGTCTCAATTTAAAACTTTGATCTGATCCATCACATAACACAAACTGACGTGTGTGTTTCCTGTAAAGGACAGTTTCCAGTGGGATCGGCATTTCCTGCATTCCCAGTTCTAATTCATGAAAAAAAAAAAAAATTGTTAAGTTAAGATATTTTATATTCAGTCTTGCTTTGGTATGTCTGATCATGACCTTTAGGCGTTTTGGCTTGTCATAGTATGAAAAGCACAAGTGTTGCTAATAACATTAATGATGGCTCTGTTCTATTTAAGTGTCCCAGTAAGTCATGACAGTGTGACATAATGTACAATACCAGGACCCTGAAACTGGAGCAGCTAAATGGATCATTCATTGCAAAATAATTGCACTGTAATTCGTATATAACCCACGTAATCATGAGCCGGGACGTGCAGGGCTGCCTCTAAGGAAGTCAGGTGACGTATTATAAAGAATACATATATAAAGTCTGCGTAGGGAGGAGGTCGGGGTGGTGGGTGGCCACGTGCATAAGTTACGTAACAAACATACTGATTTTACAAAACAAATGTACTTATTTTATGAAACAATGTACTTATTTTACGTAACAAATGTACTTATTTTTTAAAAACAAATGTACTTATTTTATGTAACAAACATACTTTTTTTACGTAACAAATGTACTTATTTTACGTAACAAACCTACTGATATTACGAAACAAACATACTAATTTTACAAAACAAATGTACTTATTTTACGTAAAAAACACTTATTTTACAAAACAAATGTACTTATTTTACGTAACAAACACTTATTTTATCTAACAAATGTACTTATTTTACGAAACCAATGTACTTATTTTACGTAACAAACCTACTTATTTTAAATAACAAATGCTTATTTTACCAAACAAACACTTATTTTACGTAACAAACACTTATTTTACAAAACAAACATACTTATTTTACGTAACAAACATACTTATTTTACGCAACAAATGTACTTTTCATTTAAAAAATGAAAAATGTCTTTTCGCAAAATATCATACAAACCGTTGTATGAGGATACGTTGCATAATTTAAACACAACAATCACAGCATTACAGTATGCAACCAATAGATTTTTAATTGTATCTTTGTAGAGGGAATGGTTGAGATTGTTGTTTCTTAACTGTAGCTATAAAGGTGCATTTTGCTTTTGAGATAGACTGAGTAACAGCGTCCCTACTTCCATGTTCCTATAAACTCACTTTGCTGGGGTTAATTGTACTTTGGACCTCCATAACATCGACTCTTCAAGGCTTTTCTTTATTATGACCATGCAGTACAAACATTAAGCAGGCAGCTGCAGTGGAAATAGACTCGTGTATGTTGAGTTTGCTAATGTTTGCCAATTCATTATCTCCCTGTGCTCCATGCATTCAATCGCTCATCATGAGGTACCAGCATGAATAACAGAATTGTACTGCAGAAAACATGTCATGGCTTAATTACATCTTCTTCCATGTTTGGCACATCATTTTTCATCTGCCTCTTTGCTAGACCACGTGGTTAGATAAGTGATAAATATGTTTACCCTTATTATTTGACTTGATTTTGTGCCTTGAGGACTGCTCTATATATATATAGCTATAGCTCCACATGATACTGATCTTGCCTATAAATCTCGATCTCCTTTAAACTGTACATTCAGTGGTTTGGGAGGAGGCATTTTTCTGCCCAAGATGTTATCAAGATTAACAACGAGATGGGTTGTCTCCCTGCTATCGCCTTGAAAGGAATGTTATATGTTGAACTTCCCACAGGGGAAGGCTGACTCTTTTAAAGTAGCTGTTGTGAAAATGGATCCCTAAAGTACTGTAACATAAAGACTAGACCCCTCTCCAACTCCAGTCACTCCCTTCCTCTCACTGAACACTCCTCTCTTCAAGAAATACTACAATTTAAGGGCCACCATTGTTGACAAAAGGAGGTGTTGTAGCCTACAGGACAGACTTGGAACATAGCTGCATTGTTGTTTATTGCGTTTTGATAAATCTGATTATGTGTAGCAGGTTTTTAAGGCGTTACTTCCCCTCGGCTGTCAACTCAGCTGCTTTGCAGAAGAGCTGATTCTGATTGAATCCTGCTGTGTTCTTATATATTTCCATATGTGAATGACTGACTGCATCCAAATAGTTGTATCATAAATAAACCCTGAGGTTGAAGGAGAGACCCTCTCTGTGTGTTATTTAGGGGTGATTGCATCCAACAGGAAACAGCTTGGTCGACATCGACTTGGCTTTGCACCAGGAATTACTGATACAAATGTACACAATAAGTTGGCTCATCCAAACTATCAGTGCATGTATGTTAAAGGTGCAGTCAGCGAGTTTAATCCAATATACTTTTTGGCAAATTCAGCGAATATTTCCTCATGGTTCGCTAGCTGTCCGTTCTGTGTTTGTGCGCACACTTTGCAGTTACGTCATCCTCGCCACCGGGCCAAGGGCCTTGAAGGAGGTTATGTTTTCACCGCCGTTGGATTGTCTGTCTGTCTGTCTGTCTGTCTTTCTGTCTGTCTGTCTGTCTGTCTGTCTGTCTGTTAGCAGGATTACTCCAAAAGTTTGTGATGGATTTGAATGAAGTTTTTTGGAGGGGTGGGGTGTGGCACAATAAACAATCCATTAGATTTTTCAGCCTGAGCATTAAGACCACAGGGTATAACACATGCGCAGTGTAACTGATGACGCGTTGATGACGCGTGACCCCGCCTTCTTCCTACTGAGAGCAGAGAGATACATGTGTGGATGAGTGTGCGAGAGCTGCTGGCCGTTGAGAAAGAAAAAAGCGGTAGATGACGGGGGAGAGACAACGTAGTGTGACGTTATACAGACATAACAAGGCTGCCGAATGAGAGAGGCATCCGCCGATATGTTACACGGAAACACACAGTGTTAATAATAACCACCTCACGGTACCGCCAGCTGTGATCTGTGATCTGTTTTTAAAGTCAGGCACCTTGGCGGAGGTCTGCGCTCTCCGAGTGCCGTTCTAGTGTTCTTACTGCGTCTGCATCTCATCATCTTTGTCCTCTGATCCTTTCTTGTTGCGCTGCAGCCAACAGATTCAGCAGCAGCAGCAGCAGCTCTGGCGCCTGAATTGTCCGACTGCCACAAGTTACATTACTACACCGTGTTTTCATTTATACGGCCTCTTACAGTCCGTTAATGAAATACTTGGTCTGTGATCCGTCTGTAGTAACACTTCATACGCCGCCAACATCAGAACCATTCATGACTCAGCTGGCTTGATAGCAGCCTGCCAGCGACAAAAGGGAGTTTAGTCTCGGTGATGTTGAACTTTTTTTCAGTGAAACAACAAAGCACAACCAAAATGTGACCGATCCTAGGCCAAACCAAAGACTGGCTCAAGAATGTTTTTCTTTATGTGTGTTAGATCCATAGCTTCCTCAAGCCTTGAAATGAAATTGGACTTTCTCTTATTACCAAAACAGATAAACAGCTGTGTTATGTTGTGTGTGCTCTTTTACTGGACAAGAACACATTCTCAACCTGCTCAGTCACATACATTCTTTCAGTCTTTAATCTGACAGGTCAGCTATCTTTTTAGTCGTTCCTTCTGTCATTTCTCACTCTCATCTTTCTCCATCTCCTTTTACTCTCTCTCAGTTCCTCTCATTCTTCTCCCTCTGTTCCTTTCCTCTTTCTTGCCTCCTCATCCTCCTGTCTTGTCTCTGTCTTCGATCCCTTGCCCTCGTTTTGCCGTTCCCTCAACATGTGGTTCGAGTTTTCCGCTGTTTAGAGTCTTTACTACAAAGAAAACAAAGGAAAGGAATCCTAATAAAGTTTATTGCGCTTTGAGTCGTTTCCCAAGCGGAGCGGAGGAGTGGGATGTTTGAATGAGGGAAGGTCTCAGCCAGGTAAAGATAAATCAGTTTGGCTCACAGGATGGAGGAGGAAACTTTGTCTGCGACAGATTCTCAGACACTGCATCGCTCGGCGATCACCTGTCAGTCAAACAGTGCTGGAGATCCTTGCTTTGTTTCTGTAGGTGGTGGTTTTGTTCTAGTGTTTAACCCTTTGAGACCAGCAATAGACCCATTTTTGTCTTTTTTAGGGGGTACAGGGGGTCTTTAGGGGGAGATAGTAGATCAGCAGTAGATGTCCGCAGGTCTCGGGGGCTTATCCATGTTACTGTTCATGCTAATTACCAACTTGATTCCAAAGCTCCACCAGGCATGAAATGTTGAAATTTGAGTTACTCCATTTTTAACATCCACATTCTGACTCTATACTTGTGTGTTTTGTTCTAGGTACAAAGACTACAGGGAACCCCCCTGGTCTCCAGATGCGTACACGTTCTCCAAACAGTACTGGTGCGTCCTGGCTGCAAGACTGGCTTTCGTCATACTGTTCCAGGTATGAGCTCATTGTGTTTTGTCTATAAGCTGCTCAATTTCAATCAGCTCATTTAAAGAGGACCTATTATGCTCATTTTTAGGTGCATACTTGTATTTTGGGTTTCTACCAGAACATGTTTAGGACTCCACTGCAGCTCCTCTCTAACTAGCTTTGTTTAAAGGTGTGCCAAACTAGCTTAAGAGGCGGAGCCGGAGTTGCAGGATACAGGAAGTTGGCTCCGGTCTCTCCAGCTCGCTTGAGCGGAGCGGAGGAGTTACAGCATTTATTCACTGACAATTAAACTGTCAACACACTGCTACGTTCACAGCTATAACGCCACCAACAACCTCACACTCACCGCTGACACACGCACACGGTCTGTCGGACACTCATTAAAGTTACGCCGCGCTGACAGACTGTATGTTCGTGTGGCGGCGGCGAGCACGAAGCCACCGGCAATGCTAAAGCTGCTAACGTAGTGTGTCCGACACAATGTTTGTTGGACACTCGCTAAAATTACTCCGAGCAGACACACAGCTAAACTAAACTAAATGTGCGGTGGAGACTTTTACTGGGAAAGTGGCACCGTGGCTGCTAAGTTAACGCTCCCGGAGGGTGAACTGGAGACAGTGAACGCAGCATCGTGGCTGCTACTCTCCTGGCGGTGAACTGGAGACAGTGAACGCAGCATCGTGGCTGCTACTCTCCTGACGGTGAACTGGAGACAGTGAACGCAGCATCGTGGCTGCTACTCTCCTGGCGGTGAACTGGGGACTCAGTTGTCTGTTGTGCTCATACACTGCAGCTGGCTCACCGCTGCATGCGAGGCCCAAATCTTGTCGGTTAACGGTTAATAATCGGTTAACGAGGGTCGGTTATCGGTTAAGAAAATTTTTCAAAATTAGCATCCCTAGTGTGGACTTTGGGCTTTGTAACTTTGCAGACCTTTTACATGCACAATAAACTATATAACACACTAAAGGAAAGGGAAAAAGCACAAAAGCATAACAGGCCCCCTTTAAGACCCTTTAAAATGACAACATGACAAAATACAATATGGAGAGAAAAGCAAACTAACTACATATGTAAATTAATCAGACGTCTTCAGAACTTTTCCAATAAATCACTTTCATTACTCTGCAGTATGTCTCAAAGCACCCACATGGTGTGTTTTGCATTGTGTCATCTCTGTGGTGTTCTGCAGAACAGATTTCTATCATTAAAAGACATATAAAGTAGTGTTTGTATGTTTGTGTTTGTACGCGTGGGCCAGTCTTTCCTGATTAGGTGGATCCCTATGTACTCTCATCATGATCTGGAATATTACCAGATGCCGCAGGCAGACGGCAATCATCTCACTTGATAAACATCCGTCTGTCCGCCTGCACGCCTCGCTTAACATATGTTTACCAAATGTCCTTCAACAACTAAGCTGTTGGAGAAGTTTACCGTCGTTACCGCTGCGGATAAAACCTTCATAAGTGTCAGACACGTGAAAAGTATTCAGGAAATTCCTTACAATGTCTCTCAAGTTTCTAGATCAGAGATGAGCGTGATGTGAAATGGACAGGTGCATGCTGCTGTTCTAAAAACAGTGATTTATTGTAGGCTTGTTTATAAAAGTTTGGCCCGCCGATTTAGCCCGCTTACCAACACGTTCAGCAGCCGTGGCTGTTAAGGTACTTTAAAACCCTTAACGCTCTATTCCCGCCATTTGAATCAAAAGTCGTACTCCTTCTCAGAGTCATAACCATTGTGAACCATTGTGAACCATTTTGATTTACTCTTTCCGAGGACATAATTATCTCTGATACCCAGCCCAAAACGACGTTCCATAAATCTACGTAGAAATAATAGAGATCCTAGATTCCTTGTAAATTCAGACTCAAAAGAGACTTTAAACTTCATTTCCTTTCCTCTCTTATCCATCCATCTTTTCCTCTCTCACACATCCCTTTCTCCTCTTCTCTCCCTCCTCCAGAACCTGGTGATGTTCCTCAGCCTCGTGGTCGCCTGGCGGATCCCCGACGTCCCCAAAACCGTCGTGGAGCAGTTCAAACGGGAGAAGAAGCTCCTGGTCGACGTCTTCTTGCGGGAAGAGAAGGAAAAATTCCAGCTCATCCGGAGCCTCTTCTCCAAGGACGCCACCCTCCAGCCGGGCAGACACACGCTCCACGGGGGACAGGGTCTGTCCGCCCCGGGCCGCTACAGCACCCTCCCCCCGGGTCCGACGCAGGGCTCGGCCGGAGACGGAGGAGGGCCGAAGGCGAGGTGTCGGGCCGCCAGCTTCAGCCAGTTCACCAGGAATGAAAACGAGAATTCGAGACACACGGCGGTGTGACGTCAGCCGGGCCTCAGGACTGGAGAACATGTTGCTCGGGTGATTCGGTCCCTGAATGTCTTTGCCTGTGTCTTAAGCGTCCTGGTTTGTCTGAGTAGTGCTGTGATTAGAAAAGATCGCAGCATCATTTCGAACAAATTTGATTTTACTGGTCTCAGTGTGGTTGAATGTGCAACACTAGTTGAATGAGTGTGTTGTTCCTACCTGCGCCGACTGTTCACCTGATAAAGTGTTATCATTTTTACTTTTTGGTAAAAATAACCGATTTAGCGAGGCACACTTGCTTCATAGCGTAGACAAGCAATAATTACAGTATTAGGCTGAACAATCGAATATTAAAAGAACATGGAAGAGACTGGAGATAAAGAAAGAACTATTAACAAATGGACAGATAAAGCGATGAACATAACGAATTGATGGACATGGGCTCTTTGCCAGAGCTGGGGATTGTCAGAATTTTCCTGCTTTTTGTGCTTATGCTCTTTATGTATTTTTGTTTTTAACAGAATTTGTAGCAGCTTCAACATTCCATATTTCCTGTACTTTTCAAGTAAGGGATAATGTACAGTGAGCCGGTCATTGTTGAAAAATAAACCCCGACAGGGTGATGTGGTTTATTTAACAACAATGACCCACTAGCTGTACATTATCCTGCTTATTACACGGCTACTTACTTAAAGGGGCTATATGTAAGAATCAGAAATTGCTTGTTCACAGCGACACCTGTGGCCGCAATGTCAACGAAAGTCAGCGTCCTGTTGCTCGTGCTCACGCTTTGTGCTCGCGCTACATTGACATGAACGAGCACAGGTCTAAACAGCGGGGCGACACACGTCAGCTAACACACAATATCACTCTATATTTCACCTGCTTGGCAGTAATGTTAGCTGACCAGACTAAGGTCTCTCCATGAATCAATGCTGATCCTAGTGCTGGCTTTTCCTGTTCAGCCTGCCTGCTTCCTGCCGACCGCGGAGGGAACGGGGGGGGGGGGGGAAGAGACCGACACCCGGTCGGGATAACGTAACTCTCTGCGGAGCTCCGTCACTTCACAAGACACGGGAAACCTCTGTTGGTCTGGAGGAGCGGCAGCATTTATTTCTGCAAAAACGTCCACTGCACATTCACTAGATATTCTCAGAGCTAAACTAACTCTCTGCAGTGTGCGCGCGTGCACGTGGAGTGGGAGCGAGCCGAACGGGTGAGAACGAGCGCTTCTGCAAGCAGGCAGCAGGCAGCAGGAGCAGCGCGTACCCACACGCGAGCGCGCATGGGATTGCGACCCGTTAGGATTTATGCGCATGATAAGTTACAAATAGTCCCTTTAAGAAATCAATCATTTGACACGAAAACGGTGCGCCAGAGTCCGCCATCAGAACTGTGTCCATAGCAACGGTCTGCTACAAAGAAATAACAGACTGTAGAACGATTGATGGACGATTGATGGACCAATCAGAACTGAGTGTTCAACAAAGCCGTGTAATAATACGTGGTAATGAACGCACACATGAGCCTCCTCCTACTAACTGTGTTCCATCTGATTTCTCTCCGTAGAATTCAGGAATCACTTTGAATTATTTTCAAACTTTACTAAAATTGTAATGTCAGTCAGTATACAGCTGCCGGTCATTGTTTCTCTACATCCTGCTCTATGTATTTGATGGACAGATGCACATGCCAATGTGGCACACTGTTGCATGCCACTCATAGACAGTCCAAGCTGTACTTTTAGACATAGATTATCTGTGAAGCAAATATTTTTCCTGTTAGCCATATGGACTATACAGCTGTCAACTGAACGACTTAATAACTACACTTCTGAATGCAAAGAGGAAGCCAGCTCTTTGCAAACTGTGAATGGCAGCGAGCTAGAAATGATCTCGCTGTCTTTACTGCCGGCGGAACAAATACTTCCCTCGACAGTCCTTCCTTCATTATGAAATAGACTGTATACTCTGACATTCCTGCGGGTAAGTAATAAATATGGGTTAAATAGAAGAGCTGTGTCTCACATAAAAGAACTTACTGGTGTCACGCAACCTCTGGCAGCCATGTTTGTAGTCTTCAGCTCTTGAGAAACGCAGACTGTCGACATGTTTTATTTTGTACAACTGGGCCATCTGTTTCATTTCATCACCGATAGATCGGATTGATTTTATGTTTAGATAATAGCTTGTTAGCTAGCTATCATAGACCTACTACAGTATCTGGTCCAACTATTGCTGTATAGTTGTTAACAACTTATTAGCATACCAGTTATATAAGCTTTGGCATGTTAAAGTTGAACTGAAATTTGAATTCTCCTCACTTTTTGTGCAAGAAAATATAAGCTATAATGATACTGCAGCCAATGTGCATTATCTTCAAGAAAATGATTTTCTTTCCTGTGGCAGCGGTTGACTGACATTTGGGGGCTGGCGTTGCTAGGAGATAGGTCGTCAACTTCCATGATGCGCTACTTATAGAGTGGTGCAGGACTGACGTATTTTTGTAGGCCAACCTGGAGGTTAGCTTCTCACGGGTTCCCTCGATCAAAAGCTAATGGGATTTTTCCATTGGGTTTTGGATTATTGCAGAAAATAAGCTCTGTGGCAAACGTGTTTGATACTTGCATTTTATTCAGCAAGATAATCTTAACAAATGAACACCACTTCTAGGATTTTTGAAGCGGAAATGCAATCGCCAGAAGTAAAATCTTAACGTTAGGCTATAAACAAACTACATCATGGTTGCATGACTTCACGTCACCACCACTAACCTAAAAGTGGGCTAGTGTTCGGCTGAGGAAGTTTAGTAGTCTCATTTAGCCACTTGTTAGCTACACAAGTCAAACAAACACCAATGATATATACTGTATACTGATTTTTTTAGCAAAAATGAATTTTAATTTCAGTTCAACTTTAACCATGGATGTGTCAAGAGACGTGGTTATGGTGAAATGTCAGTCCTGCTGCCAATGTGTCTTGTTGGCAACAACAGCGTCTGTGGCATGCAGACTTTTGGGGGTAAACACCGGGTGAGCAACTTTCTTTGGAATGATTTGGTGCCACCAGATCCACCTTATCCAGTTCTTGTTATGATGTTAATGCTATAAACATTCAGTACTGTTTCAGAGGCCTTGTAACTGCTCTTGTATTTCCAATACATCACAAAACACAACATCTGTTTGCTCAGTTAGGACTCAGAGAGACGCATTGTTAACTTAAGGAAATCGTGATAGTGGTGTTATGCTGGTTTCTGTCATTCAAAGAAGAGAAGTGTTCCTCCTTACCTGATCCTTACTTTACTTAAGCTGGTGTAGAAGTTCTTAAATACATGATTGTTAGGTGGATTATGAAATAATTTTTACATGTCGTGTGATCTGTTTGCTTTTATTTCATTGGTCTGTTCTTTTTTATTTTGTATTTTTTGGCCTTTTTTTGACCGGGTAGTCCTTGAGAGGTTACCTGGCCAAAAGAAAAATCCTCAGAAAATAATAAACATACAAGGCTGAAGCGGGTTTCTGTGCTTGCTAGAATGTGGCATCGCAACCAGTTTGATATATTCAGAGAATCCTCCATGTACGGATATTGAAATGCTTTTTTTTTAATGGACATAATATTTGTTATTATCTCAGATGCCTGTTTCCTCTTGTAGGCTTCTCTACTTTATGTATTGGCACCAGATGAGGTAAGAGTAAAGCTTGGTTGGTCTTGCCTGGAAGGTTTTTGGCAACCAGTAGACCAGGTGCACAAAAATGGCAGCTGGTCGAGGGATGAATCTTCCTAAAATCTTTTGTTGTTCCCGCCTGCCTTTTTTTCATCTTAGCTTTCCTACAAGTTGTCCCGATTCAGAAAAAGATACAGAAGCAAGTGGACTGCCCACTCTGTGTTAAATATGCTAAATCAACACTCTGATTAAGCCGGGAAACACTAATACAATTTGAAGTCCCTTTATACACTAGGAAACTTGTATATTTTTCCTGCAAGATGGTGGAGACCAAAACAGAAATAAAAGAAGATAAAAAGAGTGCATTTGAGAACTCTATTTGAATGCTCACGTTGCACTGTGTCTGCCAAATGTGTAAGTATTTCTGCCATCCAGTGGTCACAAATTACTTAATGCAGCTTTAGATGTCTCATCATCTGATTGAACCTCTGACCACACCACCAAAAAAAGAGCTTTGAACCGGTTTATGACTATTGGGTTCACATTTGATTAAGATTAGACTTAAAGTGGGTTAAGGTACCTATTCTTCCATGACGTAATGAATCAAGACTTCATAAGCAAACTCATAACCGTTTCCCAAACATCAAGGCAAATTAATAGAGTTTTTAAACATGGATAATAGTCTTTGAATTTAAATTTTTTACCACTCCTTTTCTGTTACAGTACATATTGGGACACCAGCAATGTTAAGTCGCGTTTGTCCAGTTGGTGTGTCCACACTGAAATCTCTAAGACACGGTACAATGAAAGGAGTGATATCAAAGGTTGTCATTTTAACGCAGGCTACATTGTAGTCAGTCAAGACAGCTGGGAACTGGGACTTTTATCCTGATAGAGAACATGGATAAGAACCGTTAAGGATAACGTCGATATTTTTCAACCTGGACCCTATTTTCCCATGTTTTTGTGTCTAAGTGACTAATGGGGACAACACTTTTTGAAATTGGTCCAGTATTGAGGGAGAACGCTGCAGCCGCCAGCCGCTAAATGAGACGCAATGTAATCATTTGGGGCAACCTGACACCGTCAGTTTACATCCACTAAAAGTGCTTGTTTTTGCCACTGACTGGCTCAGATTATTCAGACATTATTATGGAAAGGACCATACTGAGAAATTAAACGTTTTTCTTACACAAATGATTACATTACAGCCTGTTTAGCAGCTGGCGGCTGCAACGTACTCTCTCAATACTGGACCTATTCCAAAAAGTGTTCTCCCGATTTGATTTGAGATGTCTATAGCAACTGATAAGATAGCAGTGCTTTAGGTAGAAGTTATAGAAAAAGCAATATGTATATGTTTTTTTGTCATATGATGTAGTCTGAACCCCAATCTAAATTAAGTAAATACGTGTATGTCATGGAACTGGGTGATTTTTTCCTTTTAAGGTACCAAAAGGTTAAGTGTATGTCAACACATGATAAGGTGCAGAGTTTTCTGTGATCTGGTTTGGCCATACTGGAGCTCTTGGGAGTTTCCCTAATGTCCCTGAATGCAACACTGACATCACTTCCTGTCCGAAGACTTGAACTCTGAAGCGTGCTCTGGAGACTGAAATGTTTGCAGAGAAATATAAATGAAATTACCGTATTAGGTGTTTTCATCGATGACAGTGGCGCCTTTAAACACGCTTTGCATCATTTTGAACAGGTAAGTTATGTAGTAAGTGTTCGCTGATAAGAACCACTGAATAATTAGTGAGGTACGAATGTTTTGGTGGTGAAAGAGCTAACGTTAGCAGCCGACATGCTACTGGTGGCTAAAGGTTAAAGGTTTCAACCAGGTATCCATTACTGTATAGCTTACTGTTTCACCTGTTTATCCATTACTGTTAGTTTACTGTTTCACCTGTTTATCCATTACTGTCAGTTTACTGTTTCACCTGTTTATCCATTACTGTTAGCTCACTGTTTCACCTGTTTATCTATTACTGTTAGCTCACTGTTTCACCTGCTTATCCATTACTGTTATCTTACTGTTTCACCTGTTTATCCATTACTGTTATCTTACTGTTTCACCTGTTTATCCATTAGTGTTATCTTACTGTTTCACCTGTTTATCAATTACTGTTATCTTACTGTTTCACCTGTTTATCAATTACTGTTATCTTACTGTTTCACCTGTTTATCCATTACTGTTATCTTACTGTTTCACCTGTTTATCCATTAGTGTTATCTTACTGTTTCACCTGTTTATCCATTACTGTTATCTTACTGTTTCACCTGTTTATCCATTAGTGTTATCTTACTGTTTCACCTGTTTATCAATTACTGTTATCTTACTGTTTCACCTGTTTATCCATTACTGTTATCTTACTGTTTCACCTGTTTATCCATTACTGTTATCTTACTGTTTCACCTGTTTATCCATTACTGTTATCTTACTGTTTCACCTGTTTATCCATTACTGTCAGTTCACCGTTTCACCTGTTTATCAATTACTGTTATCTTCCTGTTTCACCTGTTTATCTATTACTGTTAGTTTACTGATTCACCTGTTTATCTATTACTGTTAGTTTACTGATTCACCTGTTTATCTATTACTGTTAGTTTACTGATTCACCTGTTTATCTATTACTGTTAGTTTACTGTTTCACCTGTTTATACATTAGTGTTATCTTACTGTTTCACCTGTTTATCAATTACTGTTATCTTACTGTTTCACCTGTTTATCCATTACTGTTAGTTTACTGTTTCACCTGTTTATCCATTACTGTTAGTTTACTGTTTCACCTGTTTATCTATTACTGTTAGTTTACTGTTTCACCTGTTTATTAATTACTGTTATCTTACTGTTTCACCTGTTTATCCATTACTGTTAGTTTACTGTTTCACCTGTTTATCCATTACTGTCAGTTCACCGTTTCACCTGCTTATCCATTACTGTTAACTCACTGTTTCACCTGTTTATCCATTACTGTTAGTTTACTGTTTCACCTGTTCATCAATTACTGTTATCTTCCTGTTTCACCTGTTTATCTATTACTGTTAGTTTACTGATTCACCTGTTTATCTATTACTGTTAGTTTACTGTTTCACCTGTTTATCCATTACTGTCAGTTCACCGTTTCACCTGCTTATCCATTACTGTTAACTCACTGTTTCACCTGTTTATCCATTACTGTCAGTTCACCGTTTCACCTGCTTATCCATTACTGTTATCTCACTGTTTCACCTGTTTATCCATTACTGTTATCTCACTGTTTCACCTGTTTATCCATTACTGTTATCTCACTGTTTCACCTGTTTATCCATTACTGTTAACTCACTGTTTCACCTGTTTATCCATTACTGTTATCTCACTGTTTCACCTGCTTATCCATTACTGTTATCTCACTGTTTCACCTGTTTATCTATTACTGTTAGTTTACTGTTTCATCTGTTTATCCATTACTGTTATCTTACTGTTTCACCTGCTTATCCATACATTTTAGCTAAGCATTTTAAGCATTTATCCATAACTTTTTGCTGACTATTTCAAATGTTCATCCATAACTTTTAGCTAAGCATTTGAACCATGTGTCTATTACTTTTAGCTGAGCATTTGAAAATGTATCCATTATTTTTAGTTAACTGTTTCTACTGTTTATCCATTTAATTTAGCTTACTGTTTCAAATGTTTATCCATAACTTTTAGCTAATCATTTGAACCATTTATCCATTAGGGTCTACTTTGATTACTTTTTACTAACTATTTGAACTGACAAGTCATTAATTTTTTTATCTAATTCAATCATTTATGTATCACTTTTAGCTAACTGTTTGAACATCTCTGCTCGCTTGCTAACTATATTTCACACTCATAGTCTTCAAGTGTAGCTGACTCAGAACATGAATATCTTTTTTCTCTTTCTAATCAAATCTTAATTTCTACTCTTTCAAACTAGATGAGCTACAATCTTCCCATGTACTCCCTGGAAACTGCAGAAGTAGCCTACCCTTTCTGGGGTAAGTACCACTGGTTGGGAATCACTGCTACACCTACTAATGTGCTCTACTGTATGTGACTTTGTGCTTTCACGAGTGTGTGTGTGTGTGTGTGTGTGTGTGTGTGTGTGGTATTGGAACATCAGGTAGTTTTCCTTTTTGTAATACGAGACCAAATTGGCACGCAATCACAACGCAATTTAGCTTAACCTCATTGCAGAAAAATGAGCTGTGGTTAGCACCCACACAGAGTGGGGGGAGGAGACTGCAGTGGGTGTGTATGAATGAATCTAGTGACTTCTTGCCATTGCAAACTTGGCCCTGAAGGCCAAATTGTCTGTCCTATCTTCTGGCATGTGCCCATGCTACCAAATTTTTCAGTAATAAAGATGATCTAACTACAGCAACGGAAAAAATGTAACGTATGGAATCAGCAACAACCGTGTCCAATCACAAGCTGCTTACATGATGGTAACATTAAGATCTTGATCAACACCAGCTGTTCAGTTGTGGGTGGTGGTGGACACATCCACGCATGAGTGTAACTTTATGGGATTCACATTCCGGACATGTTAACGGGGATTGAGCTAACTGCTCCTGCGGCTTTTGGTGAAATGTGTTAGCCGCAAAGCGGAACCACAAAGCCGCCTTTTGCTGGACTGAATGCATACTGAGAACAGCCATTAGTTCCGTTAACTGCTCTCCAAGAAAAGGTGCTGTGCTCTGATGATGATGTAATAACCCACAATCTCGCTAAATCCGGATGTGCAGCAGATTTTATACTTCTATATTCATAAATCCGATCTGTCTGATCTGAGTGTGTGCGTGCGACTGCGTGCTCTTCCAAAGAGGATTATGTAAGTTGAAGGCTTTACTGTAGTCTATAGTCTGGTCATTTGACAAACCCTGCTCTCAGTGACCAGAGGCACGTAAATATTTGGCTTTTTAGAGGCTTAGCTTCGACACAGGCAGAACATAAGCTGATGGCTGGTCGCGTGTGGGGAATCGCACAAAACCTGCTAGATTCTCTTTTTTCCTACGACGGCAAAAATAGGCTGAATAAGCTAATGAAAGGCGAGAGGCAGAGTAGCTAAGGGATATTTTAAAGGGGACATATCGTGCTCATTTTCAGGTTCATACTTGTATTTTGGGTTTGTACTAGAACATGTTTACATGCTTTAAAGGGGGGAGGGGGGGGGGTGTGGCCATCACAAGCTCGATAAAGGAAAGAGAGGTTGGCAGAGGAGGGAAGAATCCTAGAATGAAGAACAGGTGAGAGTAACCCGAAGGAAAATGGTGAATCCTCTCCCTGCAGAGTAGTCTTCCAGCTGACTCATCCGACAGTAGTCACTTCACAGATGATGTCAGAATTCGATTCACGTCAGCCGATGGATGTTTGATTTATGCAACGGGGTGCTGAGCTGAGATCACTGCTGACTACTGTACATGTTGCACACAGGAGGAGCTGATTCATACGTCTGACAGTTCGTTGTTCTTGCAGTTATTCACTGGCAGTTTCCTTGTTTTTTACCCTAATTTATAAACCCTGAAAAAACCCTTGAGCAGCATGTCCTTACGTTGGTGTCTTCAGCTTTCTTTCGTCATGTGGATATGTAGGCCTCTAAGAGATACAACAACACACATAGTATTCATATACAACACGTAAGGAAAAATAATCCATCCGGAACAGCTGAATTATGAAATATCTATGATGTGTGATATATTATTATGAATGTATTTGCGTACAGTATTAACGTAGACTGAATGCAATATCAAACCGGTGCAAAGCAGTTAATGTTAGTGGCACAGTATGTTATCCTAACACATCTACAGTATGCATCAGTTTGCTTCAAAATAAAACGACAAAAAAAAATGTAAAACTTAATTTTTTTTCCATCTTTTCCATTTTTTTAAATTTATTTTAATTTTTAATTTTTCATTATTTTTTATTTTGTTTTATTTTATGCTTGTTTTTTGTTTTTTTTTATGTGGGGTTGGTATGTTTGTGAGTCTGTCTGTAGATGTTACCTTTTTGTTTGTGATGAAAATTAAAAAAAGAATAATAAAAAAAAAAAATTCCATCTCTCCAACATCCAATTTGGATTAACATTTAAACTCGTTCTCCATATAACTTTATTTTGAAGTTGTTTTCATTCATGGTTTCCTCAAGGTCATTGCCCTCTGTAGTAGCCTGCAGCTAAAGCAGATAGTAGGTAGAGCTGTTTCACATGGCGTCATGTGCTGCATTGCTATCCTACATGTCTCTGTGTGTGTGTGTGTTGTTACCTGCCTCTGGCTAATTCCTGGCCTGCCCTGATTTGTTTCAAGTCTTCATTTACTTTCCTGCTTCTACTTCTTCTACTCTTCGAGGAAGGTGCACAGGCATTTTGAGAAGTAATAGTTTAAATTCCCCCACCCCCCCATTACTACGTACATAAAAATATGTCAGGTAAAACACAACCAACAACAACATAAAAACCTGTTTTACAAAGTAGGTGTGTAGCTATAGTACTAGGCTTTATTGTCCACTATAAATATGCTTATTTCCAACTTTTATAAAAGGTGCAGACACAAAAATACTTATCGCTGTAAACTATGTTCACTCTGCTTTAGAGGCAGCTCGGCTCTGACTGGTTGTTTTCTTTTCGGGTGCGTTGAAATCTTGCAAATGTGATTAGGAGCACTGGAGGACACCGAGGAACATTATTTTTTTTTTCACAGATTGTCTGTCTCGTGCACTACTGTCAGGATACAGTGACAGTTTTATAAAACTAACTTTTTATCATATTTGCTCAAAAGTTACCGAGTGCAGCTTTAATGCTTCTTGTGTGGAAATACAAAGAAATAACTGAGCATTGTTCGTATTATTAGTATTACAATATTAGACCGCAAATCGACCGCATGTAATGACTAACAGGTAGACACTGGATGAAAAAGAGGCATCATGTACAGCAACAATCCGAGGGGTATTACTGTGGGATCACTATGTCATTGATCAACTGCCAAGTATACGGATTAGGTTACAAGCTCAACAACACACCTGCTTTTTGATTGAACCGAGCCAAACAGATTAGGTGTGAAAGCAGTAGGTTGTCCCGCCTTAAAAGGTGACAGGGGAGTGAGGGAAATGTCAATCACACAATCTGTACACACCCACACATTCATTCATCCATTGGTTCCAACCATGTCGTACTAGCTTGTCGCGAAGGAGGTTAAATAACGCTCCAAACTTGCGCTAAATTTTGTGGAGGAAACACTGTCATGGCCATTTTCAAAGGGGTCCCTTGACCTCTGACCTCAAGATATGTGAATGAAAATGGGTTCTATGGGTACCCACGAGTCTCCCCTTTACAGACATGCCTTCAGTTTGCCACGTTATGATTTGAGCATATTTGTTATGCTAAATGCAGTATCTGTGAGAGTTTCTGGACAATATTTGTCATTGTTCTGTGTTGTTAATTGATTTCCAATAATAAATATATACATACATTTGCATAAAGCAGCATATTTGCCCACTCCCATGTTGATAAGAGTGTTAAATACTTGACAAATCTCCCTTTAAGGTACATTTTGAACAGATAAAAAATGTGTGATTAATTTGCGGTTAATCGCGATTAATCATGGAAAATCATACGATTAATTGCGACTAAATATTTTAAACGTGTCAGCTCTCAAGCCTGGCAGAATGTATTGAAATGGCAGCTGACTCCATTGACAGGAAGTGGAACCTATCAGCATAACTGAAGCTACATAAACGGTATAAACCTCTTCTGGTTTGATCGGGCAGACGCTGTTCATCCTGTTGAGTTGTTCACTGAAAAATACCAGGATTTTTTTAAAGGAGTTGACCAAAATAAATCAGTTATTTTCAGCTGGCAACTTTTTAAGAGGATTTTTTGGGCATTTTATGCCTTGAGACATGAAATGTGGGGATGGACATGCAGCAAACGGTCCCACCAGATGGGAATCAAACCTTGGTACTCACTGCTCAGGGCATTTGCGCCCATGCAGCATGCGCCCTAACCACTCAGCTATCGGGTCACCCCTTCGCCTAAAATGTATAGATCATGCGTAGCACATCTCAGAAAATGCTACAGAGAAAGTGAGGAGAAAAATAGGGGGAAATGATCTGCTGGTTTTGCTCCAGAATCTCTGACGAAGATGAAAAAAACAAAAGATTAACAGTAAAACTACAGGGCTAAAATAAAAAAATTCACCTGTTTTTTATTAATCAAAAATAATAACACATAAATGCATTTATTACAAAACAAAATTAATGACCCCTTTTATGTGGAAAACATGAATCTGCACTGTTTGTTTAAATTCCACAATGTAATTTCTCACGAGGATGTAAACACTGAGACGACTGATAGTAAAAGTATCTAAGAGAGACGGAGGGAGGGAAGGAGGGAGGGAGGGAGGGAGGGAGGATGACGCTCTAGCAGAAAGAGGTCATGTTCCTGTATGTCTGTGTCCTCAGGCAATGCTACGCTTTGCATTGTAAGTCATATACTTCTCCTTTTCCTCCTGTTTTTCTCCATCGGACACACTGGAAACTCCTCCTCCTCCTCATCTCACCTTCCTCTCCTGCTCCTCCTCCTCCTCTTCTCTCCGTCTCTGTCAACAGCTTTTGTCTTTTTCCTCCTTTAACATACGGATGAAAGACTTCTATAGAACTCTGATGTGAATTCTTTCATGTGTCACTCAGGAAAATGCCCCCGGCCACACCTTACGTGCACCAGCAGCCTCCATGCACTCACACACACTGCACAAACCAAACACACTGATATGCACACTGCACACACTTAACTAAAACGCAACTACAAAAAAACATAATTATACACGTGCAAAACATTGGGTATGCATATTGGCAGAAGAAGTGTGCACACATGCGGAAACTTTAACACCCACGCACATGCACACAAACACACACTCTTATCCATAGAGATGGCAGCCAGGACACACCCTATTCTCTGTCCATCTGTGTAAATACATTAACTTTGAAGTGTGAGAGGAGGGTGTGTGTGTGTGTGTTACTGCAAATCTTTCAAGAGTCGTTCCTCCTCTCTTTCTGCTCTCTCCTTCACTATAAAAAAAATGAAAATATTAAGAAATGATGAGCACATATTTTAACCCTGTTTCCTTACAATTATTCTTGTATAACTTGTTTGCATTGGCTAACACATTTAGGAGGACAAGTGATGTGGCCAACTAAAACATGATTAACCATGTTAAGGCCATTGAAAGCACTTAGTTAAAGCGCGGGGGAACTCAAGAATAAGCAGCTGCAAAGCCATAAAACCACCTTTTAAGTAGTTATAGCTAACATATTAGCCACCAGCTGTCAGCTTACTACATATAGCATTATCATGAGTTTGGGGTCATGTATCTGGCCTGCTGAAATTGAAGGGTTAATACGATATCCAATTCATTAATAAAGCAGCAAAGAACTATTTGCTACGTAAAGATGTAGTGGACTACCTGTGTTGTAATCCGAGCTTTTCTGTGCTTTGTTTACACAGCCGAGCCGGGCCCTGTTGGCTAGCTCATGGCCGCCGCTCTACACCGCACTACTACGGCGGTTACAGCTGATAACGCCATCGGGACAGTCGTCGCGGAAGCGTAGCGCACACCCTCCAGTTCCTCCCCAGGTAATAACTGCTCTGTCAGCACTGTTGCCATTGTTTTCACTGTTAGCGATGTTAGCTGCAAGCTGCCGGCGCAGCCGTCGCCATATTGAGAGCTGTGCAGAGACGTTTGATATGCAGTGAATTTCGTATTTTAAGTAAAATATTCCCTCTCCTTTAAGCTTCACTCAGTGTCTGAAATGAACTTTTTTCACTTCCTGCCACTGCGGCAGGCTAGTATTTTTTTTTGTCTACCACTCAGAAATTTTATCTGCCACTTTTGAAATGTCTGCGCTAAATGAAGGAATAACATTTAGATTTGGTGTCATTCAATGTTCTTATATTTTTCTACATAAAAAAGATTATATGCATGGTAAATTTCAGTGTACAAATTACACCGTAGCTTCTGGGGGAGCCCTTTTTTTGTGGGGAGGGAGGCTACTGTACACAGCACTGTACTAGACTTTGCAATTGTCATCTATAGTGGTTATTTGCATAAAAACACAATTCAAATGTTTATGATTATTTAGATATTTGCTATTTAATATATATCTTGGCATTAGTAGTTTTAATGATATATTATACTGTAGACTGCTTAGAGCTAATGTTAGGAAGCTAAACAGGTCATACTTCCCTCTCTATTATCTATTCTATATTGCTCTGAAAACATCTCCTTCAAACAACTGGATTTATTCAAGTTTCTCACCAACTTTTTTATGAGATTACATTGGAACACATCATGATAACGTTGTAATTTACCTTCGCCCGATACATTTTTACTGAAGCTCGAGCTTGAACGCACCACAATTTAACTCAGTGGAGCCTCCGTTAACGTTAGTAGCATCGTTATTTAGCCAAGCAGGACTGTGCTGCCCGCCGGCTGCTAACAGGTAACGTTACTAACTCTCCTCCTGCCGTGGCTCCGGTCCAAATCAAACTGGAGCATGATACAGCGTGCGTACGAGTCATTGTGCAAGCGTAACTGTCAGAAAGCATCAATAAGAGGAACCGATAGTCACGGAGGCATGAGATGCCAAGGAATCAGACAACTAGGAACCGGTTCTCAACAAGAACCGGTTCTCTATTCCCATCCCTAGCGTTTTCCCTGCCTGCCAAAGTGGCGGATGTCCTGACGTGTTCACCCTCCACTGCCGTAGTAGCCTGTAGCGGTCCAGCGCTTTGCATTGTGGGATACAGTATGCGAGGTAGACTGGTCAGATGCATAGTGGAGTTTTTTTCCGACTCAGTATGACATCCGGGTATTTTTGGCATACTGAAGATTTTGCTTTTGTTCGCATACTGCATACGACATGCTACATTTTGGCCAAATCAGTACGTACTACTAGTATAGTATGCGGTTTCGAATACAGCCATTGTCAGTAAACATTATCCAAGCAGCAATAACATTTCCTCCAAAGCACATTTACCAATGTTGTATCTAAACGTACTTCGTAGGAACCAGGGTTAAATAGTGACTTTTTTCCAACATATTGGTGAAAGATTCATTACCGGAGAGCAGAGAAATGACGCATGTTTCTGACTTGATATGATCCTTGACCAACAAGGATAAATGCTGGTCCAAAGACAGGAGTCTTTACTGCCGGACCATCTCTGGGCATGTGAACCTGTTTTTTTCGTGTCTACCAGAGTGACCCTGAAGCTTCGGGCTTCATATTTATTAATGTCACTGTCTATTTTATGCTGTTTTTTTCTTCTTCTGCCCCGCATGTTTACCATAGAAGGCCACAGTGAGCTGAAGTCTCAGGACCTCCTAAATCTTGTTTAAACAGACAGACAGACAGACAGACAGACAGACAGACAGACAGACAGACAGACAGACAGACAGACATAGATGCAAGAGCAAATACACAGCCACAATCACAGAAACACATACACACACTGCCCACAGACATTCACATGAACATTTACCGGAATCAAAGCTCCCTCTCACACATGCTGCAGATTTATAATATGGGTCAGATAAATCAGTCAGAACCTGAACCCACGCACCATTACTCATTATCTGCTCTCCGGGCTTGAAACATTGAGAGCAAAAAATTCCACAGAAAATGTTGTTTAAATGATGTTTTATGGCCCAAAAATGGTTTGCAGGCCTCATCATTTTCTCATTGGACACACATGAAAACAGAACAGAGCCGAGGCTTTAAAAAACAGATAAAGAACCGTTATGGGATTGTTTTATTGACTTTATCGACTCACAGGTGATTTTCATCCACCAAGCTGAGACGATCAAAAAAAGATGATGGGGAGATATTGTAGTTGTATTTTCTTTTTGGCATTATTTTAGATCCAGCTCCATTGGATTGTGATAGGATCCAACTTTTTGTACAGCACCTTTTAACTGCGCACCGATAAAGTTTTTTATGAGGTAACTTAAGTATTTTATGGTGGGTGAGTCTGGGAATCAGGAGTGACGTCTAATCTTAGAAATAGTATCAAACAGTATGGGGATTTCTCGGTTTCCCATCGGCATTGTTTTCACAAAAGTTTAGTTAAATATGATGACACCACAGTGGTCTTTCAGGCCGCCTGCAGTTTAAGATGAGAATCTTCAAATCGATCAATGCATTAATAAGACACATTCTAAATTTTGGTTTAAGCATCGCTGTATGCCTGACTGTGAATGTATTAAAAATACAAAAGTAGGAAGCAGAAATAGCTTTCTGTGCAGTAGTTCTATAAATTCATTCAGCTAACTGAAGAATGTAGACACTTGTAATTTTATGTTTCGTAGTCTACAGTACAATCGGTGGAGTTTTCACAGTGGTTCCTACTAGGGCTGTCAAAGGTAACGCGATAATAACGCGTTAAACACAAATTTGTTTTAAAGCCACTAATTTATTTAACGCAACTTGCGATTTTAAGGTTGTAGCGGGCTCAGTTTTTAAAGCTAGTGTGAAGATACTGGTATCATTTGAAACTATAGAAACCCTAAGGAATCCATAGCATACTAGCTTGTCGAGAAGGAGGATAAATAACGCTCCAAAGTTGTGCTAAAATCTGGTGACGAAAAACTGTCATGGCCATTTTCAAAGGAGTCCCTTGACCTCTGACCTCAAGATATGTGAATGAAAATGGGTTCTATGGGTACCTACGAGTCTCCCCTTTACAGACATGCCCACTTTATGATAATCGCATGCAGTTTGGGGCAAGTCATAGTCAAGTCAGCACACTGACACACTGACAGCTGTTGTTGCCTGTTGGGCTGCAGTTTGCCATGTTATGATTTGAGCATATTTTGTATGCTAAATGCAGAACCTGTGAGGGTTTATGGACAATATTTGTCATTGTTTTGTGTTGTTAATTGATTTCCAATAATAAATATATACATACATTTGCATAAAGCAGCATATTTGCCCACTCCCATGTTGATAAGAGTATTAAATACTTGACAAATCTCCCTTTATGGTACTATTTTTGAACAAATAAAAAAATGTGCGATAAATTTGCAATTAAAGTGGCAGTAGGCAGTATATTTTTGCCATCATTGGGCAAAAATTACATAATAACCTTTCAGCATATTGTAATTCAAGTGTTCTGAGAGAAAACTAGACTTCTGCTCCTCCTCATGGCTCTGTTTTCAGGCTTTAAAAAATCTATCCTGTGACGGCAGATTTTGACCAATCACAGGTCATTTCAGAGAGAGAGCGTTCCTATTGGCTGTGCTCCGGTCACATGTGACTGGTACTTGGCGTTACTTCAAGAGATTTCAACGTGGCAAACTTTCTCATTTTACAGCTAAACCGTACACTACGAGATGATTCTGAAAACATTTGAGGAGAGAAATAGGCATTACAGTAACAGAATATTGATTCATATTTGATCAGCGCTGCCTAGTTTGACCGTTTGGTCGGAGTTCGCGAGTGATTGACAGCCGGCTCTCATAGACAGCAGATGGACAGCAGACTTCAGATCAGCTCTGACTGCTTGTTTTCTTTCGGTCTGTGAAATCTTGCAGATGCCGTTAGGAGCACAGTAGGACACAGAGGAACATGATATTTTTCAGGTTACCTGTTTCATGTACTACTGTTAGGATATAGCGACCGTTTTATAAAAATAACCTTTTTTAAATCATATTTGCTCCAATCTCGCCTACTTCAGCTTTAATCGCAATTAACTATGGACAATCATGGGATCAATCGTGATTCAATATTTTAATTGATTGTCAGCCCTAATAGAAATATGATTTCTGGTTATTGTGGTTATATCAGTGTAATTTGTGGAGCTGTTAGGTTGCTTCTAGACCGCCCTGTTAATAGAGGTGCGTGCTGGAGAGTAAACAGTTTTTGACCGCAGTGAAAATGTTGTTTTTGAGAGGCTCAACGGCAACAAATATGGACTGAAGCAGAATATTTCGTTAGATAAAAAGGTTGTGAAATTTTCACTTTTGGACTGAGGCAATTATAGAGACAGACGGTGTGTGTGTGTGTTTGAGAGAGAGGGGGGAAAGACGGAAGGTAATGTTTCTGTAAGTTGATAATAATAATTGGAATGTCAACGTTATGAATGAAGCTTCGAAGTATTCGGACTACAGACACTCCGTATGAATGAACACCGTAGCTAGCGGCGATTTCTTTACTGTTCCACCGTGAAAAACATTCAAAACATTAATTCCGCATCACATTTTCCCCCGGTCATGCCGCACTTTCGAACCACTGGTTTAAATGGAGAAACAATATAGTGCCTTTTTTTAATCTGAATTTAATTTCCATCACTATTTGGGTCTTGACCGGACCACAGCTGTGACATATGTTTTACAGCAAGTAGCCAATACATCTGGAGTAAGCTGATGTTGACATTCCTCATGCTGCAGCTGCTGTAGCTGCTGGCTCATCTGAAAACAAACCTGTATTCCATCATGATCATATCATTCATCGATCACACTAATGTCTCAGCTGACACAGTGATCATTTATTGATGTTAAAGTGCAACAAAAAGCACATTTTATCACGAGTCAGTCTCTCATATGGTGCATCTACATCCTGGTGAGGAGCAGGTTGACTGTGAGGCTGGCCCCCCCGCCCTCCGTCCCTGACTCCTCTACCAGCACTTTTCTCTGGAACTCCTGCAGGAGGAGACAAGTGTGAAGACAGAGAGAAGAAAATAATAAGTCCATTGCCAAACAAAACAGAAAAAATGATTACCTGGCAACAGAGGGATATGAAATAGAAATTAACTCCATGATGACGGCTTTGAACAATTAACTTTAACAAACATCTACTCTTTTGAAGAGCTACTGACAAGGCTCTTTAACCAGCACTTGATCAATGACCTTGAACTGTGACTGTGTAACTCGATGATGACGTCCAGGAACTCCCAGTGTTGATAAATGGCTCGTCTCAGATCTTTAAAAAATAGTTTCTCTACTCTGCAGGTGCTTTGAAACTTTAGAAGCCTTGTAGCTGCTGAAGCCGTAACACTGCGGTGTTGAATCTCAGACTGTTACAGTAAGCTGGAGCGGGTCAAACATGTCAAACAACAGCTGGTTGATCTGTCAGCTGTGTGTTTGACACCAACAGTTGGTCTGCAGCTGCTAAAATTCAGATGTGTGTGTGTGTGTGTGTTCTCACCCTGAATCTCCTGAGTCTTGCCAGTCTGTCTTGCAGAGTCTTCTCCTGACTGGAGGTCAGCTTTTCAACATGAGTCCGCCACTGCTGCTCTTTCTCCTGACACATATGGGATGTACACAATTAAGGGCAACTTCAAGCTTGGGTTGGTAATCTTCTTCAAAAACATTACTCTGACAAAAAAAGAAAAAATCTGGTATCTGTGCAGGGTCTGAAATTAGCACCCGCCACCAGCCAAAGGCGGGTAAATTGTTGGCAGTGGAGGGTGAAATCATCAGAACACCTGACCACTTTGGCAGGCTGGGAAAACGCTAGTGATGGGACTAGGGAACCGGTTCCTAGTTGTCAGATTTCTTGGCATCTCATGCCTCCTTGACTATCGATTCCTCTGTATTGATGCGTTCCCACAGTTACACATTCACAATGACGCATACGCACGCTGTATCATGTTTCAGTTTGTTTGGGACCGGAGCCACGGTGGAGAGAAAAAAAAAACGCTCAACAGTGTGGCGCTACTAAACCTGAGGGGATGCATCCTATTTTTTCCCTGATAATGCTACAATGTGAACAACAAAACTATGTTGAAATCAGCAGGAGGAGAGATAGTAATGATAGCTGTTAGCAGCCGGTGGGCAGCACCATTCTGCTTGGTTAAATAACGGAGCTACTAACGTTAAAGGAGGTGCGATTAAGTTATTATTATGAGGCGTTCAAAGTCTGCTCAGGAAAAATGACTATTGGACGAAGGTAAATTACAACGTTATCATGATGTGTTCAAATGTAATCTTGTAAAATTAAGTTTTTGGTGAGAAACTTGAATAAATCCAGTTGTTTGTAGGAGATGTTTTCACAGTAATATAAAATAGATATTAGAGAGAATTATGACCTGTTTAACTTCCTAACACTAGCTCTAAGCAGCTTGCCAAGATTTTTTTTAATCAAAGCAAATATTTAAATAATCATAATCATTTTAATTGTGTGTTTTTATGCAAACAACTACTATAGATGACAATAACATAATACAGTACAGTACTGTGTACAGTACCCTCCCTGCTCCAAAAAATAGGGCTCCCCCGGAAGCCACGGTGTAATTCGAACACTGTAATTTACCATGTATATAATGTTTTTTTGGGTAAAATATATTGAACATCGAATGACATCAGATCTAAAATGTTATTAATTCATTTAGCACAGAGATTTCAAAAGTGGCAGATAACATTTCTGTGGTAGTGGCAGACAAAAAAAATATATATATATAAAATAGTGAGTGAAAAAAAGCAACTTTACTTTGTCGGTTCAGTCTCACTGCTCTCATTAGCCCCGTTTCCAGCCAGCGTTCAACAAAAAATCTTTGATAAACCGTCTGTACTTTGGATGCAAATTTTAAGCACTTAATTGATCAATGGTACCACTAACGATCAATCAATCAATTAATTTGTAATTAAAGAAAACATACAAATTGTGCGTATTCCAAACAATACCAAATGCATTTTTTTCCTTCAATCAAAGCCTTATTTCCACAGCAACATATCGCATATTCTCTGACAGCATTACATAGCCTATGAAACTTAAAAGATAGAGGCCAAGACATATTAAACACATATGAATATAATTTAATATCAGATTACATGTGGAGCGCGCTCATAAAAATAATCTCCGCTATACATCTCTGCCTAGTTTTATAAGAAAGACGCTCAAAAGCAACTAAATGTAACGCTGCAACTGTTACCGCTGTTAGATTGCTGCTAGACCGCCCCGTTAACTTATTTATTGAAACTGAATATTTTGTTAGATAAAAACATGTTAGGAATTTGGGAAAGGATTACGTCTATCTTTTTTCAATAATTTTTGACTTTTGGACTGAGGATTGAGACAATTACAGAGAATGAGCATCGCGTCGCTTGTGCGTGCCGAGCGAGAGTGAGAAAGAGAGAGAAGGTGGACTGCACGCAATGTTTCTGTTCACTTATTAATAATAATAATTTGAATGTCAACGTTATGAATGAAGCTTTGAACTGTACAGTCCTGGGAAACACCTGCTCGGATAGAAGGCTTTGAGATGTTGCGGGTATGCAGATGTACTGGCGTGCCAGCTTTGCTGGTCTGGGGACTTCGCCCGCGCTGACTTTCCACCAGTCTGTCGGCTTAGTATCCCGTAAAAAGTTCTCAACCTCCGTGTCTGTGCTGCCAGCTAGAGCCATGGCGGAGGCTTGATGCACGACTGCAGCTCCTAACGCTGCTGACTGAGTGACTCTGTCAGGCACATCACCTTTAGCCTGTGGGTTCAGCGTGTTCACCTCCACCGCCTCTCCCTCTGGTTGCGAATGCGAGTCATTGAAACTTGCTCCGAAAATACACCATTCTTCTGATATCTAGAATGTAACTGCACGTTGTTTATATTTCAGATCTTTATTTGATAGTAAATCAATTCAATTTCACGTCCTTGATCTAATTCTTATTGACTAATTATAACCCCCGCGACAACGTAGTCGGGGGTATACAGCGCTCTGTGTGTCCGTCCTTCCGTCCGTTCACGTGTCACACCTTCGTTTCCGGAGCAGAACTCCAAAACTATTTAACTTAAAAACTTCAAATTTGGTATGATGGTTGACAGTGTGGTCTAGTTGTGCCTTTTGGGGTTAAAAGTCCAGGGTGCCCAAAACATCTGAAATCTTTCCAAAAGGGCAAAACCTTTAGCCCTACTTTAGCAGGGGTCAAGCAGTGAGCGGGGGTATGTGAGCCATGCTCACTTTTGCCTTGTTTATCGATGGTCGATTAATCGTTAACATCCCTAGTCTGTACACTACCTGGAAAGGACAGACACACTTAGCTGGTGAACATAGTGCAGCGTTTAGCAGCTTAAGAGCCAGATATTTCCCTCAGGAGTCAAAAGATGTCGGAAGACCAAACCAGGGCTTAAAAGAAAGTGAATATGTGAGGTGTTGATGACACTTTGGGTAGCTTTAGTTTATGTTCTTGCATTCGCCGAGCCAGACTGTAATGTGACTGTGGAGCACTAGGCATCTAAGCTTCTTGGATTAGAAAAGGCAGTTCTGAATGTTCTCGGGTTGAGCTAAATGCTTTATGTACAACAAGTGTTAACCACAAATGTCATAAGAAAACGAGTAAATATTTTACAAGTTAATAAACTCATCATGCTCCATCGAAAAACAACGGGACTCAGTTTTGCAGCTGCAAACCAGCCTCGGGCAGGAAAAAGGCAAGTTGACACAGAAAACACCCACAATGCCTCACATGAAATCCTCTGTAATATCTTAAAGCTCTGTAGGATAATTTTGGGTTACAAGGTTCCCCTGGTACAACGATATAACAGTACATACATTCTGCTGAGCCTCAAGTAGGCGTGTTCATGTGTGTCTGGGAGGTGTATGTGTCTGTGAGAGTGATAAAAAGTGCCGGCCGTGTATCCCTGACCCCAAATTGTACTCTGTATCACTCTCTTGGATCCGGTTTCCTGCTGTGTGTTTGTATGTATAATTTTAACATGTGTGTGTGAGAGAAAATGATAAATCTTTTAAGCTTGTGTATGAAAGACTTTTAAACAGTTCAGATGGGATACATGTGAGACGGCCGAGGCCAGCGGCTCTCAGCGGACAGCGCCTGTCATCAATTAACGTTTGTGTCTGTGTGTGTCGGGGGAGCAAAAATGTGCGGAGGAAGCTGATGGGAGCAAGGGAGGCATTTAGTTTAATGTCAGTTTAAAGACGAAGACATGCTGACACACACGGAGTGAAGGTGAAAGCAGTTAAACCGTTACCTCCCCAATTACGCACGCACGCACGCACGCACGCACGCACGCACACACACACACACACACACACACACACACACTTTCAGGAAAACAATCAGGACATTCTTTCCAAAAAGCCCTTGAGTTGAAAATGAGCATTTGGAATTATTTATTTGAACGACTACTTCATTCATGTTCTATATACACACTTGTTCGCCTTCATGGTGTGTGTAGACGGAGTAGCACACTCGGAACAAATTGCCTCAAATTGGAGATCCCTGACAAATTGACAAATTGCGTTAATACTTGTTTTCTCTGATCCAGTCACAACATCGTGGTGGCAATTTGCCATCTGGCAAGTGGTGTTGGTACTGGAGAAGAGTGTGTCGGTGTGCAATCGGAGGGTCTTCAAGCGGAAAACTGTCTGCAGAGGTGTGAAAGCCATGCACCAGAGCCACAGACACGAGATCATATTTACTATTTGAATCCACAGTTTCATATACTTTTAGAATCCTTTGGGCCGCCACAATGTTTTCATATAGCAATTTACTTACTTTACTAAGCCTAAAGATCTAATGAGCCCTGCTGCATTTCCTCTCATCTGCATCATGATAATGCGCAAGGCATTTAGCTTGCAACAAGAACGCGTTTAGATGCATATTTCCGCGTGTCATTTGTACGCAATGTATTCTGTAATGACTGCAGTGTAAATGCATTCATGTATAAATGCTACGGTAAGAGCTAGTAATGTAGTATTAAAAGCAAGAAAGGCTGCTTATGGCGGGCGGGATGGGAGGTGGATGGGTCCAACAAACACTGACTTTTAACCAGAAGACTGATGTTCGAGACCGGTGTTTTGTAAGTTACGTTAGTGACGTTTGTCACGTGTTGATTGTCTCGTATCCGTTAGTGACGTTTGTCACGTGTTTTCTGTAGTTGTGTTGCGTTGTTTCCGTCTGTATTTTACTTAGTTTACGTATATATTTTAAGCCCAACCATGGCGTTTTGTTGCCTGAACCCAACTGTGGACGTTTGCGTGGCGTACAAATGACACGCGAAAAGGCTGGAATGCTTACTCATGTTGTGAGAGGATACGGAGGAGAGGCGACTGTTCGTTCTAAATAACAATGGCGGCTCCTGAAGAGGTTAGCATAATTGCTGGAGAGTATTTCTTCATTGAAAGAAGAGGAAAGAACGGCACTCAAGGATGGAAAACATGTTTTCGCTCTTCTCCTGACTGGCTTCGGCAAGAGTTTGATTGACAGATAGCTCATCCAATCACCTGCCAAGTATTTTTGGAATGTGCCTGCCCTTTGCCAAACTGTTTCCAATGACGGCTTCTCAGATGGTTCTGTGTAAAAAAACATCTTGCGCGTCAGGTTCATTATACACTAAAGAAAACATACTTATTAATATTTTATTCCATTTCTGCCAATAGAGCCCCCTAAATGCCACACACTAGCCCTTTGATAGTGCATTCTTGCAGAGCAAGGCTACACTATTAGCATGCTAACATTTGCTGTTTAAAATCGGATCAAATCAATGGTTTGACCTCATGGTGGCGTTAGAGGTAAAGACAGAGGATCACCAAAGTAAGAAGAATTCATTGTCTGGGACCAAGAATGTTTGTGCCAATCCATCACGTAGATGTTGAGATAGTTCACTGAATAAATGGAAACTTTGACCTGCTGATAAACTCAGCTCCTAAGAAGGTATTGGAGGTATCAGTGGTACCGTTATCACACTTCACTCCCTGAATTTAGTTGGCAGGTTTGCAAAGATAAAAGCCCCCGTTGGCTGGAACCCCACATATTTAAGACTTTAGCCAAAATAGTTACACAAAAATGTTTTCTTGCTTTTTTTTTAATTTTATCACTCCGCACATTATGTTAAAGCAATGCAACCATGCATGTGGGTTGGTTTAGTTTCTGGAGAGCATTTTGAGAAACCAACTTTAATACTTTTCATTTCACTGCTTTTCTTCCAGAGAACTACGTTGGAAAGTGCATTAAAATGTACGGTGGTCATATAACAGGATGCTGTTTTCTGGGTCATTTGCTTTAATTTGCTTTAGGGCTGTCAATCGCTTAAAATACAGTATGTAATCGACATTAATCGCATGATTGTCCATAGTTAATGGCAAATTAATTGCATATTTTTTATCTGTTCAAAATGTACCTTAAAGGGAGATTTGTCAAGTATTTAATACTCTTCTCAACATGTGAGTGGGCAAATATGCTGCTTTATGCAAATGTATGTGTATATCTATTATTTGAAATCAATTTACAACACACAACACTGACAAATATTGTCCAGAAACCCTCACAGGTACTGCATTTAGCATAAAAAATATGCTCGAATCATAACATGGCAAACTGCAGCCCAACAGGCAACAACAGCTGTCAGTGTGTCAGTGTGCTGACTTGACTATGACTTGCCCCAAACTGCATGTGATTATCATAAAGTGGGCATGTCTGTAAAGAGGAGACTCGTGGGTACCCATAGAACCCATTTTCATTCACATATCTTGAGGTCAGAGGTCAAGGAACCCCTTTGAAAATGGCCATGCCAGTTTTTCCTCACCAAAATGTAGCGCAAGTTTGAGTGTTATTGAACCTCCTTCACGACAAGCTAGTATGACATGATTGGTACCAATGGATTCCTTAGGTTTTTTAGTTTCATATGATGCCAGTATCTTCTCTAGCTTTAAAGCTGAGCCCGCTACAACGTGAGTTGCGATAATGCGTTAAAGAAATTAGTGGCGTTAAAACGAATTTGCGTTAACTTTCACGGCCCTAATTTGTTGTAATTTGGGAGAAGCAGTTTTTCCTGAACCTGAATGTTAAGTTAAAAACATTACAGAGTGTTTCTGGCTCGACCGTGGCGTTCCAGCTGCGTGTGTGTGTGTGTGTGTGTGTGTGTGTGTGTGTGTGTGTGTGTGTATGAGTGTGTATGAGATTGTATCCATGCTCGTTGAATGGTGACTCTGTGTGTGTTTGTCCATGTTTAGGCCGCACATATGCATCTACTATACATGCATATGTGCATTTGGGTGCACATGTCAAGGGTCATACTCATAGGTCATGAAGTACGAGTGTGTTTGTGTGTCTGAGGTCAAGTTAGGGTTCAGCTGAAAGTACATTTCATGCTGAGGTGATAGTGACTGTCCTCTCTATCAGGGTAAATGTTGTCATCAGCTTCCTGCCTTTCTCTCTGTGTGTGTGTGTGTGTGTGTGTGTGTGTGTGTGTGTGTGTGTGTGTTTGCAGCGGGAACACTGACAACAACAACAGCCAACGTCCCTTGCTGACCTCACACACACTTGTCAGAAACAGGGCGGCTGCTCAAAGCACCCACAGCTGTTTAGTGTGTGTGTGCATTCCATGTCCATGAGGATGTCCATCTGTTTTGACAACTGTGTGTGTGTGTGTGTGTGTGTGTGTGTGTGTGTTTCTGAATGAATATATAGTAAGAACACATTCCTGCTTTTTAGAAAATGCCAAATGTGTGTTCGTGCTGCTATTAAATGCGCTCCAACATGTGTGTGTCTATGTGTAGCGCCGTGAAGTGCGAGTGAGGTTTGAAGCGACTGATAACCCCGGCAGCCTTGACAGAGGGCCAGAGTCGTGTTTCCCGGGTCTGTCTTTTCCCATGGAAGTGATCTGATTTTGCCGCGAGCGATGGAGCGAACCTCAGCGGTAAATTAGCTAGCACTCATCGACCCGGCTTCACACTGCTGCCTGTCTGCCAGATGCTGTCGTCCCACTGTTTCCATTAGGTTGATTATAACAGCATGGTCTCGTGAAAGCGTCTTAAAATGTTACTAACGAGCTCCGTTCGCAGAAAGGATGACCGGAGGGAACGCGAGCAGAAAGAGAACTCTGTTTGACGGTTGCTAATTGCTAATAATTGAATAAGCGGAATGATACGGCGACGCTGCTGGCTGAGCTTAGGCGCAAAATCCTCAGATCAAATCTGGCGTAAAAACCAAAAAAATCTCAAGTGTTTTCTTCCCATCAGAGCTGGGCTTCCAATACATTTTGTTGACAGCCAGGACGATCTGTCATTACCCCAATCAGCTACTGCTTGGCTGCCAGGTGCAACCTGTGCCTGTGCTTGTGTGTGGTTGAGAGCTAAAATCTGTGCCAGTGCTGAGAGTAAAGAAGCTGTGTAGTTTCAAAGATGTACCGACTTGTAGAGTGAGCATCACCCGTGTGTGTGTGTGTGTGTGTGTGTGTGTGTGTGTGTGTGTGTGTATTCACCTTCTTGCTCTCTTCTATCTCCTGGAGTCTCTCTTTTTCAAGCCGCTCCCTCTCCAGTCGCCTTCGGACCTGAAATACACACACATATATATTAAATAGCAATTAATCGCATGATTGTCCATAGTTAATCGCAAATTAATCACCTATTTTTTTATCTGTTCAAAATGTACCTTAAAGGGAGATTTGTCAACTATTTAATACTCTTATCAGCTTGGGAGTGGGCAAATATGCTGCTTTATGAAAATATCATTCTGTATATATTTATTGTTAGAAATCAATTAACATGGCAAACTCAAGCCTAACAGGCAACAACAGCTGTCAGTGTGCTGACTTCACTATGATTTGCCCCAAACTGCATGTGATTATCATAAAGTGGGCATGTCTGTAAAGGGGAGACTTGTGGGTACCCATAGAACCCATTTTCATTCACATATCTTGAGGTCAGAGGTCAAGTGACCCCTTTGAAAATGGCCATGCCAGTTTTTCCTCACCAAAATTTTGTGTAAGTTTGGAGTGTGATTAAGCCTCCGTCGCGACAAACTAGTATGACATAATTGGTACCAATGGGTCCATTAGGTTTCCTAGTTTCATATGATACCAGTATCTTCACTCTGGCTTTAAAACTGAGCCCGCTACAACCAACCTTAAAATAACAATTTGCGTTAATGCGTTAAAGAAATTCGTGCCGTTAAAACAAATTTGACAAAGTTAACGCGACTCAATTATTGGAGTGTAACAATAGTGGGTTTTGTAATATTTAGAGACCTCCTTATCTCTTACCCTATCCTCCTTTTTGTCTCTCCAGTCGTCCTCCGAAGCTCCGGCTCCTTCAGCCGTTAATGTTGTCGTCTTCTCTGACATACCCAGAAACACATAGTCCTCCTCTTCACACAAACCTCTCATTGACTAGAACCAGAAGAACAGCCATGCATCAAATGTGATACTTGTTAACGTCTTCTTCCTAGATTCAAATTGCATTGAGCCCTTGTCTCTACTGCACGTATCAACCGTCGTTATATTGGCTATTTTGATTTTAATGAAACTACAGTCTGGGAACTGGGATTTTTTTATATTTTATTGTTTTACAGCATTGAATAAAAATAGATCTCCAAATCGTCAAATACCGCAGTTTGGGCATTGCCCCTCGGCATCGGATACAGACGAACGGAGGCACTGTTTAGCCACTGATGCGACTACCGGACTTTCAACTAACTCCAATGTAAACCCACCATTATTAAATGGTCAGAGAGCGTGATAGTCCACTTAGAGCCAGTGGGAGGGCTGGTGGAATGGTCAAACAAACACAGGACTTTCAACCAGGAGACCGCTGTTCGTGGCCCGTGTGAAACTAAAAGTAAACATTTACTTATTTTGTCGCTAGTGTAGCTAGTCATCAGTCACTCGGTAGTCACGTGAGTCGTTTGTTTACGTAACTTACATACCTGGCATTACTGAAGTACATAAGTTACGGAACAAAAGCATGGTAAAATAAGTCAACGTTGACTTTTGGTTTCACACAGGACACAAACAGCAGTCTCCTGGGTGAAAGTCCTGTTTGTTTGAACCATGTGAATGGATGATAACGGCCTTCTGAGCCTACTAGTATATGTAGCAGGCCCCTCTAACCCATCGACTGATATCATTCGAAGCAGGTGAGATTGGAGGGACTGTTGAAACAGCAGCAGGTGGCCACTCACATGACTCACGACATCTCGGTTACAGTTTGCCAGAAGGCACAAGGGAAACTGAAGTCAGATGGAAGCATTTCCTCTGGTTTGATGAGACCAAAATTGAGCTTTTTGGCAATAAGACTAAACTCATTTTTGGTGTAAACACGGCACATCATCATAAACAAAGGTTTCCGCCAGAAAAATTTAAAAAACATGAAGACATCAAAGCCGGGTGAATAGTTTTTATAGGCATTGTATTGTACAGTACGTGAAAAAGAGGCCTGAATATGAACTTCCAAATGGAGAGATTGCATATTTGGGTTAGGAAGAAGTGAAAAACCTGATGGTCTGTGTTAAGATGACAATGATCCCATCGACAGGGTACAAGAGAGTCAGTAAATAGTTTGATGAGTTTGAAAGTGATGCGAGTCATATGCCCTCACAGTCGCCAGATCGCAACCCAAATAACAAAATCCAGATGTGGAACAAATCCACCGTGGAAATGGAAGTTGTTTACTTGATGTTTACTGCTGGTGTTTTCATCGGCTTCTCGGAAAAACGGTTTGGTTCCACTGAAAGATATTCATGGAAGAATCATCGGGCGGATTGATAAGGAATGAACACAAGAAGGAACTTGCTGAACTGCTGCGACTGTATCCTTGAGCGGTTTTAATAACTGCAACTCTATCCCTGTGTTTTGTCTTTACAGTCAAGTTGTTTCCATGGTTCCAGCAGTTCACAACATACCTTTGACATGGGAATACCTCGAAACCTTTTCATGTGAGTCATCTTGATCCAGGACAGGTATGCTGCTCATGACACACAGATATTAATTTATGAACTTTGAGGCGTTTATATCACAAGTTCCACAAATGTCAGCGAGGAATTTACGTTGTCACATTTTTCTTCATTTAAAAAAACACACAATCAAATATTAGTATTTAGATGGAAATAAGATCTAATAAAGTCAGATTAATCATTAAAAGTCAATCAATTACTCACCTGTAGGTCAACGCTGACTGTGTTCTCTCAAACCTGTCAAGCCAGTGTCCACTATGCTGATCAATACCTGTTGCTCCTCTCTGCTTAAGTTTAATGTCTCGTAATAACCACAGATCCGTACTGCGTCCTTCTCCAGCTTAAAGTCCCAACAGAAAGTGTCAGATCGGAGTTATAAAGGTTCTTATACAGTGACGGCGTGCACCCTACATGCTAGTTATTTCCACAGTGCAGTGACAGAAGTGCCACTGTCCCACTAATAAAGAGTCGAGAAGCCAGAAGAGCATAATTGATAGTTTGGTAGCTTTTTCTTAATTAAGATCACCACGAAGCTTCAGGTCAATGTTTGTCAACCTTTACCAACACCAGAAGGCCACATAGGAGTTGTGTCACCTGGCTATTGAGCTGCTAACCCTAAAATAATTTTAGTATTGAAGTGTAATGTTATATTCTATAAACTGTTTTCCATCCAGAAAAGGACAAAACAATAAATACTTTAAATCAATAGTTTGGCATTTTGGGAAATACCCTTATTAGCATTACCAAACACTGGCTCTAGATAAGGCCATTCGCTTGGCACACTGGTGAAATTTCAGCTAGTTCTGCAACCAAATGCCGCGAAATCCTACACACTGCACCTTTAAAACCTTGATCTTGGTTATTTTATGCGCTTTTGTATTTTAAACACACATCAACACAGCTCCCTGTGCAGAGTTGCATCAGTCCTAGTTAAAGCATTGTGAAAACGCAGCTTCAGTTTTATTTACAGCCAGCTTTCTGCTGCTGTATTTCCCCTCTGGGATCAATATAGTTCATCATGTCCTCTTATCTTAATTAATAGCCATTTCAGCAGGCTGCTAATAAGGAGTCTGGCAGCCACATCATATATAGTAGTTGAGATGTTCAGAGTGTTTCCAGTGAACTCACTCTGTCACAGCGTTGACACATTTATGGAAACATGTCTGGGAGCAGTGACAGGGCCGCTGGATCAGACCAGTTCACAAGGCCTGACCAAGACGAGTCACAGCAGAGCCCTCTGGCTGTGTTGATCTAATCAATTTGACTGGATTCCGTCATTAAACAAAACATACTTGACATACTTAACTATACTGTAGATAATACATGAAACCACATTCATTCATTTGACATGGAAAGATTGCACACACACAAAGTACAAAATGTAACAAATAGCATGAATAGGGTTGTCAAAGTTAACGTGATGATAACGTGTTAACGCAAATTCGTAACGGCACTAATTTCTTTAACACATTAACGCAGTCGATCTTTCGGAGGTAGTAGTGGGCTCAGTTTTAAAGCTAGAGTCTAGAAAAACCTAACGAATCCACTGGTACCAACAATGTCGCGCTAGCTTGTCGCGAAGGGGGTTAAATAACGCTCCAAACTTATGCTAAATTTTAGAGAGAAAAAACTGTCATGGCCATTTTCAAAGGGGTCCCTTGACCTCTGACCTCAAGATATGTGAATGAAAATGGGTTCTATGGGTACCCACGAGTCTCCCCTTTACAGACATGCCCACTTTATGATAATCACATGCAGTTTGGGGCAAGTCATAGTCAAGTCATTTGAGCATATTTTTTATGCTTAATGCAGTACCTGTGAGGGTTTCCGGACAATATCTGTCATTGTTTTGTGTTGTTAATTGACTTCCAGTAATAAATATATACATATATTTGCATAAAGTAGCATATTTGTTCACTCCCATGTTGATAAGAGTATTAATTACTTGACAAATCTCCCTTTAAGGTACATTTTGAATGGATAAAAGAACGTGATTAATTTGTGATTAATCGCAATTAATCATTGACAATCACGTGCTTAATCATGATTAAATATTTGAAAAACGATTTACAGCCCTAAGCATGAACCATAATTCAGATACTCTGCATGGAATTCATGAGACAGGATTATTTATTATTAATTTCCATAATAAAAGTAACAGTAATAAAAACAACTTTTTTAGTTGTTTTCATATCAAATGGAGTATAGTGCACAGTACAGTGAATATACAGTGTGCTTTCTTGTACACACCTAATTATATACAGTATATTGTCTTTCAGCTTGATATGTCAAAATGAATGGCAAGAAATATCCCATTTAACAATTCAATAAAACTTTTATTCCAGACCATTACTTACATTTTATTATATTGTAAAAAATTTTACAAAAATATGACCACAGAGCTGCATTAGTCTCTCAGTCGCACAGTGATTTTAATAAAAAAATGCATTTATTACAGCTTTATTTTTCTCAGCTGTTCATGTTTTTTCATAAAGTGAAGCATAAAAAATACTGGCACGTGAAATGCTTATGAAACCTGCTTGCACAAAATATGAGAAGGAGTTAGTACATAGTAAGTTCCAGGAGACTCAGCTCCAGACCTGAGACAGTGGTGAGGTGTTGTTGGGGGGGAGTGAGAGCAGAGTGTGAATGAGAAAACGCAGTGTAAAGTTGCATATTATGTCCGGTATTTGTTCTTTATGAGGTGCAACATTTTCATCCTCCCACCGTAGAATGATGTAATCTCATTGTAGCTATAAATAGGTTTATATAGGTTGTTAACCGCAGAACAAACTCACGATGAGAAATCACAGAACACTGGCAGGCCTGGAAGACATATGGATAACAACAACTTAACCTCACACAGAGGTTCGTGTGATATCTCACAAAGGTATTCCTCATTTTCCAGCGACGCGTGTCAATTTCCCCATGTTGCATGCATACAGTCTTTTCAAAATAAACTTCCGTCTTCACAGGAAACTACTTGATTAGGTTTAAGAAAGGTGGTTTGGGTTAAAATAACTACTGAAGTGGCATTACTTAAGTACGGCAGTTACGTGGCAAATAAATCAACGCTGACTTGACTGGTTTCCCACAGGAGATGAACACCAAAGGTTTTTTTCACCCACCCGTCCACCCTGAACTCCTGCCTATATGGCGTATGTCGCTCTTTAAACTTTCTAGTTCACGATTACGTGGATTTAATTTGCATTGATTTCGTGGGATATATACAAATTGATGTAGGAGAACAGCAACACACGTCAATTTCTGCATGTTGCATGCATACAGTCTTTTCAAAATAAACTTCACAGGAAACAACTTGGTTAGGTTTAGGCAACAAAACTACTTGGTTAGGTTTAGGAAAAGATCATGGTTTTGATTAAAATAACTACGGAAGTGGCGTTACTTAAGTACTGACGTTGCGTGACGAATAAATCATTAACTTCAGGTTTCACATGGTACACGAACAGCGGTCTCCTGGGCGAAGGTCCGGTGTTTTTTGATCCAACCATTTACCTCCTCCCTACGCGCTGTTTGTCTCTGTATACTTCCTGGTTCGCGATTACGTGGATGAAATATATATATTGATTTCATGGGATGTATACGAGTTTCATTGCATTACTTTTCGTAAGTATAGCTACGAACGGTGTTTGGGAACAGCCTGCTTTCAAAACATGGTAAAAACGTTTGGTTAGTAAATCAGAGATGTAATGATGTTGCAGTACTTAAAGAGCCAAACTTGCATGATGATCTGAATGAGATTGAACAGCTCATTATGTAGAAGTCTGCAGTTCCCTAAATGTTCTAACTGCATTAAGTTTGATCACAACATGCAATAAGCAGGAAACCATAATTGTATATACATCTTAGAATGTAGTTACACTTGAAGTCTAAAACCACAAAGAAGACTTATTGAATGGCGTCCACATGTTCTCAGGAACACACAACCTACTATCCCACATCACTTCACACAACCTCTGTACATTGAGCACCCTCAGAGCGAGCAACAAGCTGTGATCTTTGACCTTTGGTCCCTGAACATCCCTGATGCCCTGACATCACTCCTCAGCCTGCTCATAACAGGAAACAGCTCTGGCCTTTAAATGCTTCCCCAGCGAAATACATCGAACTAGCCCTTTAGTGAACCATAAACATGTATTATACATGTTATTTTAGAATTGGAGGGATTTATTCCGAGGTTGTTTTCCGGACGCATCTCGTCACCGATACTCCACATTGTTCAGAATATGGTGTTAAGCCCCATATACAGAATGGCCTTTGTATTCAGGAACCGTTGTATCCACTGGCATTACTACCCCTTGGACTCATTCATGCCACTGTAATCCATTTGTAATAACCCAGCTCTTCACATGCTCTTATTTGGGCATGTGGGACAAAATGCGGAGAACGGTGATATTTCCGTTTTGCTTCATCTCTAAACTTTTGTTACATCTGTAAACTTTCCTGCTACACAATGGGTGCCTGAATTTACTGACTTTTGAAACACATGTCAGTGCCACGGTGTGAAAAGTTCTAAGGCTCATTAGTACCTCCATGGTCACAGGATTGCTTGTGTATTTTGAAAGGAAAATGACTCCAGGTTGTGTCCCACTGGGCTTGAGTTCTAGTTTCCATCCATCCTTGTTTGACCGTCCGTGTCACCGTGGCAACAAGGTAGCCCAGATGTCCTTCTACTCAGTCACATCCTCCAGCTTCTCCTGGGAGATCCCAAGACGTTCGAGACTGTCCTAACAACAAAAATACTTAAAGGGCGGGTCTATTATTTTTGATTTTTTTTTTTATATCATTCTGTAGCTTCCCAGTGACGTTCCTTATGTATTCAAATCTGAACATTCAAATTTTGGTCAAAGTATGTATGTTTTAGTGTGAAAATACTATTTTCCCAAGCCCGTCTAAAAACTTTTACCCACGTGACCTGACGCAGGTTTCTGCATGATGACGCTGCTACATGTACAGTATACAGTATGTTGAGTTTGTTCTTTTGTCCAGTGTGCTCTGACACTTCCTGCCCCATCCTCATCTCATAATGTAGGTAGGCAGAACATGTACATGTAAAACAACATATGGTCACTTTTAACCCAGATCCCAAGACTTTCCCCAAACTTTTTAAGAATCACACAGAATTTAAAGTTCTGGCAGTTCCTCTGCGATGGCCTCGCACAGCTGCAGACACACTTCGACATCTGTATTACAGATCAGAAGAAGAGGTCTGCAAAGCCTCACAAAGTTCTGAGGTCGACTGAAGCGACCCAAGGACCAAAGTGCATCACAGCTGTGGCACGATGCCTGCGTGACATCATATCCTTTTTTCATTCCAAAGATCTGATTCGTTGCCTGAAATCAGTTGTGAGCGGGCTGCTGTGTGGTGACCTGGAGTGACTCTGTGAAAGCTCTTGTCATGAAGGATTCCTAACACGCCTTGTGTCTTAATGCCAGATCCCTCGGCCGTTAAGTTGTGCACCGCAAGAGGCTTAGCTCATCCTCAGTACCCATTGTCCAGCACGGTTCCAGGCCTCCGGGGACTCCGCTCCACCCGCGGGACACTCGTTGTAGTGCAGGTGTATGTACTTGTTTGGGTGTGTGAACCCACAGATGGGGACTGTAGGGGTCTGGAACGTCCTTCTTGGCCTTTTTTTAAGGCATGAGCATGAATGTGTGTGTGTACATGTGTGTTTGTGGGAAGCAGATCCTGCTATGTTATATGAGGAAGAGTAGTGTTGTGTCTGTTGTTGGCAGTGATACTGTTTGGACAGTTCCCTGACCTCAATCTCTCTTAGGGCAGGAGTGTGGATGCATATTTGGATGTTGTCGTACGTATGCTGGATTCACAAGTCCGTGTTGAGCATTAACCAAAACCCTGCTCAAAAACTGGGTTTGCACCAACATTTGTGTGTGTGTGTGGGTGTGGTCTTTTTTTGTGTTTAAGACATTTTATTGCATTCAGAGAGTATGATTTGGGCCCGGACAGTCCTTTATGACCAACATGAGGTGGAGCACAAGACTAAATACAGCTGAACATGCCAGCTAAATAATTTCTTCAATTTCACAGTTTTAGGAGGTATACATCTGGCAACAGCAACCCCACTGCAATTTAGGAAATTTAATTTTGTTTATGGTGCGCTTTTAGCAAGACTAAAGGCCTTTGCACACCAAGTCCATATTTTTAATTGGAAATTGTTGCACGTTTAAAGATAAATACGACCTCACGTTGTGTCAATGACGTTTACACACAGACTCTGAAAGTTTTGTACCTCATTGAAGTTTTTGGAACAGGTTCGATTTTCTGCGTTTTTTCGCATCTGTCAAAAGCCAAAAGAGGGTTGTTTGACCACTCAGAGCCACCATCCGCGCAAACGTCATCATCCAAAATGGCATCTGATAAACATTCACTTCATCTCCAACCACAGAGCACTTTACGACAAACAATGTAAAGAATACAGAGATGCGGAATTTAAATATGGATTGTGGCAGGTGATTGCAAAGAAGAGCACAGAATGGCAGAAAAAGGCCTTTGATGGAAAAGATGTTTTCGCTCTTCTGCCGTCTGGCTTTGACAAGAGTATGATTGACAGATGGCTCATCCAATCACCTGCCAAGTATTTTTTCCAAACAGTTTCAAATGACGGCTCCTCAGATGTGTAGACAATCTGTAAAAACATTTTGTTGATGAGATGTCGCTCAACCAAAGTAGTTAGTATATTTATGCTTTCCAGAAAGTTGTTTGACCAAAATATAAATCTACCACTTGCATGTAAGAGGAAGAATATACATTTTAGTCAAGTTTGGGTGGTAGCCAGACTCGATGATTAATGACCCCATCCCTCTGTGAACCGCAGTAAAATTAATGATATTTCTCGTGGTGCTCCATCCGCCTTAGAGACCGGGGTTGCCGATTTTTGTTTCTTAGAAAGATAAACATGAGGTTTTATGACCAAATCTGGGGCACTCAAGCTGTGAGAGAAACAGACGAGGTATTATTTAGACTGACCAGGTTATGACTCCACTTCAACAGGGACTAAAATAACATTATGTCAGAGAGTTATGGGAACGGGGAGTGCTGTGGAGAGGATCTCTGTCTCGTTGAAGCTGAGAGCTCACATTTCCGTCTTACACCCTTGTCCTCTGTTAGACATGGGAAACGGACCAGTCATATAGGACATGCCACACTGAAAAAACACCTTTTCTTAGTAAAATCCTAATCCTGATCTCTAAAGATTTTAAAACAACAAGCACACAAAAGGACTGACTCCACAGAGGGTAAAATAACGCGTTTAAAAAATGGAGGAAAGATCCCTGTAAAAACAATTTACAGTATTTAATGTAATTTTTCAAGGCAATCTGAGACGTTGGAGCTTTCACAGATACTATGAAAACAAGAGTGATTGAATTCCCTATGCACCATAAAGTAGCGGATATTGCGGAAGTCCACCTTGATGTATTATCCTGCATTTATCCTGCATTAGTGCTGTCAGACAGTCTGTCCTCTCTTAAGTGTTGCACACAGGTTTTTTTGCACATTTCTCATTAAAAAATTACCTTTTTACTTCTGTGAGGTCAGACAACTTCCCCACATCGCTCAAAGTCAATATCATATTTGCAGCCTAATTCACGTCACTTCCACTCATGCAAAGTATCAACGTTGTCTTGTACGACATCATCCAACCTTTTTATGTATATATATATATATATGTATATATATATACATATATATTAGGACTGTCAGTTGATTCAAATATTTAATTGCGATTAATCACCTGATTGTCCATAGTTAATCACGATTAATCGCAAATGAATCACACATTTTTTATCTGTTCAAAATGTACCTTAAAGGGAGAGTTGTCAAGTATTTAATACTCTTATCAACATGAGAGTGGGCAAATATGCTGCTTTATGCAAATGTGTGTATATATTTATTATTGGAAATCAATTAACATTAGCGTTATTTATCCTCCTTCCCGACAAGCTAGTATGACATGGTTGATACCAATGGATTCCTTAGATTTGTATAGTTTCATATATTACCAGTATCTTCACTCTAGTTTTAAATGTTTGTGTTAATGCGATAAAGAAATTAGTTGCATTAAAACGAATTTGCCTTAATGCGTTGTATGTGTGTATTTCAGGTTTGCCAGTGACTGGAAAGGGAGAGGCTGGAAAAGAGAGACTCAAGGAGATAGAAGAGAGCAAGAAGGTGAATACACACACACACACACACACACACACACACACACACGCACACACCCACACACACACGCACACACACGCTTGCTTTATGCAAATGTATGTATATATTTATTATTGGAAATCCATTAGCAACACAAAACAATGACACATATTGTCCAGAAACCCTCACAGGTACTGCATTTAACATAAAAAATGTGCTCAAATCATAACATGGTAAACTGCAGCCCAACAGGCAACAACAGCTGTCAGTGTGTCAGTGTGCTCACTTCACTATGACTTGCAAAACTGCATGTGATTATCATAAAGTTGGCATGTCTGTAAAGGGGACTCGTGGGTTCTATGACATAGTTGGTACCAATGGATTTCTTATGTTTTGTAGTTTTATATGATACCAGTATCTTCACTCTAGCTTTAAAACTTAGCCCCGCTACAACCTCTGAAAGGTTGAATGCATTAAAGTAATTAGTGGCGTTAAAACGATTTTGCGTTAACCTGTTATTATCGCGTTAAATTTAACAGCCATTATATATACTGTATATTTGATAAACTATGCTGATAACAGTTTTACATTGTCTGCTAACTGATGAAAACGCAGAACAAACAAACGCTCACCAGCGCAGCCTACCGTAGAATCACTCGTTCAATTCAGTTAAAAGATTCCAAGTCATGCAGTTTGTTTTTTGTGTTGATATTTTATATTTGGTCATTTTGGACTAATTAAAATTTTGACCTGATGATGGCGCTAGATGAAAAGTTAAAGAATCACCAATGTTGTTGAGGGGACATGAATGTCTTTCCAAAATTTCATGGCAATCAGTTTTCGAGACATTTCACTCAAAACCACAAATGTGAGGGGTTCACGAAAGTCATTAGGATTTAGTCTAGGAACCATGACAAAAAGGTTGTGCTACATGCACATTGTTTATTGCTGTATTGTGTTTTTAGTTATTCTATCATCTGTACTAGTACGAGCATTGTTGGTTGGCGCAGCAGAGTATTGTAGACTATACTACTCTGTGTTGTTTTTATTGTACAATTGTACATTTTTTCTGCTGACACTGCTAACCAGTTTCTCTTTGGAGATAATAAACTTAAAGGTATAATACACAGCATTTTCCTAAACAACAAGGTATAGACTCGATATTTCCTCTCAATCATCACTTCTGACCCACTAGAAGCGCGTGGTGGTGTCCGTTTCTGCAGAGACCCTGCACTCCGCCTGTATTTTCTCTTTTCTTCTTATGTTGCTGTGTTCGGGACATTTCTGGGCGTCGGCCCCATGTGTCAATACTGTATTGACACGCCAGTCAATGACGGCGTGCAGGGTTTGCAGCGCATTCTCAGTCCCAGGTCGTCAAATACCGCCGCTTTGTCATGCCCCTCGGTGTGATTCACTGCTTTGTTCTCGCGAACGCCGCTCCCACTCTTCATTCACTCTATAGCTTGCTTGAACACCGCTGCTCTCTCTCTCTCTCTCTCTCTCTCTCTCTTTTTTCTGGCTTGTTGAGCCGAGGAGGAGGGGCCATCTTTGAATGCTGCGTGTTTACAAACGGCAACCGACAATGTCATAACATGACTTTAAAATATAAGATAAAATAAGATAAGATATTCCTTTATTAGTCCCACAGTGGGGAAAATTTGCAGTGTACAGCAGCAAAGGGGATAGTGCAAAAAACAAGAAGCATCAGCTAGCACAGTAATAACAAAGAGCTAAACAAAGTGAAACAAAATATGAACCATTTAAATATAAGGAAGTATAAAAATAGGAACAGTATATACAGTATTGACAATAAACAGACTATTAAAAAATTGTACAAGTGGAAAAATTATATTACACAGTGAGAATGAAATGAAATTCCTACTGAATATTGCACAGTATGAATTGAATTACACCTGAGTAGTAATGATATTGCACAGTCAGTATACAGTATAGTGCAGTTATTGTCAGTTGTTGGTGTGTATGTGGTCTACTGGGAGCAGTGCTGGTTGTGGAGTCTGACAGCTGCAGGAAGGAAGGACCTGCGAAAGCGCTCCTTCACACACTTCGGGTGGAGCAGCCTGTCGCTGAAGGTGCTCTCCAGTGCTGAGATGGTGTCCTGCATGGGGTGGGAGTCGTTCCCAACACCGCGACTGCGTCGAGAGGGCATCCCAGGACAGAGCTGGCCTTCCTGATCACTCTGTCCAGTCTCTTCCTGTCCGCAGCCGAGATGCTGCTGCCACAGCAGACCACTCCATAAAAGATGGCTGATGCCACCACGGTGTCATAAAAGGTCTTCAGGAATGCCCCCTGCACTCCAAAAGACCTCAGTCTCCTGAGCAGATAGAGTCTGCTCTGGTCTTTCTTGTAGAGTGCATTTGAATTGTCAGTCCAGTCCAGTTTATTGTTCAGGTGAACACCCAGGTACTTGTAAGATGTCGACATCTCAATGTCCGTTCCCTGGATGTTCACCGGTGTCGAGGGGGAGTGTGTGCGTCTGCGGAAATCCATCACCAGCTCTTTTGTTTTCCCCGCGTTGAGCTGGAGGCGGTTCCGCTGGCACCAGTCCACAAAGTCCTGAGTGAGTTCTCCGTACTCCCTGTCGTCCCCATCTGTGATGAGGCCGACGATTGCAGAGTCGTCAGAGAACTTCTGCAGGTGACATATGGGTGAGTTGTGGGAGAAGTCTGCAGTGTAGAGGGTGAAGAGGAACGGAGCCAGGACCGTTCCCTGCGGGGCCCCCGTACTGCAGACAACCGTATCGGACACACAGTCCTGTGTCCTCACATACTGTGGACGGTTGGTGAGGTTGTCCAGCATCCAGGATGTGAGGTGAAGGTCCACTCCTGTGCTCTCCAGCTTGTCCCCCAGAAGCGCAGGCTGTATGGTGTTGAAAGCACTGGAGAAATCAAAGAACCGGATTCTCACCGTGCTCCCAGGCTTCTCCAGGTGAGAGAGAGCTCGGTGCTGGAGGAAGATGACGGCGTCGTCCACCCCGATGCCAGGTTGGTAGGCAAACTGTAGTGGCTCCATCGATGGGCTCAGTAGGGGGCAGAGATGAGCCAGGACCAGCCGCTCCAGGGTCTTCATCAGGTGGGATGTTAGTGCCACCGGCCTGTAGCTGCTGAGGTCCTTTGGGTGCGGGGTCTTGGGCACTGGTACCACGCAGGAGGTCTTCCACAGCTGTGGTACTGTACCCAGCCTCAGGCTCAGGTTGAACAGGTGTTCAACAATCCCACACAGCTGGGATCGGAAGATCAATGGGGGGTGGCTGTGGGGTGAGTGTTGTTGAAGTGGAGGTGGGGGACATAACTTTAAGTAAATCCAACTAAGGCAATATCGGATTTAGCTATTTTTCTCGCATAAAAGAGAAAATCGTCTGATGTCTGAAAATTACTCCCTTCTCATAACTTACACAGCTTTTGAAATGATTTTTATTTTTTATTACGATTGTCCAGATGTGGGTAATGGGTATATTTAATAAAGAAAAAGAATAAAGGAAATGGCTTAATAGTTGCATGCAATAAAAACTTATAACTGCCTCATTAAAACTTGTAATCAAGTTTCAAACAATAAAAATCAAACGTTTTGCAACAGATTTGTAGAAAACATAGTGATTATTAAAACATGTATGACTCGAACAGAAACTGATGGAGTTGCTGCTGTGAGGGGAAAAAAGTGTTGGCGCTTGTCTGAGAGCAGCGTTCTTTTCGAGTCTTAGTAGCATGATTCACCAGAAAGAGGACATTTTCCCCTTTACTCTGTTGTTCTTATTCCTTCTGTGAAGTTTAGAATAATGGATACAATAATTTTCAAAAGCTCTGCCACCTTCTCAATCAGACGTAGGTCACTTTACATTTTAAAATGTGGATTCAACCACTTTATATCCTGGTCAGGCCCAGCAGTGTGAGCGGAGTACACCTTGAACTCTTTCACAGAGGAAAACAAAAGCTGTATGCTCAGAGGATTTCAAACCATAATATGACCCTGGACATTCAACACATACAGTGCAAGGATCTGGATATGGTATGGTGTGACTCAGCAGACTCAGTGATTAATGACTCAAACAAACTAGGGTCAGCTTCACTGAACAACAAACACCACACAGACAAACATTATTTACTAAAATAGAAACCTGTCACATTAATTTCATTCCCTGGATATTCTAAATGGCTCAGGGGACGGAAAAAAGGGAGAAGACGGGAATGCACAAAGACTCTTTTGATTAGTATTTTTTTTTTTTTTTTTTTTTTTTGGCACATTTCTCTGATTCTTAGGGTCTTAGAGACACATTTGTTTCAATGAAGCCATAGACATCCATTCATTGCACTGGAGTCAGACCTGGTGGTGTGACTTATCACTGTTTTTTAGAACGCCAAACAGCTACGGTTTAACTTTTGAGCTGCGGGGTGTAATGAAATGTTCATTAAAAGTTGAAGATGGAAATCAAGGGAATATCTGATTGTGATGACCTTGGTGCATCATTTGACTGAGAACTGGTTGTAGGTGGTTGAATGAGGTCTACTGGATGCATTCTGTAAAGTTGTGTTAAGACCAGTGTGGGTCTGAAAAGTGAAGCCAATGCTTGCATTCTTTCTAGTAGCCAGCAGGGGGCGACAAAAAGAAGTCTGATTGTATAGAACAGCAGGCTACAAACCAATGGGTGACGTCACGGTGACTACGTCCACTTCTCATGACATTGACAAAGCTCTTCAAAATTCTCCATCTGCATCCGCGTAGTTCGAAAAATTTGGATGTGCACGTACAAGCGAAGACCTGCCTCACGGAACCCCCATGAACGGCCGAGTCTGTGTGACCGGGGGACGTCACTTCGGCCGAGCGGACGCTCTTGACCCTTGCGGACGCGGCAAGCATAGATTACGCTTTACTGTCCTTCGCATACTCGAAGACGCAGAAAGTAGCGATAACTTCAGCTTTAAGCGGCACGTTTGAATGTTCGGTGTGTTGGTGGAGTTTTCATCCAGGATTTTTGGCGACTTGAACTCTTTTTGAAAAGAGAATTTTAATAATGAAGTCCATTGTGCAGTTGTGTTGTTTTACTGTCAGGCCGTAGATTGCTGGTCTGTCCGTTTAAATTAGACTTGACAGTTCAAAATTGGAACATACAGACCTCAGGGGCTACTTTTGTGTGTGTTCACCTCTCCTCCAATAGGAAACCATTACAGAGGAAACAACACTCCTTAAGCATTCATTTCCACCCCTGTGGTCTCTGTCTCACACACACACACACACACACACACACACACACAGGCCCACTTACCCATACACCCATAGACCCAGTGGGTGGTCAATGCTGCGTTTAACTCCAGATGTTCACACTGCAGGCCAGCTCAGGGACGGCCTTGCATCTCACAAAATTTCACCTGTCAATCATTTCAGTGAAAATCACCTTCTCATTTCCTCTACTTCCTCTTTTCTTTTCCCCTAATGTGTGTGGTGTCTGTGCTAACCAATATGGGCTCACCCTCTGCCGTGTACACAGGCCTCCCATTGTCACCCGATTAAATGTCTCCATGTGGGACGGCTTCTCTCAACCGCTGCCAGTGTCAATACTGAATGTACTGTAGCTTAAAAATCCCTCAAGACTTTTTTTCCCCCTTTTTGATCAAGCATTTGGCAACGCCTCTGTTTTTCTTCTGCCTTCCAGTGTCAAGGACCTCTGCCAGCACTAACACTATGTGACATGCTGATAGAGAGGAAAGCACATTACAGGATACGTACTGTGTACACTTCAGCTTAGGAAACATGGTTCAAGATTTGTTTGACATTATAAACGCTAATGGTAGCTTCAGTTTTCTGACTTTGGGACGGCATCTGATATTGATCATTGACTTATTATTGCTTAAATAGATCAAAATGAACTGTTCCAAATACGGAGGGAAAATAAATATGTGGCAAGAAATGTCACTGTAAATCTGTTGCTGTGCAGACTTGTAAACTCAATTTGTAAATGCAATTTTATCCCCGGCTCAAAATATGTTGATGTCTGCAGCCTCGAGATGACCTTAAACCAAATTTAATAAACTTGTTTCTGTTTTGGAGCATAATGGACGACTTGTCTCCCTATTAAAGCGCATTTCAAGAGTGGCTCAGCATACATAGATTTAAAATGTATTTGCAGAACATACCTATTTTGGGCAATACTGCGAGTTGGCCCCCTGAGGACCATATTAGGACTCGCGTCTTGAAATACTGGGAGTTTAGAAACATGGTATTAGTGGATCCCTCAAAGCCGTTTTGTGGAATGTTGATGTTGAGCGAAGCACTTGCTCTGGGTGAGACCCGGCCCCCTAAAGTAAAGTTTAATCCCCGGAAAGTCAGAGCTTTTGGCATGCGAGCTGGGCTCCCACACGCAACTGAAGTCCCTCAATGTTTGTAGGTTTGAGAACCGTACGATGTGACAAGTGTTTGACCATTAATGGATGGGCTCCTTTATTATCTTGACACCCAAATTCATTAGAAGCTGTCATGTTTTAAAGGGTACATGTCATGCTTATTTTCAGGTTCATACTTGTATTTTGGGTTTCTACTAGAACATGTTTACATGCTTTAATGTTCAAAAAACACCATATTTTTCTCAGTCTGTCTGAATATACGTATATTCACCCTTTGTCTGAAACGCTCCGTTTTAGCGCCTGTCTCTTTAAGACCCCCCTCGTGAAAAAGCCCAGTCTGCTCTGATTGGTTAGCTAGAAAAATATGTTGCACCTTTGCAAAGGTAGTTCTCAAGCTGTGGGCGGTGATATTCTAATGAGCCTGTATGTGACATAGGAAGGGGAGCCAAATCTGAATGATTGTTGAATCACGTTTTCTGATCCAGGCAGCCCACAAAAAATTGACTGGGTTATCTTATTTCAGTTTGTGGGTTGGTAGGCACTCTAGATATCCAAATGTATGTGCACAAGCACTGAAAAAGTCCGCATTGGCTTCACTTTTCAGACCCGGAGGTCGCCCACTGGGCTGTACATATGTAGAGCATATGTACAGCACATCGGCAAGCTAAAATGCTCACAATGATAATGTTAGAATGTTGATGTTCAGCAGGTATAATGTTTACCATTGTTGTTGAGCGTGTTAGCAGGCTAACATTTCCTTAGCTCTAACCACAAAGCACAGCTGGGACTGATGGGAAGGTCAGGTGATTGGTATTCGCCAAACAGCAATTTTAAATTGTTGATGGCTCTAGATGAAAATTCATCCTCAGGGGACCAGAAATGTCTGTATCAAATTTCAATCCATCCGATAAAAAACACAAATGTCAACCTTATTGTGGCGCTAAAGGAAAAACTAAGGGGATCCCACAAATCACATCAAATTCATTCTGAGGGAGACATGAATGTCCATACCAAATTACATGGCAATCCATGTAGACATTTCACTCTGAAACTCTCAAACGCGGAGGAAAATTCCATGTAGGAGGCTGACGCAAGAAGGAAGTGTTTAATCATTACAGCTTTGTGGTGCGGTAGCCATCATCAGACTGACTCATTTATTCAGGAAACGTGCAGTTAATCACAAACCAACTGACGCACAATGAATATGGGGCCCCTAAGCATTTGAGGCCCTGGGGCAATTGCCTACTTTGCCCCGTTTGATAATTCAGCCCAACACATGCTAGTTATGAGTCACTGCATGTCATCAAAGAAGCCAGTTTGTGTTTGTCAGTCCTGATTTAATGACGTGTTCTGTTACATCAAAGATATCAGCAGCTCGTTTATGCTATTTAAATTCCTATTTTTCCAAAGCCAATTTCGTTCATACCCTAATGTCACTTTTGAAAAATCCCAAGAGCAGACAAGGTGCATTTATCCCTCATTGACCTTTATCAACTTTAATAGTTTTTACTTACATCTAATGAAAATATCTCACTCCCTAAATAACTTTTCTTGTATTTATTTTCTGTATAAATCATTGAGCCTCCTCAGAGACTCCCCAAACCCACTAGCCGATCTCATGATCAGTCATTTAATCTTTACTTTGAAAGTTCATGACTTTTAAAATATCGCTCAATTATACTCAGTAGAGCACAAATTCATTATGGTTTATGTTTGTTGTTTAATCTTTGATTTACTGATGGAAATCACACCCCACCGCTGAATGCAGCTTGATAATGACAGCCAAGAAGAAAAAATGTTTTATTTTGGAAATTACTACAACATCTTATCAACCGATGCACCAAATTCCAGCCAAATAACTTCTGACATTTTTGAGATATCTTGAGACAAACAGATGACTATGTGTGGGAGCAAAACCTCCTTTGAACTTTGTTGGCAGAAGTCTTCAAAGCTTGACGTTTGTTGGCTTGGATTTTATTTAGACCTAACGGGCTCCAGTGAGAAATACAGTAACAACAATGAGCTTGATTGACAGTCGCCAAATCTCGTGGACACCTCTTATCCTTGTTGTGATCCTGCCATCTGTAAACACTCGTGACCTTTGACCCTCAGGCTGTCAGCAGGCTAGGACTGTATGAAATAGCTTTCGGTGCTTTAGATCAAGATGGGCATCTCACGCACCGCTCAGCACGAACTGCCCGATCCAGCATACAGAATACTCTTCTCTGCAAATCCCCCCTACAGGTATCAATGCTAAGATTGAGGAAAAAAAACCTCATGAAGTTCAACAAACCCTCTTTACGCCCACGTCTGTCAAGTCGGTTTTGTCCGACGCTGAAAGAATCCCATTTCCTGATTATAGTCCACAGTCTTTTCTTGCTTGTCAAGCATGCAACAGGGATACAAGTTAAGACTCTAACACCCAAGTCAAGCAGCTATGCTATCTGTAGGCATATTTGTAATACAGTAGGTGGGGGAAATGCATACAAAAGATTGGGATATACTTAAAATAGATATTTTCCTTTTGAGGTCTGGTAACACAGCTAGCAGGGTTGGGAAGGAACGCCACAAAATGCAAGAAATCTTGGTGAATATTCATTCTTTTAGAAGTAGAAAACCATCAAATAAGCTAGTCCAGGTGTTTTTCTTTTTTTTTTTTTTTAGCTTTTACCCTCAAATGATGCTCATTTTTTAATAATGCTGTCAATCAAAACCTGTAACAGGAAGGTTTTGGGGTCGGTTCTCCCTGGTTACAAGGGATATATTCTTTCAGCAACGCCTCTTTTTGCGACCACGTAATCGTTCTGGCTGCTCTTACAATCACCTTTGCCATGTTCCCCTACTAATACTGTCTGGAAGCTGTACGTTGGTGTGACCTCACAGATTAGACGAGTTGGCCGTGTCTGGACTTTTAGCTCTGGCTGTAAGAGAAGGAATGGAAGGAGCTAATGGGAGATAGAAGGGTATGATTATGCAGGAAGAAATGCATGCTTTTGGAGGCTACTTATGAATTGTAACGTGTCAATTTTCCACACCTAAACATTTGGTATATTAAAGAGATTAACCCTATAAAGGGTAAAATTAATAATTACATCTAAACTGAGATGATTCCTGCTGCACCAGTCTGCCCGAGGGTTATGGTTCTTTCATTCACTGAAACCTGCCCTTTACGCCTAAAGCACTTTAAATGTAAGCACACATTCAGTCAGCACATTGGAGGCGTTGCTGATCTGCTCTCCTCTGCAGCCTGACAAGTGGTAAGCTCCTCTTAGAATAGGAGATTACCGCCTCAAATCCCAGCTCTGCATGTATGTACATCTCCTTAAGTCTGCTTTACCCTCCCGTAAAACCCCTGGGTCATTAGAGAAGGCACATTCTGCTGCTCCCTGCTACCTACCGCTTCCCTCACCTGCTTCAAATTAATAACAAAATCAAACACCCCCGTAGGTTCTGCCTGGATAGGCTTCAGAAGGGGTACGTGTGTGATCACACCTCGAGGTGGGGGGGGGGGGGGAAACAATGGGGAGAAACCATCTCTTGCCTGAGGATGGTGGGGTTAGTGGGAGGCAGAGAGGGGTGACGGATAATCATGGGAGGTCTAATTGATGTTGTCACATTTTGTGACAAGCTTTGGTGAGAGATAATCAGCAGTGGATGACCTCATGACATGACTGACATCGCTGTCAAGCTTTGGGCCTGTTATCGTTTCCATCAAATTCTTTTGGCCACAAAATATGCCACAGTAAAAACTTCAAAAGGCAATAATCTTCTGTAAGAATAGAACTGTCTCATCAGCGTAAATCCTTAACTGAAGCTGCAAATTAGAAGAGAGACCTGCAGGATCACAGTACATGTTGGGCTCTAATGAGTTGTGTACGCTCTACAGTACCTTTGGGCAGGCCAGCCATTAGGAATTATGGGCAGGGGGACAGACTTTCCAAATTGGGCCCCTCATCCACCCCTCATCCGGGTCGCCCAGTTTCATAAGATACCAGTATCTTCACTCTAGCTTTAAAACTGAGCCCCGCTGCAGCAGGTTTTATAGTCTGCCTAGCTCCTCATCTTTGTACGTCCAGCTTCGCCTGTCATACCTGCTGCTTCTCCAGAAATGTGTTCATTGCCTCTCTGATCCTTTCATTTTCTTGTTCTTTCTGTCACCTGGCTTTTATTTTTTGAGCCCCCGATCAGGGCTTTCCGCAAGGATATGGAGTAGCCAGCCAGTGGCAAACAGTAGCCAGCTAGGGGGGTCTGGGTGCATGCCCCCCCCGGAGATTTTTTTTTTTTATAAAAGCCCAAATTTGGTGACCTGGCACATCCTAATGCTACTCTTCCATCAAATACGCTGATCTTAATTATTGTAAACATGTAGTGAATTATTTTAAAGGAGGATTAGGCTTCTAGTGTGTTTTAGCCCACAGTCTGTAATAGTTATTAATATTTAAAACCACGTCTATTCCTGACTGATCAGAACTTTTCTAAGTTAGAATCATAGACCTTATTTATTATTTATTTATTGACACTTTCACTGTAAGGTTTATCAAGACAAGCCACAATAATGGTTAATGTATAAATGCACTCTTATTCAGTGGAAATAAACACGGTTACTTTAAAGGTCCCAGGTCTTATCTAGCCCGGGTCTTGATTTTAAATTAAACTATTTATAAAATAAACCTATGGCAAAAAGAACTCTGAAATAACAAAACATGAGAATCACTTCACACTTAACACTCACCTCATCTCCTAACTCGTCAAATACCGCTGCTTGGTCATTGCCCCTCGGCCTCTGATACTGACGCACCGGGGCATCCTTTAGCGTCTGTATGAGATGTACCTGGCCTTCCACTAACTCCAATGTAAACCGAACTGCGTCATTATTAGACTGTCAGAGCAACTGACGTGGTATAAATAGCTAGAAAGTCCACGTAGGGCTGGTGGTGAGGCTACAAGCATCCTTATTTTATGTACCAAATTACCTATTTTAAGCCAAACCGCAATCTTTTCCTAAGTCTAACCAAGTAATTTTAAGTAAAACTAAAAACTAAGTAAGCCTACGTCAGAAGTTTATATTCAAAAGGGACTGTATGCATGTAACAAGCAGAAATTGTAAGTTTCCTGTGAACACAAAAGTTTATTTTGAAAAGACACAAGCGGAAACTGACACACTGTCCCTGACACGTCTAAAACTGACGCTACAGGGTTATCTAGAGCGTCATAGTTTGAAGCGACCAAGCTTCTGAATTTGTCGAGTTGGGAGTGAGAATGTGTTGAACTGAACATGCAAACTTGCTCATCTCTCCATGAGCTGAGATGTTACACTCTCATTCAGGGTTTTTAATCAGTAAATATGGAAAACCAGTCCTTCAGAATGACTGAAACCAGTGCTTGAGTTTATTTCATACCTGCTGCAGAAAATGTATCTGCTTTGAGTTCACAAAGTTCAGTCTCATAATAACCAAAGGCCTGGAGCAGACGCTTATAGAACTTAATAAAAATTGCATAAGACCTTTATATAGACTGCACAGTATCTGTATGTTATGGCACAGACATTTACAGTCCAGTACAGTTTACTGAGAGATGCAACTGAGCTGCAACTTACAGATGCTGTTGTGGATGCGTAGGTAGTTTTATGGTTTGTGACCAAATCCTGTGCCATGTAGAATAATCTGGGCCAGGAGGGTAACGTGCACTTAAAAAGAAAATCCACCTTCAGATGTGCAGTGTATTGTAACTCCAATGAGGGCTATTTTGTCACTTCCACCATCACTTTCGGAATCCGTCAATACATTTTCTGGATTATCTAATGTTATCTGCTCTGTCATTCATTTATTTCCCATTTGCATTACCCCTCAGTTGTTTAGCAGCGATGCTAGCTTAATGTCACCTGCCAGCAAATGTTTGGAAAAGTATGAAGTAGTGTTATTTTTTTTGGTTAGAAGGGTGATGAGGATGGCTATGACGGGTAGTTTAGGCTTTATTGTGGTATTATGGTGTTTAGTGTGTCGTTGTGAGTATGACCATGGTGCTGGTAACGGTTAGTGGAGTAATAGGCCAATGAGCTTCTGGACTTATTCTAATTTACCTTTTTAAATGTACCAACATTCCACTGACCTGCTTCAGTTATCGACTCACTACATTTCCCAGAGTGCCTTTCAGAAGTCCCAAGAGAACATACCTGAACTTGTTGCAATCAGATCTGAAAGTTGTGTTTAAGTCGATAGCGAAAGCAATGTAGCTGTAGTTTTTCCAACCCAGCCGCCAGAATAAAATGTTGGCATTGTTCGTTTCCGCAAAAACCATGGATGCATTAAAGTTTTAGAACACTTTTTATCAACATTATAGTGTTTTAACCGCTCGTGGCGCTTTTGCTGAAACTGCATTCTCAATTACATTTAGGTTCAGGCATCAAAACTACGCGGTTAGGTTTAGTAAAGATCATGGTTTGGGTTAAAATAAGTACGTCCCGTTTGGTTTCACACGTGACATGAACACCGGTCTCCTGGGTGAAAGTCCCATGTTTGACCCAACCGTTCGTCCACCCCGACCTCCTCTCAACACGGACTTTGATTAAACGTATTTGTGATATGTCAAAAACAAACGTAATCCGGGAGAAAGTACGTTCTCTCGAAAAATAATTAACATTCCAGCTAAGTTGTATGGGAACGTAATTTTTAGGAGACCAGCCCGAGTTTTTCTGGTCAATAGTTTGTGCTTCTGTGGGCTTCTAAATGATCATCATCTCTGGTTTAGTATAATAGATCTTTTCCCCACGTAACTGCTAATCATTGACGCATGTTGGCAGCTTTAGCAAGCCCTTTACTTTTTAATTCTTTTTATTTGACACCAAAATCTGCACATCAACGTTTATAGGTCGCTGTGATATTTTCTGCTACCAAACTTCAGCAACTTGCAGCTCTTGGAAACATCTGGCTATGAAGTCACATCATATTTAGCCAATGTCCATGAGTAGAAGAACACTGCAAAAAGTAACAATAGTTATTTTGTCACCAATTCTATTTAAGGGCAGGTCCATTATTATTATTTTTTAGGTAGCTTCCCAATGGTGTACCTTAGGTTAGATGGTGGTCGACTAAGCAATGTACTGCTGTGGACGCCACATTAGTTCGGATCTGAAAGTCACGCAATAACGAAAACAAACTACTGTAACAAATCATGCAGCAATAGAACAGCAACTCCCGTGTTCTGCGAGGTAAAAATTACTGTTTTTGTGAATGGAGTCTGGTGATTTTTTGAGGTGGGCCTTTTTTTTTTTTTTTTAAATACAGCCCTTTCTGACGGGGAACTGAAGCCATTACATCTCTCTCGCTTCAAAGCCACCAGACTCCATTCACAAAAATAGTAATTTTACCTCACAAAGCACGGGAGTATAGCCTACATACAACTCCTCTTCAAAATATCCAAACTAATCCTTTCGGTTTTATTTCCAAACTTAGCACAGCTAACGTAGACTCAGCTAGTGCTAGCGTTCACATTATTCATAACCTTATAGATTAGCTTACTTAGGTAACCTACGTCAGTGCTTTTTGCTAACGGCTGAGTGGGTATTTCCATTTGAAAACCTCAGAAAAGAACACAGATGAACCCGCCCTTTAACTTTTGCTTGAATGTGTTAAAAGGTGGATTCTTCCTTAAAACCCAAAGATTCTTTGACAAAGATCAAATGCATGCCAAGGCAATGCTCCCAAGATAATAGTATGAATGGTGTGAGAGGGATTGCTTGATTCCACAAACACTGAACATCCATTTTTTTCTACAAACTTTATTCCTGAAAATCAGTCCATTTTGAAACGACACAGGTGAATCTGTTCTTAAAAGTGTTACTTACTGCGTTGACTGATACCCAAGATAACTCATACCTCATGGTAAGCCAGAACATGTGATGCTGTCACCTTAATTATCACTCTTAAACTGGAAGCTGGTATCTTTAGTAGTCTTGCCATCTCCTGACATACCATCTAATGCACAGCATACCTTTACCCTTAACACACACCGTCTGTGATCTGCAGTAAACTCTGAGGAATTCGATAATGACTGATTCATGTCTTTGGCAATTACATTGTCTCTGGTCTGCTTCTGTCTCGCTGCACATTTGGGGATTTGCTTAATTTTATTTTTCAGTTTCTCAGTTTTTTCTCCGCCGTTCCGTCTGATGTGTCTCTTTACATTTAAACGGTCGATATGAAGACTTTTTATGAAGGCTGCAGGTTGTTGGCATGAAATCAGATTTGTGTGTGAGCTTTTCTCATATGTCACATTGTTTGCCAAGGTTCTTTTTCGCTGCTTAGGATGTTTCTGAAACCTCCTTCTGGGTTTTGTTCTTTTTTTTCCATATTTCAGGCTTGAAGGGGGCCTATTTTTATGTATTAGCAGATAAAAAATAAAGAACATTACTCTTGAATTTGACCCTTAAGTTCAGGCTTTGAACCTCAGAAAGGCTTCTGGGTTTTTCAAACTCTAAATACTGTGACTAATATCATAGATCATAAAAAATGCCGCTGCGATAATCATCACTGGAGTTCAACTTTGAGTTCATTCTGCGTTTAGCCTGCGGCAAACAGTGGGAGCCATTGTAGAAGTCCCTCTAGAACAATACTTTCAGCAATGTGAGTGAAATGATCGAGTCATCTGCAGGACTTTCTGACTCTAAAGCATCACTGTTATACACGCACACACTTTTTCGTCACTTTTTACATCGTCACCTCCACTTCTTTTGACTGACCCAGTGTGATAAAGTTCCATCTGATAGCTCTATTCTCTCTTTCTGTGTTGGCGAGATAACTGAAGTGTAAAACATCTGATCAGATAGCAGAATAAATGAGTATTGATCAAACCTCTGTTCAACCATCACTGGCTCAACTGTGGACTCCCCGGAAGTCCCTGAACACACGACTGGGAGACACCACCAGACAATATTTTTGGGAATTGCAGAATTTACTCATTTTACATGAAAAATTTAAAGGATGAAACCGGAGATAATATATATGCTTGTTATTATCAACAAATCCCACGAAGCTACCAATACTGACCAGTAAAACTGCAAAATCTTTAAAGATGTGTCAAAAATATTTAAAGGACGGGTCCATTATTTAATTTTTTTTCGGTTTTTATATCATTCGGTTTTCATATCATTCTGTAGCTTCCCAGTGGTGTTCCTTATGTATTCAAATCCGAACATTCAAATTCTTGTAGTACATATGTTTTAGTGTAAAAATGCTATTTTCCCATGCACTTCTAAAACCTTTTTCCCATGTGACCAGACAGGTTTCTGCATGATGACGCTGCTATTCACATTCAGTACATACAGTAACTTAGATGGAGGTCATGGAGAAGCAGACAGGAGTACCGGCACGGAAGCTAAGGAATGTGCTGCTGTGTGGATGCCACGTTAGTTCGGATCCGGAAGTTACAGAAAAATACAAACACACTATTCAATGGACTAGCAGCTCCCGTGTTCTGTGAGGTAAAATTGCTGTTTCTGTGAATGGAGTCTGGTGGTTTAGGTGGTCCTTTTTTTTAATACGTTTTTCTGCTGCTCCCATCCACGGCCGCTTTACCTCGCTGTCAGACAGCCCTTTCCGACGGGGAACTGAAGCCGTTATACTGCTCTCTTCAAACCCACCAGATTCCATTGACAAAAACAGTCATTTTACCAAGCAGAACACGAGTATAGCCTACATACAACCACGCTTCAAAAAATCTGACCTAACCCTTTACATTATTCATAATATTGATTAGCTTACTTTGCTAACCACGTCACTGCTTTTTGTTAATGGCTGAGTGGGCGTTTCCATTTGAAAACCCCAGAAAAGAACGCAGATGATATCTAGAGATGGTCTATGTGGGGTCGACTCCAAGTACACTACAGTCCCCATGTTTTTTAGAACAAAGGAACATGTCACCCAGTGCAACAGTGCGGCTCATTGATTTTAATAGTTTCTGGACAACAATGGAGCTCTATGGCGCTGAGGAATAACACAGTACTTGTTAGTAGGACCAGTTCCTTGTTTGTTTTTTTCATGGGATTTGTTGACAATAAGAAAAAATATAGAATTTCTTCAGACTTGTTTAACTTAAATTATTAAATTATTTTAGCTGCTTCTATAGGGACTTCTCATAGCTCCACTTTGCTCAGAGAGCTATCTTTGTTCTGGTGAAACTCTCCAGTGTACGTGGAAAATGCAGACGCCCATCAAACTAAAAAACACATCTCATAGTCACAAAGCCAGTAAAAAAGCTTTTTCTGAAAGTGGCATTTTAGAGATAAAACAGCATAAAACTAATGTTATAACAGGCCAGGAGCAGAGTGAAGGGCTTCTGCAATGGCTGCTGCTGTACAGCAAATAATATTGGCTATAGACTTGTTCGGAATTCTTCAGCTTTTACCCAATGTACTCCATCTTAAAATTGAAGTAACCACCAATGCAGTGGTTGGCAGCAGCTGGTCAAAATACATTTTGAAGGAGGAGTGTATAATTTGTTTAAGCAATACGATATCGTATCACCTACATAATGTAATCTTTGTCACCATATTAATTTGAAATTGGTATTTGTTAATGACATGTATCCAACTTTAAGAAATATAGTTTTTTATTAACAGGAAGAAACAAAAACAGCTCATGATAACAGTTGAGAGTCAAACGTGGTGAACAGAGTCAAGGTGGTCTAATGAAGACCAAACAGTTGGATTTTCTTGAATCTCTCAATCACTGCCAGCAGATTCCACAAAATATATTCCTATTTTTTATTTTGTCAAAACTGACTCCCAGAGGAATAAATAGACTGGTGGCGTATTGCAACATAACAGTATGGTCAGTTGTGAGTGCAGTGTAAATGTATATGTTGGTCCCAAATCTCAAATCAGTGTTTTGGTCACCTCATTTAGGGGTAATGCTAAGAATTTGGGCCCCATAGTGGTCCACTAGATGGGCCAGACAGGACAGGACAGGACAGGCCGCCGTCACTTTTTAGGTTCATCCCCAAAACGTTTGCGGCAACTGCTGTCTGTGAGTTACCGTGTCCTATGTCTCTGCTCTGCAGCCACACTGGTCAAGGCACATGTAAAGTCTTACTGTGAAGCACCTTTGCAGCCCAGCTCCGTATTATAGTCTCAAAATGAGTCCATAGCTTGTTTCATTCCTTTTTTATAGACATTTTCTTCCTTTTTGAAGAAGAACTTCTTTCAATAAATAACACAAATATATTCATACGTCATATATAGATAGATAAACATGTATAAACTACATGCATTTCATATAATTTAAATAATTTATATGTACAGTTACCCCCTCGCACACTCCCTCCCTTCCTCCCCAGCCCCTCTCCAATAAGAGTTCTTCTGTAACAGCGGCGCTGCGCCGGCTTGTGGATTTGCAGCACATTAAGGTGAAATATGATATAAATGGACCCAAGATGTCTTCAGTTGAAGTTTCATTTTATAGCAGAGTGTTGCTCGTCACCACCATGGCACAAAATCCTGTGGTGGGAAGTGCCGTGAACAGGAAGTAAAATCCTATATAGGAAGTAGAATTCCAAACAGGTAGTACACCAGCAAGGCTCGTCTTGTTTTGGTTACGTCCTATGACGTTTCCTTGACAATGCGCAGACGCAGGAAGTGTCTATGCGTATCCACCTCCAGCCCACTGAATTGCGAACCTGCGTCAGCGCTCGAACGTACGTCTGCGTCGTCTTGCACTGCGAGTTCCAGTTCTTGTCGTCGATGCCTCTGCAGCCGCCCTTGGAGGACCTGCTGGGGGTCCGACAGCGCGTCTCGTAAAAGAACTGTTTGACGTCCTGCATGGCGCTGGTTTTAATTTTGCCCAGAACCGTGACGGGGTCCCCCCTGGTGTCCACTGCTTGGGTTTTATCCGTCACCCACTGGCTCTCGCTGTCGCACACAGAATATTCCCCGCGATAGCTCTTGTGCTCGACGTAGCGCTTCTTCCGCGTCTTGTTCCCCGCCGCCCCGTCCAATCCGCCGCTCACGTAATCGTCCGCGGGGTACAGCGGCGGCGGCTGCAGCGGCGGCCGGTCGCTCAGCAGAACCCGAGGCGAGTTGTACCGCTTGTGCTGCCTGAGAAGGTCCCCGTTCAACAGCGTCACCTGCTGGTCGACCACGTCGTCGCTGCTCCCGCCGCTGCGACTCCCCCACTGCTCCGCATCGCCCTGCTCCTCTAAAGGGAAATTTGCGCTGAGGAGAGGAGGCAGCGTGTCCTGGGGCTCGGTGTCCCTGCTTTTCCCCTGTTGGCTCTGGTTCCCCTTGGTCTTCCCCCTCGTCAGGTCCGCCTGAAGCAGCTGGATGATGAGGGAGTTTAAGGGGTCGGGACTCGGCTGCTGCTGCTGTTGCCCCTGGCGACCGCTGTCCATGTTGGTTGCCTGGATACCATAGAGGTACACGAGGACCATCACATACAGCAGGATGGACATCACTAGATTCACCTGTAAGATCTGCAGAGACAGAAAGAGGGACACTTTTAAGAGATATGCTATACTCCTATTAACAACTGAAACGAACATTAGTCCCTCTACACCAGAGGGCTTCAAACTGTGAGCAGCAACACGAGCGATCAGTGCGTCTGCACACGCCCCTATAATGCAGAACCTGTTTTAGGCAACAAAACTACTTGGTTAGGTTTAGGACAGTGGGCAACCTCCGTGTCTGAAGAGTGAAGCCAATGCAGAAGTGCCTTAAACTTGCATTCTTTCTAACAGCCAGCAGGGGGCGACTCCTCTGGTTGCAAAAAGAAGTCTGATGTATAGAAGTAAATGAGTCTACTTCTCACTTGATTTATTAGCTCAGTAAACATTGTAAACATGAGTTTATGGTCTCAATCACTAATTTCAAGTCTTCTTCAATACAGCATGATGTTCATTTAGTAAATTATGGTCCCATTTAGAGTCAAATAGAAGATAAAGTAGGGTATGCTTTAGGGCGTGGCTACCTTGTGATTGACAGGTCGCTACCACGGCGTTGTCCAGTCTGGGAGTTGGCCATGTTTTCGTCTTACAACTTTAACCCTTTCACAGTGTGTTTTCAGTTCATGTAAGTTTACTGAAACATTTAGATCGTCTAAAAATGCCTTATTCAGCGTTCGGTTGTACTTAGCTCCACCCTCTCGTGTCACTGCTGGTTGCAAAAAAAACAAGATGGCAACGGCCAAGATGCCGAACTTAAGGCTTCAAAACCGTAGTCCACAAACCAATGGGTGACGTCACGGCGAGTACACCCACTTCTTATACTATACAGTCTATAGTTTAGGTAAAGATGGTGGTTTGCGATAAAACACTTACATTTGTTACGTAAGTTACACTTGTGGCGTTAGTTAAGTACACAAGTTACGTAACAAAAGTCAAGGAAAAGAAGTCAGTGTTGATTTGGTTTCACACGGGACACGAACAGCGGTCTCTTGGGTGAAAGTCCCTTGTTTGTTTGACCCGTCCATCGACCCAGACCTCCTTGCTACGAGGACTTTGCCCTTTATACTACGTCACCTGACTTCCTTAGAGGCAACCCTGCATGTCCTGGCTCACGATTATGTGGGTTATATTTGAATATCAATGCATTACTTTGCGTAGGTGTAACAGTGAATGAGACGAGACCTGGGTGAGGTAAAAAGGGCCGCATGCTGTTGTTCTAAAAAGAGGAAGTTAATTATTGTTGTTTGGCCTGTTGATTTGACCCACTTATGTACACGATCAGCAGTTGCAGCAGCAGTGACCGTGATAGATTCAGTGTTACTTCCGCCTCCTGAGGATATCATTATCTCCGATGTCTTATAACTTCAGAACTTGCCAGAATCATCATGTTTTTAAGTTTTCTTCCGTATCAAAGTAATCCAGTGTTAGTTATCTGCACATCTATGTTTGCATTGCAAACTCTAATAGCCAATTTGGCATAGATTTGTGGCTTTCTGGGAACCTTTTGGCTTGAACGCCATTACCACAATGTAAATAACAGCAGCAGAAGGATGTGTGTGTGTCTCGGTGAACAAACAGTTATGGGAACAGACGTGCCGCTACATGTACAACATACCATGTGACCATAAAACACCCATAATTCTGTTCAGAGTATCACATGGAAACACTTGGCACGAGCATCTAGAATGTGCAGGATGAAACCTGGCTCACACGCACACACACAGACACACACACATACACATCATACGCACACAATTTGTTGTGTCGCCATAAGGTCTCTGTCTCTTTTTAAAAGCGTCAACTACATACAGTAATGGTTTTTTAAAATGTACTTGTAGTTTACTTGGTGGAGAGGTAGATTTGTAATGGGAAGGTTGCCAGTTCAAACCCCGGACCAGCAGGATGATTCTGAGAGGTGACGCCCTGCTTCATATTGAACATCGTGTGCTAACCGTCGTAACCCAATACTGTTGCATACAGTAATTAGAGAGATACTGAAAGGTCAAATAGTTTTCAATGATCGTTTATCATATTCAATGATAGGTAAGGATTTCAATAAGACAAACAGCTTGTCTACGAGAAACAAATGTATATTTTAATTCTTCTTTTTAGGGCTGTCAATAGATTCATCGCAAATTAATTTCACATTTTTAATCTGTTCAAAATGTACCTTAAAGGGAGATTTGTCAAGTATTTAATACTCTTATCAACATGGAGTGGGCAAATATGCTGCTTTATGCAAATGTATGTACATATTTATTATTGGACATCAATTAACAACACAAAACAATGAGAGATATTGTCCAGAAGCCCTCACAGGTACTGCATTTAGCATAAAGAATATGCTCAAATCATAACATGGCAAACTCATGGCACATGTCCACAGCCTCCGTCCTTTCCACGCTTCCCATTCATTGTCTATGTAAGCAGCTGTGCAATGCATTCTGGTAGCGTGGCGGCACGATTCGAGAGACGGGGCGTCACGTTGGCCGCTCATCATTTGCATAAAGTTGAGGTCTATCCTACTTTATGCAAATCACTGGTGTCGGGCGCGACTCGCCGCCTCTGGAAACTCCTGAGAAACTTTTAAACTAACCGTTGTCGATCCAAAATAAAGACAGATTCAGCAACTGCATGGCTTATTTCTCGCATAAAATGTTTTCAGAAACACATTTCGGTGAACTTTTTTCGTGACTTAAGAGAAGAAAGTTGCCAAACAAGCCGCCATGCTGGTTCCGGTTTGCCGGGAGCAGCAGCCCACGAGGGAAAGCTTCCGTCCAATCAGGTGCCTAGGGCCTTGTGTCTAGCCGCAGCCCATCAAGCGTCCAATGCTGGGAAGCGAGACGATCCCTCGCAATAAAAAACACCCCTTTGGACATGTACCATCAGTGTGTCAGTGTGCTGACTTGACTATGACTTGCCCCAAACTGCATGTGATTATCATAAAGTGGGCATGTCTGTAAAGGGAGACTCGTGGGTACCCATAGAACCTATTTTCATTTGCATATCTTTAGGTCAGAGGTCAAGGGACCCCTTTGAAAATGGCCTTGCCAGTTTTTCCTCATCAAAATTTGGAGCGTTTTTTAGCGTCCTTTCGTGACAAGCTAGTATGACATGGCTGGTACCAATGGATTCCTTAGGTTTTCTAGTTTCATATGAGCCTATTACAATCTCCGAAAGATCATTTGTGTTAATGTGTTAAAGAAATTAGTGGCGTTAACACAATATTATTACGTTAACTTTAACAGCCCTACTTCTTAGGTTAAAGTATCCTATTCCTGCCGTCTTTACAATTCCTTGATGTGCACTTTCCCAAAATGATCAAAAACACACTTTTATCTGTAGCAGTTTTGATGAAATGTTCATCAAAGTTTGCATCACATCAGCACTCCTGCTGTGCTACTGGCTCTTGTCTTACTTCCTCCAGTCGAAGCCAAAAATGTTACCAAAACAAGCCGTACCTGAAGCGTCTATTCTTACTACAGTATGTCATCTCTTGGCTCGGGTTATGGTCTTTGCTCCGATGCCGTCGATAGTGACATTTACTCATGCATTTCTTTTTTGGGCGCACCCATTCATCTGCAAAAGCTTGAATGAGTTCCAGCTTTTTTTCAGATTGTTTTGTGTCTTGTACTGCTGATCACTCCCAGAAGAGTTTTTAAAAACCCTGTGGTGATCAGTAGGAGATCTGCAATTCATAGTTCACATCATGTCGGAGAGCATTTTGCTCATGTTTGCACACAAAAGCAGATGTTTCAGCGCCACATGCTCCCAATCAGCATGGGTCAGGATGTGCTGGCTGAGTAAAACCTTAGGGAAGAGTTATTACCACTTCCTAGTTCTCAGAAAAGCTCTTTCTCTCTTTGTTTTTTATTAAACCTGAGTGGCCTCATTCATACAGTTCCACATATTAGCATCGTTAATGCAGCCACTATCTTCTACTCTTCACCTAGCCATCGGACAGTTTGACTAAGGGGAAACTTGTTGTGAGGGGGATGCTTTTCATTCATTTCCTTTGATCAGCTGTTCATCGTCAGTCTGGAGATTTCTCCCACCTTAAAACCTGCATCACTTATATTTTAGCCACTTGTAGGCAGCAGAAACAAACTCTAAACACAACACATTATTACATTAAAAGTTCATATTTAATAAGCAAGTTTACTTATTTGCACATCCAGCGACACAGAGCAACATTAGCATTCATTTGGAGTTGAGTGTTTCTGGCCACTTGATAAATATAAGTCCAATATTCACTCTACTTTTAACTCTGTTTTTGGTCTCCACCAACTCCTGAGGGAAATATCTGGCTCTTTAACTGCTAAATGCTCCACTACGTTCATCGGCTAACTGCTAACTTTTGTGTGTCTGCTGTTTGTTGCTGGGAACATAGCATATGGTGAGTTTATCAGAGCTTTTTCACTGAAAACAGCTGCCTGCTGCAGATGAAAATGATACTGACGAGAACGGTGAGACTCAACCAAAACAGTAATGTTGCGGGCCGGACCAAAACAACAAGCTAAATGATATTCATTTACTACATTATGGTCCCATATAGTGTAAAATAGACGATAAAGCAGGGTATGCTTTAGGGCGTGGCCACCTTGTGATTGACAGGTCGCTACCGCAGCGTTGTCCGGTCTGGGTGTGGTCTAGAACTTTAACTCTTTCACAGTGTGTTTTCAGTTCATGAAAGTTAATTGTAACATTTTGGTCGCCTAAAAAATGCCTTATTCAGTATTCCGTTGTACTTAGCTCCACCCTCTTGTGTCACGTCTGGTTGCAAAAAAACAAGATGGCAACGGCCAAATTGCCAAACTCGAGGCTTCGAAACCATAGTCAACAAACCAATGGGTGACGTCACGGTGACTACATCCACTTATTATATACAGTCTAAGTCTGTGACCCAAATGACAAACCTTCATTCACCTTGGTGTTTGTGGTTTGTGAGGACTAATTGGTGCTTCTGTCATGTTGAATGAAGTGACTTTCACTTGCCTACATGCCGTATATTGACAACTGTTGTACATGTAAACGGTTTCAAAGTAACTCTCCACTTCTCTGCAGCAAGTTTATTGCAAAGATGCTCCATCCCTCCATTAGAAATGTTTGGAATTCTCCTCAGCTGGCAGTTGCTAGAAGAATTCTCTTTCTCTATACAGTATGGTAAAAACAATGAAACCACACAGCTTTCCCTTTTAACTTTTCAGGTGCTCTGCAATCCTCTAAGACGAGTTGTTCTTATGATTTATTGTGGCCAAATTGACAAGTTGTTTTGACTCACTCGAGTGTTAACCGCAGGGGTTTCCAACAGCTGTAGCCGCTTCAAATTATTATTACTTTATTTTTTTAAAAACCCTTAACTACCACAACAAGGACAGATGCTCCTCTGTTTCTCACAGCACAGGCCATGTGAGGCTGTCACCTAGTAACCAAATTGATCACAAAAGATTAGAGTTCACCTCTGTTAACCTTGAACCATGACGAACAAGATGTGCTCAGAGACTGGCTGGAATGTTACTTGACGTCCTAACTAATAAACACCAGCATTCACCTTAAGAAAAATGTAAACAATCTATGACAAAGTCAAAGAACAACATTGGGTATCAGCATACTTTTCTCCTGTGTCAACCATTGTAATTATAGTACATACACATCCACAGATAAGCAAGTGGTGATGTGCAGTTTATGGTTCAGGGAAGTTGTTGTTTATGTTGCAATCCAATGCACGCATGCAAACTCGTTCTCACTGCCAACTCGTCAAATACCGACGCTTAGTCAGTGGCCCTATGCTTCAAACTATGACGCTCTAGGTCTAGGGTCAGTTTTGGACGTGTCAGGGATGGCGTGTCAAGTTTCCTCTCATTACATTGTGTCTTTTCAAAATAAACTTCCGTGTTCACAGGAAACGTACAGTTTCCGATTGTTACATGCATAATGTTTTTTCAAAATAAACATCTGTGTTCATAGGAAACGTACAGTTTCCCCTCATTACATGCATAATGTCTTTTCAAAATAAGCTTCCGTGTTCACAGGAAACATACAGTTTCCTCTAATTACATGCATTGTGTCTTTTCACAATTAACTTCCGTGTTCATAGCAAACGTACAGTTTCCACTCGATACATACATAATGTCTTTTCAAAATAAACTTCTGTATTCATAGGAAATGTACAGTCTTTTCTCAACACATGCATAGTGTCTTTTCAAAACAAACTTCTGTGTTCACAGGAAACGTACAATATCTACTCGTTACATGCATAGTGTGTTTTCAAAAGAAACTTCCGTGTTCATAGCAAACGTACAGTTTCCTCTCAATACATGCATAGTGTCTTTTCAAAACAAACTTCCGTGTTTATAGGAATCGTACAGTTTCCTCTCTTAAATGCATAGTGTCTTTTCAAAATAAACCTCCGTGTTCACAGGAAACGTACAGTTTCCCCTCATTACATGCATAATGTCTTTTCAAAATAAGCTTCCGTGTTCACAGGAAACATACAGTTTCCTCTAATTACGTGCATTGTGTCTTTTCACAATTAACTTCCGTGTTCATAGCAAACGTACAGTTTCCACTCGATACATGCATAATGTCTTTTCAAAATAAACTTCTGTGTTCATAGGAAACGTACAGTTTCCTCTCATTACATGCATAATGTCTTTTCAAAATAAGCTTCCGTGTTCACAGGAAACGTACAGTTTCCTCTAATTACGTGCATAGTGTCTTTTCAAAATAATCTTCTGTATTCATAGGAAATGTACAGTCTTTTCTCAACACATGCATAGTGTCTTTTCAAAACAAACTTCCGAGTTTATAGGAATCGTACAATTTCCCCTCTTAAATGCATAGTGTCTTTTCAAGATAAACCTCCGTGTTCACAGGAAACGTCCAGTTTAGTTACATGCATATAGTCTCTTTTCACAATAAACTTCCAAAGTAGGTTTACTTAGAGTTTTTAGATTTACTTACACAACAAAACTCTGTGGTTAGGTTTAGGCAACAAAGGTAGTTGGTTAGGTTTAGGAAAAGATCGTGGTTTGGGCTAAAATAAGTATGTTTCTTACGTTAAATAACGCTCCAAAGTTCCGTAACAAACTACAGTAAAATAACTCAACGTTGGCGTGCGCATGTTCACTAAACCTTCCCTTGACAAGTAAAGGTTCATATGTCCTCAAAGAAAGGAGGAGAAAAGAAAGTGAGGGATAATGGACAAACAGACGGCTACAAACAAAAAGAGGTGATTTGTTCCCATCAGCGATGTTATAGCTGGATGATACAGCTGTTGGTTGGAGGGAGGGAGGGAGGGAGGGGCATCTGTTCAGCAGCAATGTCACCTTACAATCAACGGCTCAGAAAAGACATGATAACACGCACACACGCACACACGCACCAGCTCATTTCTTTCTGTTTCTGTCTAAAGAGTATCAAAGTATCAATGGAATATTGGGAGCACAAAGTCATGTGCACTTGCACGAACACACATCCACTCGTACTTTTGCATTCTCAAGGAACCTCAGTGACATAATACATTCATACATACCTTAACCCTGACACTAAGTCTTAAACCCTCAATCAGCCCCTTCTTCTCAGAGTCATAACACAATCAAATATAAACACAAAGAGTTTAATGAGGCTGTTATTGTCCTAGAGGTCACAACAGGTAATTTTACACAGTGACGTCAAGTTAAAAAAAATGGTCTCAATGAATAACAATGAAATGGCTACTATGGGGACTAACATCATCACACATGAACACAATTGGGCTCATTGGATCCACAAGAGTCTCAGCTTTTTAGTGATGCCCAATTTATGTAATTGCAAGACTGTTTAGGGACCCCAGTATGCAGAAATATTCAGATACATCATTTTAGAATAGGCAAAAATAACAAATTTATACTGCATCTAAAAAACTGCATGTGATTATCATAAAGTGGGAGACTTGTGGGTACCCATAGAACCCATTTTCATTCACATATCCTGAGGTCAGAGTTCTTTGAAAATGTCCATGCCAGTTTTTCCTCGCCAAAATTTAGCCTAACTTTGGGATGTTATTTAGCCTCCTTCCCGACATGACATGGTTGGTACCGATGGATTCTTTAGGTTTTTCTAGTTTCGTATGATAGCAGTACCTTCACTATAGCTAAACCTGCAACAGCCTCTGAAATACAGTAAGGTCGGTGGGTCGCAGGGGGTTAACAAAAATGTGCAATGCCCAAGTCTTATAATGGAAAACCCTGCCGTTTATTCTGGCATCATGTTGGTTAAAATGTTTGGAACATTCTCATGTAAACAAACACACATGTAAACACAACGGGCGATATCGAGTTCAGCAAAAATTGTCAAGGTCATATATATCGTATGATAATTCAATATAGTAATTGTTGTGACAGGCCTAGTCACATGCAGGCTCATTAGAATATACCGCCCCCCCATCGGAGTATCTCCACCCACGACTTGAGAACTACCTTTTCAAAGGTGCACCATTTTTCTCGCTAGCCAATCAGAGCAGACTGGGCTTTTTCGAGAGGGGTCCTTAAAGAGACGGGTGCTAAAACGGAGCATATCAGACAGAGGATGAATCGAGGTCAGCAAAAATGATAAAGGTTCATGGCCATATATCGTACGATAAGTCAATAACGTAAAATGATCAAGGTCATGTCCATATTTCGTACGATAAGTCGATGACATAAAAATGATTGAGGTAATGTCCATATGCACCATATTTTTCTCGCTAGCCAATCAGAGCAGACTGGGCTTTTTCGAGAGGGGGTCTTAAAGAGACAGGGGCTAAAATTGAGCGTTTCAGACGGAGGGTGAATACAGGTATATTCAGACAGACGGTATAAGAAAAATAATGTGTTTTCTGAACATTAAAGCATGTAAACATGTTCTAGTAGAAACCCAAATACAAGTATGTCCCTGAAAATGAGCATGATATGCCCCCTTTAAATAGGAAAATACAGCATCTGCCCTTAAAATTAAATCTGGGTGCTGTAATCTGCCCTTAAAAGAGAAGCAGATGCGATTAGCCCCTCATGGAATTTTGACTGTGTGACATTAACCACTTATTGTGATACTGACACAACCTTTGAGCTTTCTTTGCCTCTGCTTTGGTGATTAAACCTAAATGTGCAAATAAGGATCTCTTTGTAAATCAGGCGCCTGGCCTGTGAAATCGGCATCCAGTGAAACAAATTAATTTCCCCTCCTGCTGCCATAATCACTTCCATAGAAGCCCTAATTGTCGTTTATGATGTTGAAATTCAGTATCGCGCAGGCTAACAAAGCACAGTGATAACTCTCTCAGTGTGCAGGGTGATAATGAGACTGTGTGTACTCTATGTCCTGTATTTCTATGCTTATTGTAGGACCAAATGTCCGCAAAATGGAAAGGAAACTGAGGAAACACCTCCCCACTGAGGACACTTTGTCCGTCCTCACCTCTACAAGAAGTTATTTTAGGACAAGGACTTGAGTTTAGGGTTAGGTTTATAATTAGGTGTTGGTTTAAGGTTGTAGGGAATAAATGTTGTGATTGAAAGTCAAAGTGTATGTGTGAGAGAGAGAAAGGGGATAAAGAACAAAGCTGACAGATGTTAATGCACCCGAAAAGATAAAATGCAATAATATATATTGGTGTGCAGCCACAGATTGTCAGGATGTTATGAGTCCACCTGTTTCATCAAGGTGAATCTATTTACAGACACACTCTGTACCATATTGTGTTTGAATGTGTGACCACAGAGCTGATAATGAATGATAAACACTGTTTGCTTGTTTCCCCGTCTTTCAGTCTGCCTTTGGGTGAGACTCAGATCTGGTGGCAGCGCCCCGACCCACGGCGTCGTCGCGGAAGTGTAGCCCACCCTCCACTTCCCCCTCAGGTAAACCCTGTCATCTCTGTCAGCACTGTTGCTGTTGTTCGCACTCTTAGCTCTGTTAGCATAGTTAGCTGCGAGCCACCGTCTCGGCTGTCGCCATGTTGAGAGCAATTAAGAGGCAATAGATATGATCTCAATTTTGCGTTAGCACCTTTAAACGCAGTTTAAACACAAATGATGTACCTTAACAATATGCTTAATAGATTAAAATGTGCTTTTTTTTTTATACTTCATTTTTTCGAGATTGTTTTCATATATGCAATTTACAACTTACAAATTTACAAACAAACTTTTAAGTAATGATCTTAAGATGTGCTTTACGCTTCCTCTTTGCCTCACGGTCACATGCTTGCTGAAAAAGGGGGTGTGGCCCTACTGTTGTCCACTTTAGATGATGTGGAACACTGTGGTTGGCTTATAGGCATCCAATCAAATATGTATGTGCATTTGTGTGGAGTCAGAGGACAGTAATCCTAGATCAAGACGTCCTAGAAAATGTATTCAGGGATGACGCATTTTTGGCCAACCAGGAAGTTAGCGCCGCCCTGGGTTCCCTTGTCAAAAAGCCAAGATTTTTCCATTGGATTATTTTAGAAAATAAGTTCTGTGGCAAACAAACGTTTATGATACTTACATGTTTTGTTCAGCAAGATAATCTTCACAAATGAACACCACTTTTATGATTTTTTGAAGTGTAAATGCAATCGCCAGAAGATAATGTTATATATAAACAAACTACAACACGGCTGCATGAGCGCAAGTATACACAACGAGGCTGTAAAGGCGGACGAGACGGCGTGATGACGTTTAGTAGTCTCATTTAGCCACTTGTTAGAAACCGCCTTTTTTAAGACACATAAATTCTCAAAATTCACAAGTGGGGTATTAATTGGTGTATTTTATATTGTAGAACAAAACATTAAAATCTCTTTGTTAACCACAGACCTTATTTCAGGCATATAACTAAAAACCCATTAAAAAAAAAAACCCATTGACTTCCAGACGAAGGAACTGGAAGTGCTAAAATGCTAACTCATTTCCGGGTTTTACGACTCATTCCTGTAGCACTCTATTGGTTGGAATGGATCTGAACTGGTTAACATGGTTGACAATGGGACACATTGATGGAAAGACAAAGAAGGTATTAGGGAAGACTGCTACACTATCACAGTTAAGGAGTCTGTATGCTTCAAATGAAGTGCTTCTTGTCTAACAGTAGCTGAAACAGCTTCAGGTGCTTTACCAGCACCCGCTCAGATAACATGAGATGAGATAAGGTTTTATTCACCCCCCGAGAGAAATTGTTGTGCAGCAGTTGCAGTACAAAGAAGAAAAGAGTGCAAATATAAAATATCCAATATCAATAAGGTGCAAATTCAAAATGCCAAAAAATACACAGTAAATAGGTAAGGATCATATGAGTAGTTGCATACAACTATGTGTGTATAATAGTCTAAGAAAACCAAGACGGATTGCAATCAGATGTGTGATCTGGCAAACAGAGAAGCATATACTCAGGGCCGGCTCTGGCCTTTTTGGGGCCGTAGCCTAAATTTGGATTTTGGATTTTGCCCCCCACCCCACCCCCATATTTAAATAACTGTATTTATTAAAATATAAATAAACAATTGGTCCCTGATATTGTTGGCTTATAGTGTTTAGTCAGTTTTACTACAATGAGAGTTACAGGGGTGAAAAGTGAATTTTCTGAATTGTTTTTTACTTTCTTTCTTCATCAAATTTTGTGTCTGTAACCAAGGTTGAATGCCTTTGGCATTCATGGCCCCTTTGTACGATTGAACACATCTCCCCCCTCTCTATGATGACAGTTTTTTTGCTTTGCCTTCGAATGTTAACTTTCGGAACAGGCGTAAACACTTTACCTTTAGACGTGTTTGAACAACTCTCCATAAAAACCCGTTTCTTTCAAGCATACCCCAACCTTTAGTCTGTAATTGTTGACCCTGCTGTCAGTTGATATCAGATGAGGTTACAACTTTTGTTACTCCAAAATGTCACATTTCTTGGAAGTACTAAAAGCAGCGTTGCTTCTAGCTTTAAGTTTGAGCTAGTTCAAGATTTTACGCTGGATTTAAAATATTTCGTTGGCCAAAAAGGTCAGAACGTTCCTCAGCCCACAGGAGGACCATGTAATCCTTTAGCTGCGGCAATCACCAAAACGCTGCTTCCACTAAATCCGATTGAGTGTCTGTTGGTCGGTTACCTGCACTATGTAAATACTGTAAATGACGAAAGGAGCAGGTTTGGGCAAGAAGAAACATCTGAAGCCTCAGGGAACTCAGGATTCCTCACATTCATCTACAGGTCATAAGAGATTATGTGTGAGTTTCAGTGTTCAGGACAGGAAATTCGTGACTGCTGCTCATTACCAGCCTGTTGTTTTAGGGTGAGGTCACCATCAGCATCTCTTTTGCAAGGTCACAGTTTTCCTTGAACTGACTTTTCCCCTCAAACAATTGGGGATTCGACACAGCAGTGAGCAGGTTCACGAGAAATTCACCGTGTGCCTCAGAGTGTTGTGCTTCACACTTAAATAAGTATTTGCTCAAGGAAAATATATTTTTCATGTGACATTCAGATGGTAGGCCTACTGTGGCCTGAAACCGAACTGGGTGAAACTGGAATGCAGGGTTTGGGGGCTTTGTTGCCCCGCACCACCACAACGCCCCTTGTGACTCCCGTGGATTTAACATGAATATTGGCTAAATGTTTTCCGGCGTTTTCTGTTGCCAGTGAACGAGACCACTTATCTTCGACGTTTATTCTGGGCTACTAAAAATATAAAACACTTTTCTGTTAGTAAACATAATGATGTATTTTTGTGGTGGAGTGTATTTCTAGGTCGAGGCAGAGTAATTCTCCATTTTTATAAATGGCTAAAGAAAATACGAGTTTCTCTGAATATGTACAGTCACTCACTCTCTGTCTTTTCATCACATGTCCACCCAAAAACCTGCATATGATAGCACTTAAAACAGATTTATATCTCACACACATCATAAATCCAAACCAAACACACTCAAGTTAACTGCACCCTGGAAGTTCAATAAAGTAGACTAAACAGAAAGAAAAAAGCAACATCTCGGTTTCAGATTTTGCGAAGTAAACGTATTCCAGGCACTTGTATCTTCTATCTCGTCCTCCCAGTCACTACCCAGAGTTCATGACCATAGATGAGGGTTTGAACGTAATTGACCGGTAAATTGAAAGATTAGCCTTAAGACTCGGCTTTGTCTTCAACATAACAGTCCGAATAAGGCTGGATCCCTCTCTCACACTTGGGGAATGGACTTGCCCTCTGCTGACTCTGATCTTAACCAACATAAAGCAGAGATGCAAACCTGACGTCATGATATGACAGCTCGTTAGTCACCACATGACTAATGTTGAAGTATTTTATCTGCCTAGATTCACACTGACACACAAGACAGACATTTGGGCAAAGGTCAGGGCTCGATGAGGCAGATATTTAAGTGTCAGCTCCAACATCCTAAGAAATACAAAAAGGGACCCTTTATTCAAATGTCAGTGTCACTTGGATAAGCTTTCACCTCAGGCGGTGGCAAAGGACACTGAAGAAGAGAGGTTGGTAGCTGGGACCAAAGAGGGAATGAAAGAAAGGATGAAAGGAGGGGAGGAAACCATAATGAGGATAAAAGGGAGAGGTCTGAGTGTTTCATCATGAGGGTGATTAATCACCATCATGTACCATTAGTGAAAATATATTCTGTAATCTAGTTGGATGACTGGCTTGTGTTTGGGCGTGTGACTGTTAAATATTTGTTTGAATCACTGAACATGCACCGTTCCCTAGAGGGCCCGGAGCTCCGACTGTTTGCAAACGAATGACACTCGCAACTGACTGAGAGCTCAACCAAACTGAGAAGTGAACGGATGGTTTCAGGAAGTGATTCAGTTCAGTTTGTTCACCCAAAAGTTTGCGAACGACACAACAGTCTCAGGTTGCCTGTAGGGCTGCCCCCAACTAATCGGTCGTTTTGGTCTTAGTCGACTGAGATTTCTTTTGTTGATTAGTCATTTTTTAACGCTTTTTTCATGACTTATTTCTAAGGAAGTTATGAGCACATCTCTGGTGAACACAAGATTAGGAAATAGGTGCTTTTGCGTGACTCTTTGTGGAGAAACCCCGTTTTACAGATCTGTCGATTAAATCAACTAATCGGTTAGTCGACAAAAAAAAAAAAATATTAGTGTTCGTTTACAGCCCTTGTTGCCTGGCAACTGGTCTGATAACCCCCCGGTAAAATGGCATATTTTTGTACAAGCTAAACCAGCGCACAGAAAGTTTTCTAACATGTAGGGCATCCTATATGGCACTGCGTCATGTTTTCTCCATTTTAAGGGCACCGTAGAGGGCACTTCATCATCTTTTCTCTATTTAAGGGCATCCATTAATGCACTGCATTTCCTTTTCTCCACTGGGAGGGCACCCAAGAGGGCACTTTATCACGTTTTCGCTTCTGGAAGGGTGCTCTATGGCAGATCTCGGTATACGAAAATGAACTGCATACACAGTAACCTACATAGGGTATTGTATATTTAGTTAATTTTCATAAAACAAAACAAAAATGACACATTAAAGATGGCAGTTTTTGTAATACAATAAGATGTGAATGAATAAACATCAGTCATTTCAACAAAAGGAAAGACATGCTGTGGCCCATTCCACCAAATGGAAATAGCTGTTGGACTATGTAAAGCCATTTACCAAGATCTGATGTAACTGTCCTCTGTGCATTTTAGGATGAGCACTTCCTAGAAATCTGGCTTGGGCAAACGAGGATACATGCCTTAGCTAAACCCCTGCTGCTAAGGTTACTACTCCAAACTAGGACTTTATTACTTTACTTAGTTAATAGGCTATATAACACAGATGCAGACTGGGCAAAGACTTCTACTTTTAGAGCATATCACTCATGTTTTACCTCAGTACATGTATGCTCTAAAAGTAAAACGTAGAACTGAAACCACTTTTAATGTTTGTCTCACGTTTTCTGTCCGTTTCCCCTCGACTTTTTTCTTTGCTTTCTCTATTCTATACATCCTTGTGTCTCTGCTTGTTTCTGCAATTTCTAAATTTTGCTTTTTTCCTTATAAATGCCGTTATTCAATAACTTTAATCCAGTCAGCCAGGGAGGAACGCGATGTCTTGCTACACAAAAAAACAACACAAAAAAACTGGACCCAACCCACCATCACAAGACCCGCGTTATAGTTAACACATTCATCAGACGCTTTTCAGCTCAAATCGAAATGATCACAGAAGAGATCTTCATGTCCCAAATGTAATGGAAAAAAAGGGAGAAAATTAGATTTGACTTTTCGAGGAACAAAGTTAGCAATGTTTGCTCCCTGCGTATGTTCATCTTAGGAGGCTCAAGGCCCGTTAGGTCAGTGTCCGGCCCGCCGTCCCCTCCCACTGACATTATCCCTACTTCATCCGCTCATCATCTCACACGCCGATCTGCTCATATCCATCCTCGCTTCACTCCTTTCCCCTCTTTCCTTTCCCTATCCGCTTGTGTCTAAAGCCACACACAGGAAGCGTATTATGTAATTCTTAAATAACCCACACAAACTCTAGTAACCTCCTTGTTTCACAGAATCAATAGAATTTGGTCAATTTGCTTTACAAATAATTTTTTTTCTTTTGCAATTTAAACATCGTTCAGCATTGAAAGCTCAATCTCCTCTATTAATATAAACCGTCAAATCTCCCCAAATCATTAGTCCAATGCAAACAAAGTTTATGAAGTGTGCATGTATGTAACTTCCTAAGCTCTTACTCCATCAGTCTGTTTGCCCATTTCCCTCTCCGTGTCCAAACCCCAGTGCTAATCGCTCCCTAGCAAACAGAGCCGGGTAAATTGCCAACATCCTTGGCTCGCCTGCTCTCCACGCTCACTGAAGCTGTTAATCTGGTACAAGCTTAGAGCTGCCGCACAGAGAAATTCACATAGTGTAAATGTAGGCACAAATGTCCGAGGGGTCGATGAAGTGTGTCTTGCATGCGGTGTGTGGGAGCCACAGGGAGCTGCAGGCTCACGCCCCCTGAGCTTTTAACTCCTGAGGGATTGGTGCAGATAATCGGCCTCAGCGTGGCAGCGTCTTAGCGGGAGCACAGACGGGTTTCCTCAGCAGTGACGCGACTGCACCATTATATCATGTACTGTTGTGGAGATGATTTACTCACAGGGATAGGGTAAATGCCACCGGGCAAGGAGGGTGTATGCCCCATGATCCCCAAAAGGCACAATTTAAACTGCATTTAAACTGGCAACATCTTCCCAAATTCAATGAATATACTGTACATGCCAGGTCAAATTGAAATGATCAGATGTGTGAGGTGCACATTATTTTTGAGGGTGTGCATAAAGGGGAAAGTGTATCTGTGTTCGGAGTGGACAATACTGATTACAGAACAGTTTAGGGATGTACCGGTTGCAAAATTGTGGGCCGATACGGATGTTTAAAATAAAAATTTGGCTGTTTTGTTGTTATTTATTTTGTTGTTATTTATTCCCCCTATGGTGCCAGGGAAACTGACATCTTCATTAGAACAAAATAACTGAACTGTAATTCAGCCCTTCATTCATATCTTGAATGAGTGCAAAGTAAATCGCACAAATTTATGAAACAGGCTATAAAATAACCTTCTTTCTCAAGAAAAATAACTGCTTCAAAAGCCCCTTAGCTGGTGTACCTACCTACTACTAACTACCTACTGAATAAGAGGAATGTATCACTGTCCCTTGACCTCTGACCTCAAGATATGTGAATGAAAATGGGTTCTACGGGTACGCACGAGTCTCCCCTTTACAGACATGCTCATTTTATGCTAATTCCATGCAGTTATTTCAATGCAGTATAAATGTGTTATTTTCACCTATTCTAAAATGGTGTGTTTGAATATTTCTGCATACTGGGGTCCCTAAACTGTCTTAGAACTACATAAATTGGGTCTCACTGTGAAGCTGAGACTCTTGTGGATCCAATGAGCCCAACTGTATTCATGTGTGAATATGATAGTAGCCATTTCATTGTAGTGAGACCACTGAATTTTGGTTTTCCTTTACATAAGTAAATACATTTTCATCATAGCTTGATGCAGAAAAGACAGAAATTGGTGCATAAAAACTCACCAGAATGCAGGAAATGAAGTGTTTGACACTCAAAATTTTCTGGGGGAGGACCACTAGACCACCCGCTTAATATGTGCCCCCCCAATGTTGAAACAAACCTACACCCTTGACTGTACACAGGAAACATTCTCATTGGGGGCTGAGCTCCCCTGAATGTCTGATCCTAGAATCGCCCCTGTTCCTCCCTCAGTTTTTGACCATCAGCTGCCTTTTCTGTCCTCTCCACCCTCCAGCTCTCTGCTTACTCTTTCTTTATTGTCTCTCTCCATCATCAAAATATTTTGCAGAAATCCTTTACTCTGCTTTAATCTTTCACTGCAGAATCCTGATGCCAATTGTAACATTAAAAAGTAAAGATCTGGTTGTGTTTGTGCAGAGGTAATAGTACAGTAGCAGCGCAGGCAGCTTCAGATTTTGCATTTTGATACTTTGCAAATGAATCATTTCACCGCAAAACAAACTCCTACGCCAACACTTCATTGCATGCAGCAGGAGAGAACGTGTGTGTGTGTGTGTGTGTGTGTGTTTGTGTGTGTGTGTGTGCACGTGCTTCTGTGTGTTGTTGTCAGTGGAGCCTGTGGCGGTGTAAGTCAGATCATGTCGGGGATTGTTTCTGTGTGTGTGTGTGTCTGACCTTTTGAGTGATTTGGCCCATCATGAGGAATTTAAAAAAAGTGTGTGTGTAACTCGTATGAGCAAGTGCATGCACATCATCTCTCTAAATCAAAGTCTACTGTTTATCAGACCTGGTGCCAAGATAACCATAGAACAGGGATACTCAACTTGCTTTGCCCGGGGGCCACTTTTGCAAAATGACAAAACAAACATTTAACTGGGGAGGGGGGGGGGCGGACTTCCTTGGAACTGTTTTTGTTTTATAAATAAGCTCTATTGTGAATTAGAAAATGGTTGGCGGACCACCCAGCACCCTATCGCGGGCCAATGACCGTTATTTGAGTATCACTGCCACAGAGCAATAAATGAATCAGAACAGCTGGTGTTTGTCAGCCTGGGTACCTAAAAATGACATTCCCATTAGGGCTGTCAAAGTTAACGTGATAATAGCGCGTTAACAAAAAAGCTGTGGGGTACGCACATCCGGAAGGTTTTTAAAGGTGCTGGATCAACACAAGGCAAAAAAATCTGAAAACAGGATCCGCACACTGCATTGGGAGCTCCCAGCAATTTTAATAAAGCAACGTTTCAATCTAACAGAGATCTTCGTCAGGCATTGTCAATAATAACGCGTTAACGCAAATTCGTTTTAATGCCACTAATTTCTTTAACGCATTAACGCAACTTGCGATTTTTAGGTTGTAGCGGGCTCAGTTTTAAAGCGAGAGTGATCCTGGCATAATATGAAACTAGAAAACTTAAGGAATTCATTTGTACCAATCAACCGTTATACTAGCTTGTCGCAAAGGGGAATAAATAACGCTCCAAACTTGCGCTAAATTTTGGCAAGGAAAAACTAGCATGGCCATTTTCAAAGGGGTCCCTTGACCTCTGACCTCAAGATATGTGAATGAAAATGGTTTCTATGGGTATATACAAGTCTCAAAATCAGCTTGCTTCTCATGTAGTGTGTACCCGGCATTACACTGTTATTATTACCCTAACCTAACTAGTTTCACTCCTCATGCCTAAACCTAGCCAACCAACCCAACCAAGGAAGGCATTCAAGGCAACAAGACGGGAAGGTCCGATGATGTCATTCTGCATAATAAGTAGCCATGTGCTTCTGTTTGTTACACGGAGAGTGTGTATTTTCGGAGCAATGGACTTTCCGAACAATGTTCTGTTGGAACAATGGGCAGCCCGCCGATTTACAACGTTGGTCACGTGTTTAACTGCAACCGTAATCCAGGGGAAAATACGTTTCCCTCAGAACGTAATTGAGAATGCAGTTTAGTTGTAATTTTGTAGGAGACGGGGTTGGTGTGTGCACACCTCCCAATTAGCCTCAAAAACAGCACTGTATATATGATTAAATATGTGCCGAAACTCTTTCCATGTGTTTGTGTGTGCGCGTGCATGTTGGTGGTTGTTTGTTTTTGTGGGAATGCTGGAAGGTCATAGACCGTGCCGAACTGCAAGCCAATTCAAACAAACCACAAAGCCGGCCTCATCGCTTCAAGGCAAACACAGACATTTGATATTTCTGCAATCAGAAATAAAAATATATTTGGAAATATTTACAGGGTGAAAGGCAGTCAGAGTGGTACCTGGTTTACAGTAATCCTGTGTGTGACTGACAGATTACAGTGCAGATGTGATGTACTGTAAGCTCATCGGGGCGTGGTGGTTATAACATGTCTCTAATTGGAGAAGAGAGAATAATTGAACACACGCCCCTCAACTGCATCCTGGTGTAAAGGGCATGAAAAGGAAAACTGGTGTTTACCGGCAGTGGAGGAGTAGCGTGTTAGAGCAGGACAGACGCCAGCCCGTCTGTCTGATTAACATGCAGTAATGATAGAAGCAGCCTGGTCGATGTCTGGCAGCGAGGCAGCAGAAAGGGAGCCAACAAGTGGAGATATGCCAAGACGGGGAATAGGAGGATAAGAGAGAAGAAAGGAGGGAAAAATTACGGCTACATTTTGGCATCTTTTGGTGAATTGTTTTGGTTTTCCAGCCCACAAAATCCACTCTCATCACCTCATTTCGAAACAGTAGCAGGCAGCTGTGTGAACCTGCTGTACACTACGTGCTCAGCACCAAACAGCAGACAGACACAGTTAGAGACTAGCTGGTGATCATAGCTGAGCATTTAGGTACAGAGACTTTGTGTTAATAAAGATGGTTGGTACCAATGGATTCCTTAGGTTTTCTAGTTTCATATGATAACAGTATCTTCACTCTAGATCTAAAACTGAGTCCGCTACGACCTTAAAAATTACAAGTTGCGTTAATGCAAAATTAGTGGCGTTAAAACAAATTTGCGTTAACGCATTATTATCACATTAACTGTGACAGCCCTACTCAAAACCTACCTATTCTCCCCACATTAGACTCTGTATATCATACCGTAAATTCTCAAATAGTGTCCTTTACCTCTTATATTAGAGACGTGCCTTCATTTCTAATTTCCCATTTTCCCCACAGTTAATGCAAACTCAACAACTCCTCCATGTTTCTCTGTTGTCTTGATAAATTCAGTAAAATGTCCATTTCCACTGCACTAATTCCATCAGTACAGCAACAGAGTGATGTCAGACGTTCCACTTTGCCTGAACGATGTTCAGTTACCATGAATGAAATTCAACACTTCCTCCAGAATTTTCAGTCTTGCAGCCTTCATTTTATATCTAGGCTTTTAATGTAAAAAAAACAAAAAAAACAGGAAATGTTGTTTTGTTGGCGGTAGCTTAACATCAATCAGAAGTACGGCAAAAAAGAAATGACTGGAATCAATTGTATGAAACATTATTTGTGTTAAAAAAGAGAACCTGATAGACACAGAGTGCAACACATTCTCACTCCCAACTCTTCAAATACTGACGCTCGATCAGTGGCCCTACGCTTCAAACTATGACGCTCTAGATACCCCTCTAGCGTCAGCTTTGGACGTGTTGGAAACGGCGTCAGTTTCAGCTCGTTACATGCATAGTGTCTTTTCAAAATAAACCTACAGTTTCCGCTCGTTACATGCAGTGTCTTTTCAAAATAAACTTCTGTGTTCACAGGAAACATGCAGTTTCCGCTCATTACATGCATAGTGTCTTTTCAAAGTAAACTTCTGTGTTCACAGGAAACATGCAGTTTCCGCTCTTTACATGCATAGTGTCTTTTCAAAGTAAACTTCTGTGTTCACAGGAAACGTATAGTTTCCGCTCGTTACATGCATACAGTCTTTTCAAAATAAACTTCTAACGTGGGTTAACTTAGTTTTTTTAGGGTTAGGTTCAGGCAACAAAAGTACTTGGTTAGGGTTAGGAAAAGATCGTGGTTTTGGGCTAAAATAAGTATTTTTGTTACGTAAGTAGTAGTAGTAAGTACGGTTGTTATGTAAATTACGTACGCGACGTTAGTTACGTAACAAAAGTAAGGTAAACTAAGTGTACATTGACTTGGGTTCACACGGGACATAAACAGTGGTCTCCTGGGTGAAAGTCTATGTTTGTTTGACCCAACTGACCCCAAGATTGGTGGTTGCCAAATGCAGCTGATGTCATTTGGCACTACAAAAATTGATGCACGCTGGCATGTGGGTACCATAACATGTACGAAATACTGTGATGCACCCAGAGAATGGGGAGGAATAAGAGGAAGAAAAGAAAGTGTCAGGTACATGGAAAAAAAATTTAATTTATCAGGAGAATCAGGAGAGGTATTTGGAAGAGGAACAATTTAAATTTGGATATGCCAGGGGGGCAAAATGAGGCAAAGGGCGAAATAAAGGTGAGAGAAGATTAAGCCATTTTAAGAAGTTGGAATGAAAACGGCAGTGACCAACAAATCACCGTCTAACCTCTGGACTGATTGTATCTGGGACGCCAGCCTGGTAATCTACTGGCAGTAATGCTTAATAAGGAAAGCCAACTGCTGTCAAATGCTACAGAAGGAAAGGAAGTTAATGAACTTCTTAGTCTCTCAGGCAACAATGTTAATGTCAAAATAACTAATGAAGCATAACGGCACAATATTAACAGTCCAACTTCATCCATTTATCCTGGCCCCAAATAAGTACCTTTTGATAACTTTCCACAGTGCAATCCCAGCAGTGAAATCAAAACACTGAATGCTACTTGAATTTGGCTCGTCGTACTTTGAGTCAACAAATCTTACAAGCCTGTTTTCACAGCATGTTTTCAGGTGGATGCTGTTAAAGACGTACAAATAGCACAGCAGCACCGAGACGCTATTTGCTTGGCAGTGCAGTTAGAGGTGCATTTCACTCTTTGCGGGTGTTTTGAGAGTTACACGTTTTCTTTTTGTCTCATTTGTGCAGGTTTAGCGGCCGCAAAAGCTGCACAGTCCTTTTGTGAATTCGCCCCCTGAGCGTCTTGCTTCAGCAAAAGTAAGTGATGATTTAAGTTATCCACTTCAATGACTTCATGCACTCTTTCTTTGTAAAATGTCACAGATTTCAAACCACAATCAACTGATTCAAGTTTGGTTGTGACTGGTTGCTTTATTTATTTGGGTTTCCTCGACTTCTACATTTTACACTGTACAGTCTGTAGAGTCGATAAAACACAGGTCCACACTTTGCAGCTATACTGAACCAGCAAACAGTCGAGGTGTTTGAGCAGCAGAGAAGGCTGAGGATTAAAAAAACACAAGTACTAAACCAGAATTAGTGCTGATGAAATGTTTGATAAAACTTTGGTTAGTTTAGTTTCATATGATAACAAAAACAAAACGTTTTTTATGTAATTTACACTGCATTAGAATATTATGTTTATACTCAAAACAATTGCAAACACAAAAATAAGACTATTGTGTGATAAACTGTTAAAAAGTGAATACGTTTAATGCTTAAGTTTTCGGATGAATCACAGAATCTAGCTATGATTAAAAAATGCCCTGTGTCGCCTCTTAAAGGGGAACTATGCCCAATTTCAAAATTCATACATGTTATTCGTACAGTACGGTCTAAGACAGTCTAAAAAATATTAGTAAACATGAACAAATCTCTCCTAAATCCAAAAACTAAAGCTAAAATTCAAACTTTTGATGTCACTGGGTATAAAGGTTGGAACTGCTCCATAGACAATGATATGGGAGAGATGTTATAGATGTCACTGAGAGCAGCCAGGGGAATGTTCTGAGTATGTGGGAACATTTTCTGTTTCACAACTGAGAACACTACAATAGAATAAAGCTCATTTGGGTAAAAAAAAGAAAACAAACATTCTGTGGGTCCATAAAATCAGTCTCCTGATGCTTTTTTTTGCAAATTACTTCACTTATCGTGATTTTAGTGCTGTATACATTATTATAAATGATAAATTACGTATATTGTTGCTTTTTAAATGACAAAGATGACAGTTTTAAAACTAATTAAATACTTGTTTATTGTTATACGCACAACATGAAGGCAATGAGGCACAGCTTGTTTTTTCAACTGAGGCGCTTTGGTTGCATGTGGTTGCTATGATACGGAATATCCGCAGAAGTAAAAATGTCGGCACGAGGTAGAGTACTTGCTCTGGATGATGGAAGGCTGAAGCGCGTAGAGAGAGAGGACGGACCTGCCGGTCTATGTGTATTAATTTCTCCTCATTTTTGTTGTTGTTGTTGTTCAGCACTTGTAGCCTACATGTAGGATCTGGTCTGTGTGATATTTGTCCCGCCCCTCCTTCTTTGTGATTGGACAGCTGGCTAAAAAGTGACAGTGACGAGTGCAGTGCTTTATTCAAAGTTGAACATTCAACTCTCTGCAAGCAGAAAAAAACACCCAACGTAACGCGCTCAGCGCAGGATGGATGTTCAGCGCCTCGTCACGCTGCTGCCGTTTGTAGTAAAGTGTGAATACGCGGCGCTCCCATTGCAAAGACCTCAAAAACGACAAAACGTGAACTTGAACGTGAAAAGCGGTTGTGGTGGTTGCTTGCCATCTCCTGCGGTTGGCTTGTCAATAGCGCAGTATTGCAATATTGCGGTTATTGCGACAGCTATAATTCTGACCCCAATGACATGCATCAGTGCCTGAGGTTCCCTGAACCCGACTTTGGTAAACACACACTGGGCTGAAATACACAACTGCGGTCCAGTGTGGACCACCAACAGTGTATGGCCAGTTTCTCTGAAACACTAAACTACTAACTGCTTAAACCACTTTTGCACACAAATTAAATGTGGCAATAGGGAGAAACTGTATTGGTCTTTCATGTTCAGGCAATATAAGTCAAATCCTGAATTAAAATCTACCAGCTGCAGTCATAGTCAATATCACGCAAGATTATCTAAAATCAAAAGAAATACACCCCTGATCCATTTGTTGAGCGCTTGTGGCTCCAAGCGGAAACCCGCTGGCTCAGGAAACCACAACTGTACCAAATTGCGAAGGTGGCGATGGATGGTGTGCTTTGCGGTTACCGTGGAGACCCCAGTGATGATGCAGTCAGGGCGCTTAGTGATAGGGCTTAGCGAGCAGTGTGCGAAACCGGCAAATCCTCCAGAGGGATTTTCACCCGGCGATGTCTGAGCCCTAATACTGTCCAATTGACTCCAGATGTTACGGCACACAGAGAGAGAGGGGAAATGACAGCTAGATCCAGTCTGTAGCTCAGTTTCCAGGCAAGTATTTGTTCTGGAAATTACAATTCATCAACACACAAAAAACTGAACAGGCATATCAACAGTTGACTGGCCCAAAAGAGATTTGCTGGAGGTGTCAACACACGGATATGCTTGGAATCAATGGAATGCCGAACGGCTCCATTTAGTTACACAGCTATTTACAAGTGGCTTCTGTGGTCCTGGTGAAATCACTGCGAAATGGTAGAAGGCCAAAGTGTTTTTATGCAGCTCAGGAAAGCCAAACAGATGTTTATGCATCATTTCCAAAGCTCACATAAAATTAACTTGTTGAGCGTTAAATAAAAACATTGCTAATATTCAGCATTTGTAAGAGAGAGAACAATACAAAGTTGATTGCGCCTGATCTATCTGGATTTTTCAATCTCAAACTCCCCATCGTGTGGTCTGTTGTGAGAGGGGGAATGAGGGAAATCTGGAAAAGCCAGAGAAGTTTTGCATGTTTTCCACTGATCAAGGAATTCCTGAAACTTTCTGGAAACTTTCAAGCGTTGGATTCCACACAAGTGGCACCTGTGGTGCAAGTCAAAGAGATTATCAAGGAATTTAAAAAATGATAATGTGTTTAACCACTTGGTTGACACTTTTGTTACATTAGAAACCCGACTGGAATTAGATATTCAGAAAGCAGGTACAAATACAGCTTTAACTCGTGGATGTGCTTTTATATAGATGAAAGAAAGGTGTGCCGATGTCGTGGTGGGAACCCTGGTGTGGTTTCAACGGGACAGTTTTACTTATTTCCTGTATCTCCTACTGTCTTTCTCTTGTATTTTACCTTGCTTTAGCCTCAACATCGTCTTGCTAAAACATTAAGGTTCTCCTTTTCTAAAACATGACATTTAAAGTAATAGTTCAACATTTTGGGAATGAAGCTTATGAAAAAGAACGTATGTTGCCAAGAAGTGAAAGTCAATTGTTCGTACCATTGCAACATCAGCGCCCAGCAGCAAAGCAATGCTTCCGCCATTTTGGACTGAAAGTGACCACTGGACGCCAATAAAACGTCCACCTAAAAAGTGCCCTACAAAGTAAAACAAAATTATTTCTATTCTATTATCATATTCTACCAAAATGGCCTGTTGCACAATAAAATATTATAAATATAATAAGCGTTGTCAGTCCAAAATGGCGACCGCAGTTTTTTCACCGAGTTTCGTCTCTTTGCTTCTATACACTTTGCTTATAAGCTTTCTTTCCACGAGTTGGATTTGCAAATTGATAGCACTCTCATGTCTGTGTGATAAATATGAAGCTATCCCCAGAAGCCGCTGTTAGCTTAGCTAACACACATTTAATCTGTGTAAAAACTGCAGCGTAAAAGCAACACGTGGTTTTACGGGGGTTTATGTGCCTATTTCTTGGCCAAGCGCCAACTGAACTATTCCTTTAAGTCATTTCATAGTTAAAATTTAATTTCATGTGGGCAGAGAGAAGTTACCATAGGCTACTTAACACCACATTTCATTTGAGCAAATAGAGTAAATTTGAAACCCCGCTTTGTGATTTACTGTAGGCTAAAACACAATTTCTGAAACTAGGGCCCGACACACAAAAACCAAAAACATATACACAAAATACAAAATATCTTACATCTCTTGCAAAAGCATACACTTCATTCAAAACTATATGCATAAGGTTAGGCATTGACCTTGAATTGTTAAGGTCAGGCATTGATCTCAATTAGTTAAGGTTAGGCATTCGCCTCTAATGGTTAGGTATTGACCTTGATTGGTTAAGGTCAGGTATTGGTCTCAAATGGTTAAGGTTAGGCATTGACCTCGAATAGTTAAGGTTAGGCATTGACCTTGAATAGTTAAGGTTAGGCATTGACCTTGAATAGTTAAGGTTAGGCATTGACCTCAAATAGTTAAGGTTAGGCATTGACCTTGAATGGTTAAGATTAGGATAGGTCGTCGAACAGTGAGTCTTGCAAGAATTTTTACAAGTATTTGCTGTAGATATGGACTATGAACACAAATACAATGTGATTATTCTCAATACTCATACTCAAAACAGTATCAGTATCCATTGTTGTGCATACCAAAGAGCAAACCTGAATCCTGTTTATAGTGTTCATGCTCTGAATTCTACGTGATCTAATTGGGTACAGGTGTTTTCACAGGTGCATTCTGGTTGTAGGTGATTGTTAATTCAGTGTGGTATTCCAGTGCAGTGTTTAGTAGATAACCGTGTTTTTGAATTTCAAACTTGGTTTAGCATGCCTGGTCAATAGATGCTACATGAGTTAGCGGTGTCAATAATTGTGCCACAGGTACCAGTTTTTGTGTCTTGGTAATTGGCAAAAAGACTGTAAGACAGGCGGCTTGTCCTCCTTGTCTTCCTCCAACTCACACCATGCTCTCTTTTCACCCCCAGGGTGTTAAGGTTAGTGAAGGGAAGGGCCGAATTCCAATCATAACAGTGAATTACCCTCTGAATGTCTGGCTGTCTCCAGCCAGGTGAGTCATCTGCATCATCCCTTGAGCAAACTAGTTTGTGTACGTATGTGGTTGCAAACGCGAGCGTCTTTGGTGTGGTGTGCGTTCCTGCGTGTGACAAGACAATGAAAGTGATGTTAAAATGGAAAGTGGGAGATAAGTAAGCATGTTAAGGTCAAAATGTTTTTTGTGTGCTCGCACAGAACGGGTGTATGTTCTAACACAGAGTACATGTACGTACATATGTACATACCTACAGGTACACATTCCTTCACCTGACTAAATCAAACGAGAACACACACCTTGCAGCAAGTCTGACAACATAAACCAGGGAGAGAAGAGAGAATATTCCTGTTGATTCTGTAAATACATTATCACTATTCCCACTTACAGAAATTGTAAATCATTTATACTCTAAAGGCAACCTGTCGGAGCCAGACAGAGGGTTTTTCCCAATGGGGTTCTGTACTTGTGACTGCAATAAATGTTGAAAAGTTGACAGTGTTTTCAAACGTGACCCCCATTTGATCCTTTAACATTCAATGTGACTTGGTACAGTAATGGGCCTTAGTGTGGATTAGAGCAAGAGAAACTCGCAATCAGTCATTGGTATGACTTTCTGTTATTTCCAGGCTTTAGATGGCGTAATAGTGAAATTACAGTTAAGTTCCTTATTGTATTGGCAAGCCAACCAGAGGTCCTGGCAGGACAATGGACTTAATAGCTGGTCACTGTCTGTCAACGAGTCCATCCATTAGCTAAAACCCACAATGGCAAGTATCAAACAAACTTCCTGCAGAATAGCCTCCCTTCTAAATCATCATGCTCTCACCCATGACGGGTCTCAAACGAACCCGAGTAAAACATTAGTACAATACAAAACTAACATTTCAGAATCGCCAGTCAAATTTGTTCACATTTGTGTGATTTCACCTCACAACTTGGAGAAAATAAACTTAGTGGCTCCAAATGGCAATGATTTCTAACTGCGAATTTTGAGCTTTAACGCTTGAACTTTAACATCAGTGGACTGCACACAAACCCTGCTGGTCAGCGAAGAGGGGGGGATATCTAAAGTCCACCAGAGAGGTAACTTAGAGGCACCCTGTTGAGTTTTTTACCTGTAGTAGTGCCATGTTGCAATGTCAGCGAGCAGCGAGAAAGTGCATTGCACAATGCACTTTCCTGCCAATGCGTTTACATCACTCTCCTGATCTACCACATGCCAAGAAATGCAGCTATGCAAACGCAGGGAAAAAGTACACTGCAGGCAAGTAAACTTAAAGTTCCCCTCCAGACACGTTTTAAAGTATGTAAAAAATACTATACATTTATTATTTGGTTAAACATGGTTTTCCCACATAACTCTAACTCATTGAGAAATTCTGGATCTATTAATATTAAAATATGCAAATATCACAGACCATGCGCCCCACCCAGCAGTGTGCATCAATTAAGAAAAAGCATTAGCTGACTTATCAGAATGGTAAGTGTAGTTAGCATCTTTTATTTGTTTATGTTGTTTGTGAGCTTGATAGCTTGTAACTGGCAGTGGCTGACACAACGTTAGTGGTTGTGAAACATACAATAATATCTAGTGTGATTTTTGGTAGATAGTGGAAGGAAGCTCCAGGGTCCAGTTTACATCCAAAACATCAGTTTTAGTAGTATAATCAAGGTCAGACATTTTGGGGGACATAAACATAAGAAAAACACAGTTTGAGTGGAGGGATCTTTAAAAGATTTACTTATTATCATTATTTACCTATTTTAAGCCATGACGTTTTCCCTTGACCTTGCCTGAACCTAAGTTAGTGGTTTTCTTGCCTGAATATAACTGCGGACGTTTGTCACGTGACGATCACGTGTTTTTTGTTGACATTAGTGACGTGGTTGCTGTAGTTGTTTCCGTACCTGTTTTACTTAGTTTACTTACTTATTTTAAGCCCAACCATGACGTTTTCCCTGACCCTAACTAAGTGGTTTTCTTGCCTAAACCTAACTGCGGACGTTTGCGTGGCTAACAAATGGCATGCGAGAATGTCCGTGTAATATAGTAATATTTATACGCCTTCCCGTAAGACCAGGTTGCTATGTTATTTGCATCAAATGTGATTCTGTGATAGAACATGGCAAAATGTACTTCAAATGGTGGAGAGATCAAAATATCTAATTTGCAAAGCATACACTTCATTCAAAACTATATGCATAAGGTTAGGCATTGACCTTGAATTGTTAAGGTCAGGCATTGATCTCAATTAGTTAAGGTTAGGCATTCGCCTCTAATGGTTAGGTATTGACCTCGAATAGTTAAGGTTAGGCATTGACCTCGAATAGTTAAGGTTAGGCATTGGCCTTGAATGGTTAAGATTAGGATAGGTCGTCGAGCAGTGAGTCTTGCAAGAATTTTTACAAGTATTTGCCGTAGATATGGACTATGAACACAAATACGATGTGATTATTCTCAATACTCATACTCAAAACAGTATCAGTATCCATTGTTGTGCATACCAAAGAGCAAACCTGAATCCTGTTTATAGTGTTCATGCTCTGAATTCTACGTGATCTAATTGGGTACAGGTGTTTTCACAGGTGCATTCTGGTTGTAGGTGATTGTTAATTCAGTGTGGTATTCCAGTGCAGTGTTTAGTAGATAACCGTGTTTTTGAATTTCAAACTTGGTTTAGCATGCCTGGTCAATAGATGCTACATGAGTTAGCGGTGTCAATAATTGTGCCACAGGTACCAGTTTTTGTGTCTTGGTAATTGGCAAAAAGACTGTAAGACAGGCGGCTTGTCCTCCTTGTCTTCCTCCAACTCACACCATGCTCTCTTTTCACCCCCAGGGTGTTAAGGTTAGTGAAGGGAAGGGCCGAATTCCAATCATAACAGTGAATTACCCTCTGAATGTCTGGCTGTCTCCAGCCAGGTGAGTCATCTGCATCATCCCTTGAGCAAACTAGTTTGTGTACGTATGTGGTTGCAAACGCGAGCGTCTTTGGTGTGGTGTGCGTTCCTGTGTGCGACAAGACAATGAAAGTGATGTTAAAATGGAAAGTGGGAGATAAGTAAGCATGTTAAGGTCAAAATGTTTTTTGTGTGCTCGCACAGAACGGGTGTATGTTCTAACACAGAGTACATGTACGTACATATGTACATACCTACAGGTACACATTCCTTCACCTGACTAAATCAAACGAGAACACACACCTTGCAGCAAGTCTGACAACATAAACCAGGGAGAGAAGAGAGAATATTCCTGTTGATTCTGTAAATACATTATCACTATTCCCACTTACAGAAATTGTAAATCATTTATACTCTAAAGGCAACCTGTCGGAGCCAGACAGAGGGTTTTTCCCAATGGGGTTCTGTACTTGTGACTGCAATAAATGTTGAAAAGTTGACAGTGTTTTCAAACGTGACCCCCATTTGATCCTTTAACATCCAATGTGACTTGGTACAGTAATGGGCCTTAGTGTGGATTAGAGCAAGAGAAACTCGCAATCAGTCATTGGTATGACTTTCTGTTATTTCCAGGCTTTAGATGGCGTAATAGTGAAATTACAGTTAAGTTCCTTATTGTATTGGCAAGCCAACCAGAGGTCCTGGCAGGACAATGGACTTAATAGCTGGTCACTGTCTGTCAACGAGTCCATCCATTAGCTAAAACCCACAATGGCAAGTATCAAACAAACTTCCTGCAGAATAGCCTCCCTTCTAAATCATCATGCTCTCACCCATGACGGGTCTCAAACGAACCCAAGTAAAACATTAGTACAATACAAAACTAACATTTCAGAATCGCCAGTCAAATTTGTTCAAATTTGTGTGATTTCACCTCACAACTTGGAGAAAATAAACTTAGTGGCTCCAAATAGCAATGATTTGTAACTGCGAATTTTGAGCTTTAATGCTTGAACTTTAACATCAGTGGACTGCACACAAACCCTGCTGGTCAGCGAAGAGGGGGGGATATCTAAAGTCTACCAGAGAGGTAACTTAGAGGCACCCTGTTGAGTTTTTTACCTGTAGTAGTGCCATGTTGCAATGTCAGCGAGCAGCGAGAAAGTGCATTGCACAATGCACTTTCCTGCCAATGCTTTACATCATTCTCCTGATCTACCACATGCCAAGAAATGCAGCTATGCAAATGCAGGGAAAAAGCACACTGCAGGCAAGTAAACTTAAAGTTCCCCTCCAGACACGTTTTAAAGTATGTAAAAAATACTATACATTTATTATTTTGTTAAACATGGTTTTCCCACATATAAAGTAAGCAGCATCAACTCTTTCTCCCTCATTGAGAAATTCTGGATCTATGAATATTAAAATATGCAAATACCACAGACCATGCGCCCCACCCAGCAGTGCGCATCAATTAAGAAAAAGCATTAGCTGACTTATCAGAATGGTAAGTGTAGTTAGCATCTTTTATTTGTTTATGTTGTTTGTGAGCTTGATAGCTTGTAACTGGCAGTGGCTGACACAACGTTAGTGGTTGTGAAACATACAATAATATCTAGTGTGATTTTTGGTAGATAGTGGAAGGAAGCTCCAGGGTCCAGTTTACATCCAAAACATCAGTTTTAGTAGTATAATCAAGGTCAGACATTTTGGGGGACATAAACATAAGAAAAACACAGTTTGAGTGGAGGGATCTTTAAAAGATTTACTTATTATCATTATTTACCTATTTTAAGCCATGACGTTTTCCCTTGACCTTGCCTGAACCTAAGTTAGTGGTTTTCTTGCCTGAATATAACTGCGGACGTTTGTCACGTGACGATCACGTGTTTTTTGTTGACATTAGTGACGTGGTTGCTGTAGTTGTTTCCGTACCTGTTTTACTTAGTTTACTTACTTATTTTAAGCCCAACCATGACGTTTTCCCTGACCCTAACTAAGTGGTTTTCTTGCCTAAACCTAACTGCGGACGTTTGCGTGGCTAACAAATGGCATGCGAGAATGTCCGTGTAATATAGTAATATTTATACGCCTTCCCGTAAGACCAGGTTGCTATGTTATTTGCATCAAATGTGATTCTGTGATAGAACATGGCAAAATGTACTTCAAATGGTGGAGAGAGCAGAGAGTGTATGATATTCTAACATTGTTTGTGGTATCTATGAACGTCTGTACAAATTTCCATGGCAATCCGTCCAATAATTGTTGAGGAATTTACAGTAAGTGTGGACCAAAGTGGTGGACTGACATTCCCATCCCTAGAGCCATGTCATGGATACAAAAAATCGAGTTTGTCCATGCAGAGAGCTCACTTTGACTTGTTCTCTCTGCCCTGCATGTGACTCAGAGCTTAGTGTTCCAGTTAAGACATCATGGTTATGTGACACAGCATGATGCTAGTCAGATATAGTGAAATCTGAACCAAGTGAATCTAAATTCAAATGTGCAGATGTGTAATAGTTTTGGCTGCTTGGAGGATCGCACAGAAAGCTGGCATAGAAGAGAAGATAGAGTAACAAAAAGACAAATAACAACTTGATTGTTTTTTGGACAGACTCCTCTCTATAGTCTGAATACATGTATTGTAAACACAATGGTTTGAAACAAAAATGGACGTGGGTTCTTTTGCATAAGAAGTGGACGTAGTCAACGTAACGTCTCCCATTGGTTTGTTAGCTACGGTTTTGAAGGCTCGAGTTCTGCATTTTGGCCGTCGCCATCTTGTGGCTGCACTTAGACAATTTATTAAAGGAAATGTTATATATTCCTAGATTTATATATTTAAGTTCTTTTTTAGTTATGACTGACAAAGTAGATAATAAAAGAAAGTTCTACAGCATTCATATATTTGTTCATGTTTTACAAATACCTGAGCCAGGCCATACTGTACACTAATGATAGCACTCAAATCACATCCATATAGGTTTATACAGCTGTTAAAAAAATAATAATAATATATTTGTTTGTTTGTTTTTAACGCACTGGTATCGGAATCGTTATTGGGAAGGAAAAAATGTACATCTCTAGTATTGACTTACTGAATACAGTGTCAGGTAGTGTATTTACGGTGATTTACAGGAAACCCTCATATTGTTAAACAATGCCTTGCCAACCCAATTTGTGGTACAATGAAAGACTTTACCGTTGGCAGGTGCTGCTTAGAGTGGCTGAGAAGCAAAACAGAGACATTTTATAAAGCCCTCCATTTTCCAAAGTGAAATAAGACCAAATTTACAGCCAAATAGTTGACAGGTGATTCATCATCCTGCTTGTGATGCTCTCCGCTGTCAGAGATCAAAAAGCTGAACAATGATGGATAGCACAAAACCTATTGTATTTAAAGGGTAATGTGTATGATAAGGTTCGGGTCAGGATTTGTTTCCTAGATTGAGAGATGAAAGGTATGATAGCCTGTTATTACAGCACAAAGTGCTCACTTGCTGCTGCAGGTTTATAGACGAGAGCCAAAAACAACACCAGCATCGTATTTGGGCAAACTGGAATGATACTGTATATAGCAGGTGGGACAGGAGGCTTTTCTCTGTTGCATCATAACATGTGAGCAAATACTGTATTCTGTACCGGCAAGAAAGTAAAGGAGCTACCATTAAAGGAACAGTGTGTAGCATTTAGGGGGATCTATTGGCTGAAATGGAATATAATATAAGTATGCTTTCTTTAGTGTATAATCACTTGAAAATAAGAATTGTTGTGTTTTCGTTACTTTAGAATGAGTCGTTTATATCTACATACGGAGCGGGTCCTCTTCACAGAGTCGGCCGCCATGTTTCTACACTAGCCCAGAACGGACAAACCAAACACTGGCTATAGATAGGGCCATTCACATTTGCCGTCAGCCACCATAGTTCTCCTACATGCTTGGCACACAGGAGAAGTTTCAGTTGGTTGCAATCTGCAACCTCAGTGTTAGATGTCGCCAAATCCTACACACTGCACCTTTAAAGTTATGACTCATCCTAAGACCGTTGACCCCAAAATGGTTGTATTAACACCTTGAAATATTGATGAATTTCAGGCAGTAGATGTTTTACAGTGTAAACACATACTGTACATGTGCACAGACATGTAACATGGCTCAGGGATGCTTTTATCCAAAGTGCCTGACAGCACAGATAGTGCAGGTGTTTTTAGAACCGGCAGTCCCAGTGGAACAAACAAATATGAACGTTTGAGTGACTTATGATGACCCAAACCTTCACACTCACCTAAACCTCACTTGTAGCATTCTCTCAGACAAAAGGGACAAAAAAAACAAACAAGTGTGAAACATAGTTATTGGTCTAATTTCTGCTATCTTTCCTTTAACCATGGGATACACAGGCAGTAAAAAAAACTTATTTTAGAATCTCAGTCAGATGACAAATAGTGCCCGAGAGAATGAAACAGCAAAACAGATCCTATCGTGAAGAAGTTCATCATGACTTTTGTTCCGGAAGTTCGGTAATTGTGCTGATGCTGTTGTTGACACGCTTGTAGAATCTTTTATCACTTCGGGAGGGTTGATCATGTGCGCCGCATGTGACACATTATGTTAATGACTCATTTGATCCTTATCTAATTTACCCCGCTTTGAGAGCTAATTAGTGCTAATTACAAGAAGGAGATGTGTGGAGTTAATCTAAGGGCTCCAATTTCTGATGCCAACAATGAATTTGAAAGGCTTGGAAGATTCATAAAGCTCATATCTGATAGTTATCATGTCAGTATAAAAATGGCTAAATACCTGGGGATCTCCAGGGGTGCCTTTTATGTCTTTGAAACATACTTATGGGGTTTTCTGTTACTCTGTGGTCCCTCGGCCATTGAACCTGCTAGGGGGCCTCGGCCTAATTACGTAGGTGCAACGGATAGTGCTAGTCCCAAACGGGGCTAATGAATGAATGACATTAGCAAGTAGCTATCTTTTAGCTGCCAAGAGAACAATTTCTACGGTTTAATCTTTCCTACATTCTTTGTTTTGCATCCATCCCCAACTCCAAGCTGTTCTGCAATCACCTGCCACAATCTATCTTTAAAGTCCGCATCCTTGTATTCTTTACATTGTTTGTCATGAAGCGCTTTGTGCCGGGAGATGAAGTGAATGCTTATCGGATGCCATTTTGGATGATGACGTTTGAACGGATGGTGGCTCTGAGTGGTCAGACAACCCTCTTTTGGCTTTTGATGGATGAGAAAAAACACAGAATATGGAACCTGTTACGAAAATTTTAATAACATAATGTATAAACGTAATTGATAAATCATTTTGTGGCTAATTCTTAGTTGAAGTGTCTCCTAGTTAAGGTACTGTACTGTTCTCTGCAACATGGGAAAATACAGTCAACCTTTGGGGGTCGTTGGACTTCTGCGGCTCCGGGGCGGTTGCCCACTTTGCCCGGTTGGTAATCCAGCCCGGGCCCCTGGACTATTAATCCAGGAAATACTACCATCACACACACACACACACACACACACACACACACACTTCCACGCACAGTGACGAAAGGTCAAAGCCACTGTTGAGCCCTACAGTCTATTCCTGTGTCTGTGATTCTATTAGGCTTGGCACCGGATTAGCTTCCCTGATCTCTGCGGCTGATTTTGGTTGGTTATTATGACCTATTACTGCTCCGTCCATCTCTCTCTCACACGTCTAGCACATCCCTCACAGAGTGGTCAGATCGCACACTTCTCATTTGTCTACCTGCTCCTGTGATCGCTCTTTGTTCACTCTCCGTGGAGACGTTGTGGATTTAAGTGTTATATGAAGTTGACTTAAATGTAAGTCTGACAAACAAATGTTGAAAGTAAAAGATGCAGGAACTAGAAGAAAGAGCACCCACCTCTGCTCAGTGTGTCTGTGTGTGTAATCCCAGTCAGAGTGGACCTTATCAGATGTAGGACATAGTGGAAACCACAGACAAAGCATTCGCTTCCTTCAATCCTTGAGCGAACCGCGGAAATCCAACACTGCGGCCCGGCCGGCTGCGTCTGTCTGGCCTGTTGTGTAAGAAGGAGATGAATCTATTTCCTCCTCTCTCTTTCACACGAGGACTAAAGAGGCATGTGTACTCGTTTATCCAATAGACCGGGCAGGGACAGACATGTGCCTATGAGGGTCAGGAGTCTGCAAGTTCACTTTGCCACCCAAACACTTCAGCAGCTGGTTTCACTCATTAGATCAACTTCTCCGTTTGAGGCGCGGAGGATAAACAGGAGCACGTTTCAGTGCTCGGTATGATGTTACCTGCATACTTTGGACTCTCAGTGGTACATGGTAACCTACTCCTGCAGCAGTACTACGCTTTCTCTGTACATTTGATTCAGACTTAAAGGAACAGTGTGTAGCATTTAGGGGGATCTAATGGCAGTAATGGAATATTATATTAATAAGAATGTTTTCATTAGTACGAGTATTAGAGCCACATTGAGGGAAAAAAATCGAAGATTATGAGAATAAAGTCATAACTTTACGAGAAAAAAAATTGTAATATTACTAGAATAAAGTCATAAATTTACGAGATAAAAATTTGTAATATTACGAGAATAAAGTCATAAATTTACGAGTAAAAAAGTAATTTCCACCAGGTCCGTGTGGTTCTTTCTTCGGAATAAACGCAGTTTCATGCACAATCTTTTCAAGGTCCTGATACTTATGATAATGTGGTGCTGATGTGCCAAAAGATTAAGTTTCGATATTATTTAAACCTAAACTAAAGTATAACTTCACAAGATGCTCCACGTTGCTCATTTTCACACAGGCAGCACGCTGCTCTATCTCCCCTCTAAAATAACGTGAAATTACTACTTTATAATATTTTGACTTTATTTTCATAATATTACGACTTTTTTTCTCGTAAACTTCTGACTTTATTCTCATATTATGACTTTTTTTCTCATAAACCTATGACTTTATTTTCGTAATATTATGGCTTTATTCTCGAAATCTCAGATTAATTTTTTCTCCCTCAATGTGGCCCTAAAACTCCATCGTACATTAGTGTATAATCGCCTGAAAATAAAAATCGTGTTTTCATTAGCTTAGAATGAGCCCTTTATATCCACATAGGGAGCGGGTCCACTTCACATAGCTGGCCGCCATGTTTTTACAGTAGCCCAGAACGGACAAACCAAACGCTGGCTCTAGAGAGGACCATTCATGCTTTTCGCCTTTGCTCGTCAGCCACAGTAGTTCTCCTACATGCTTGGCAGATGTCAAAAGTTTCAGTTGGTTGCTATCTGCAACCTCAACGCTAGCTGCCGCCAGATCCTACACACTGTACCTTTAAAGTTATGACTCATTGTAAGACCGTTGACCCCAAAATGGTTGTATTGGGATCCTGAAACATCTTGAATTATTGCTGAATTTCAGGCAGTAGATGTTTACAGTGTAAACGCATACAGTACATGTGCACAGACATGTAACATATAAACTGGTTCAGGGATGCTTTTATCCAAAGTGCCTGACTGCACAGTTAGTGCAGGTGTTTTTAGAAGGTTGACAAAAAGCCTGCATTACAAACTGGGCACGTAGATTTTAAAAGAGGTGTGTATCCACCTGGCAGAGATGGTCAAACAAAAGACATTTATGTGTTGCATTATGGGAAATGTAGGATTAAGATTAGGATTAAAAATCAGGATATTTTAGCCTCTGCTGCTTTGATTTAGACCATTATCTTTTTAAATCTGTCTCTCATGAGTCCCCCAACTTTATGGTAGTGCATTACATTAAAGGTGTCCTGTGGAGTTTTCTGATTACATCCAGTGTTTCTCACTAAAATACATTGTGTGCAAGTGAATCCCTGAGGCACTACACACGTGTTGAATCCATTTCCCTCCTCGTAAACCATTTGCAAAGCCAACTTTCTTGTGTATAAATTTTGGGGTGACATTTTTATGGCTTTATTAGGGATGACAGGAAAAGAGGAGAAAGAGAGAGGGAGTGACGTCGAGATAGAGAGACATTGTGGTTTATGGACGGTGTCTTAACCCTTAAGCCAAAGGGGAACCCCACTAAATAATAAGTAAAACGCGTACGGAACAAAAAACATGTGATAATCCTTGCATGACAAACGTCACTAATGTAACTTAAAAAACAAAACGCCAACAACGGTCTCAAACACCAGTCTCCTGGTTAAAAGTCCGGTGTTTGTTGGGCCCATCCACCTCCCCACCGCTTGCTTTTTATAATGCGTCATTAACTCTTACCATAGCATTTATACGCGGATGCGTTTACATTGCAATCAGTACAGGAGTACCGCTAAATTTACCCCAAGTATGTTCCTGCTGAAAAGCTGTCTGATTCTTTAAAATCTTTTCAAAATAAAAGCTTTCTCTTTAATTGGGGGGAACAGCACAGCTATAAATGTAAATCTTGAGGATCAGGCATGGAAAAGCACTGACGCGCATTGGAAAGAACTCATGACACTCGCTATTTACCGTATTCGTACATTTGAATGAATGCAGCTATTTGACTATTGGCGATTTGCCATGAAGACTTCATTTGCCTTTGCATGTTACTGTGTCTCATGCAATGGACTTCTAGTACAAAGGAGGTCAGGCCTTTCCCACTTTTCTCTTTATTTTGTTTAGATGCAAACAAACTAACCACTACTGTCCATCCACACGCACTGTGGCAAGAAGTCGTGCTATTCCGTATCAAAGCGATATTATGAGGTTGGGTTTTCTTCCCCTCTGGTTTTACTAATTGTTTTACCAACCATAAAGCTCTTGGCAGTTCAGTGCTGAGCTGAGAGATGTTACAATGAAGCCCAACTAGTTCTACAATTAATCTTAATTTGTGCATTGATCCTTTCAAGTAAACAACAGAAACAAAATAATAAAAATCTGTAAAATGTGGTTTGTATTGTGCTTTAGAACATAACATGTTGTACTTAAATAGAGGAGCTTGTAAAACCACAAAAATGGCCATATTAAGATGAAAGATCAAGACATGCAAGACTGATATCACACAATAGCTGCAACAGACATGTTGAAAGTTGTAAAAATGCACAGAAATAGGTTTTGAGTTGATTTTGAGGTTTTTTTGACTATTTCTTTTATCTAATGCTTTGAAAAAGGCTTGTCTACAGATTAAGCATCCAATCACCTGTCAGTTCTAAGCAAGAACATCAGGATTCCCAACCCCATCGCCATGCAAGTGGTGATAGCCAATACGTTCATTCCCAACTCGTCAAATACCGCAGCTTGGTCAGTGGCCCTACGTTTCAAACTATGAAGCTTTAGTCAGACAACAGTAATTTTACCTCGCTGATCGTCGTAACACACTTCATTCAAACTCGACAGAAACAAAGTAATAATAATAATCAAAACCGACTTGGTTATTCTTCCCACTGTTCCAACAATCACCAACTCTGGATTGAGAGTTTGAAAGAGAGACTGAATAAGTAACGAATGTATAAACAAAGAAGTAACCAACATAACATTTTCACTATTGCGTCCGTGACGTAGAATGTGACCCATCAGAAAAAAAACAAAAGGCTACTCATCTATTAGCAATGGGAATGGAGTCTATCGCCTAATTTTAGTGTGTTTATCTGTTTAAAAAAACACATATTTTGATGGAAAAGGGTATTAGTGTTCCTTTATGGTTTGAGATTATCTGAATAAAACATCATTGTTGATATTTTGGAGATTCATGGTTTTTATAGGACGGCAGCGATATGTGATGTGAGACCCCTGAGGATATTTTTCGATTTCAATCCTCACCTCCTCAAGGGCCATGTTTAGGGTTAGGATTTTGTCTTCGAGGTGAGGATTAAAGTTAGGATTAGTCTCATATTAGGGTTAGAGTTGAACCAAAAGAGAGGACAAGTAGGGATTGGGTTTGTGCGTGGTTTGTGAGTTTAAACTCTAAGCAGCCGGTTTCCCCCTCAGGCCGTCTGAACATCTGTCAGCTCAAATATCAAAGGTGGCCACTAACTTTGACACATCGGTCCACACAGATGTCACTTATAGGCATCGCATTCTATAAGGAGAAAATGAAGATGGCCGCTTCCCGAGTATTTGAGCTGTGTTAATAACAACAGGTGGTTTCAGACAAGCCATCCGAGACACGCTGGAGCTGTGTCTTTTTAATTCAGTAAAGCATTGAAAAGCTGTTTTCAAAAAGGGAATCCATCACTGTAAACATTCCTCTCTGCCTCTCTGGTATTGCTGCTGTGAAGGAAACACAAGAGTCCTTTAACACAAAGCTGGTTTTTCCAGCTTTTTCATGGAGGTGATGTAAGAGAAGTCAAAGGCAGTAAAACTATGTGGCCAAAACAACGTCTCCGTGTCCTGTCTCAGCAAATTATACAAAGGCCTTTTATTTTGCAGATTTGGAGATCACTCAGATGGTGTAAATCTCTGCTGAAAATGACAAATCTTAAGTAAATTTGACTTGACTTTGGTTGTAGTTTCATGGTTCTAATAAGGAAACGGTAATCGCCTTACTGGCAAAGGGCCCCAGATCTTAATCTATTATAATCACAAAATATAATCCTATAGCACATTCGATAAGGCTGATGCATCTACCAAATTTAATGGAAATATGTGCATAATGTTTTTAGACATCCATCTGACTCATCAACAGGGGCATGTGTAACTTCTTTGGCAGAGGGAATAATTCAGTAGCACAATACTGTATTTCAGTACAATTTTGAGGGACTTAAATATTTCCGTACTTTATACTTCTACTCTACTAAATTCTTTTACTCTACTAAATTGTATGCGAATTAATCGCACACAAAAAAAACGCTCCCCATGTAAAGGTGTAAATTATTCACAATTTTACAAGAAAGCAAAGATTAGATTGAAGTTTTTTTTTTTTTTACAAATTTGTGTAAGAGAACTTTGTTTTTTCTTCTTTTCTACCCCTTTAATGATCTCATGACCCCTCAGATTTGGAGGGGGCCAACCCCTAGATTGGGAACCATTGGAATAGAATTCCGTACTGTGTTTAAAAACTAGCTGCACCCGAACCAGATACAACAGTAAAATGCTACTTACACACTAATACATCAGTATTAACAATAAAGTAATATACATATATCATAAGATATCAGTCACAGGGGCCATCTTTATGCAGAACAAGTACTTTTAATGTAACTGAAAAAAAAAACCTCAAGTAAATGATTAATACTTCTTAACCCCTGGTATTGATAGCCCACACGTCACAACCTTAGCTTTTTTAATGCGTTTTAAGGGTAACTGAATTTAATTTAAAAGCATAAACAATTTCAAAAGAAAGCAGTTTATCAAATTTACCAAGTTTAAATACAAATTTGACAATGAGTCTCCCGTTCATTGATAGGATCTGCAAAATAAAATTATAATTGGGGGGACTCAAGCCAGGAAATGTTAAATAAGAGGAAATTTAAAGTGAATAGTCACGCTTGGAAAGAACTCATGACACCCTATTTACCGTATTCGTACATTGATATGCAGCTATTACTATGATATTCCCATGAACTTCATTTGCCTTGCTGTTATGTGTCTCATGCAATGGACTTTAACAATATCCAAGCCTCACACTCTTCTAAGATGCAAAAACTAACCACTACTGTCCATCCACACGCACTGTGGCAAGAAGTCGTGCTATTCCGTATCAAAGCGATATTATGAGGTTGGGTTTTCTTCCCCTCTGGTTTTACTAATTGTTTTACCAACCATAAAGCTCTTGGCAGTTCAGTGCTGAGCTGAGAGATGTTACAATGAAGCCCAACTAGTTCTACAATTAATCTTAATTTGTGCATTGATCCTTTCAAGTAAACAACAGAAACAAAATAATAAAAATCTGTAAAATGTGATTTGTATTGTGCTTTAGAACATAACATTTTGTACTTAAATAGAGGAGCTTGTAAAACCACAAAAATGGCCATATTAAGATGAAAGATCAAGACATGCAAGACTGATATCACACAATAGCTGCAACAGACATGTTGAAAGTTGTAAAAATGCACAGAAATAGGTTTTGAGTTGATTTTGAGGTTTTTTTGACTATTTCTTTTATCTAATGCTTTGAAAAAGGCTTGTCTACAGATTAAGCATCCAATCACCTGTCAGTTCTAAGCAAGAACATCAGGATTCCCAACCCCATCGCCATGCAAGTGGTGATAGCCAATACGTTCATTCCCAACTCGTCAAATACCGCAGCTTGGTCAGTGGCCCTACGTTTCAAACTATGAAGCTTTAGTCAGACAACAGTAATTTTACCTCGCTGATCGTCGTAACACACTTCATTCAAACTCGACAGAAACAAAGTAATAATAATAATCAAAACCGACTTGGTTATTCTTCCCACTGTTCCAACAATCACCAACTCTGGATTGAGAGTTTGAAAGAGAGACTGAATAAGTAACGAATGTATAAACAAAGAAGTAACCAACATAACATTTTCACTATTGCGTCCGTGACGTAGAATGTGACCCATCAGAAAAAAAACAAAAGGCTACTCATCTATTAGCAATGGGAATGGAGTCTATCGCCTAATTTTAGTGTGTTTATCTGTTTAAAAAAACACATATTTTGATGGAAAAGGGTATTAGTGTTCCTTTATGGTTTGAGATTATCTGAATAAAACATCATTGTTGATATTTTGGAGATTCATGGTTTTTATAGGACGGCAGCGATATGTGATGTGAGACCCCTGAGGATATTTTTCGATTTCAATCCTCAACTCCTCAAGGGCCATGTTTAGGGTTAGGATTTTGTCTTCGAGGTGAGGATTAAAGTTAGGATTAGTCTCATATTAGGGTTAGAGTTGAACCAAAAGAGAGGACAAGTAGGGATTGGGTTTGTGCGTGGTTTGTGAGTTTAAACTCTAAGCAGCCGGTTTCCCCCTCAGGCCTTCTGAACATCTGTCAGCTCAAATATCAAAGGTGGCCACTAACTTTGACACATCGGTCCACACAGATGTCACCTATAGGCATCGCATTCTATAAGGAGAAAATGAAGATGGCCGCTTCCCGAGTATTTGAGCTGTGTTAATAACAACAGGTGGTTTCAGACAAGCCATCCGAGACACGCTGGAGCTGTGTCTTTTTAATTCAGTAAAGCATTGAAAAGCTGTTTTCAAAAAGGGAATCCATCACTGTAAACATTCCTCTCTGCCTCTCTGGTATTGCTGCTGTGAAGGAAACACAAGAGTCCTTTAACACAAAGCTGGTTTTTCCAGCTTTTTCATGGAGGTGATGTAAGAGAAGTCAAAGGCAGTAAAACTATGTGGCCAAAACAACGTCTCCGTGTCCTGTCTCAGCAAATTATACAAAGGCCTTTTATTTTGCAGATTTGGAGATCACTCAGATGGTGTAAATCTCTGCTGAAAATGACAAATCTTAAGTAAATTTGACTTGACTTTGGTTGTAGTTTCATGGTTCTAATAAGGAAATGGTAATCGCCTTACTGGCAAAGGGCCCCAGATCTTAATCTATTATAATCACAAAATATAATCCTATAGCACATTCGATAAGGCTGATGCATCTACCAAATTTAATGGAAATATGCTTTTAGACATCCATCTGACTCATCAACAGGGGCATGTGTAACTTCTTTGGCAGAGGGAATAATTCAGTAGCACAATACTGTATTTAAGTACAATTTTGAGGGACTTAAATATTTCCGTTCTTTATACTTCTACTCTACTAAATTCTTCTACTCTACTAAATTGTGTGCGAATTAATCTCACACAAAAAAAACGCGCCCCATGTAAAGGTGTAAATTATTCACAATTTTACAAGAAAGCAAAGATTAGATTGAAGTTGTTGTTTTTTTTACAAATTTGTGTAAGAGAACTTTGTTTTTCCTTCTTTTCTACCCCTTTAATGATCTCATGACCCCTCCGATTTGGAGGGGCCAACCCCTAGATTGGGAACCATTGGAATAGAATTCCGTACTGTGTTTAAAAACTAGCTCCACCCGAACCAGATACAACAGTAAAATGCTACTTACACACTAATACATCAGTATTAACAATAAAGTAATATACATATATCATAAGATATCAGTCACAGGGGCCATCTTTATGCAGAACAAGTACTTTTACTTTTTGCTGATAATAATTTTACTCAAGTAAATGATTTGAATACTTCTTCCACCCCTGGTATTGATACAGTAAACACGTAAGCAACATTACAGTTTCTGTTAATATGTTTTATGGGTAACTGAATTTGAATTAAATGCATAAAAGCTGAATGCAAAAAGAAATGCATTTGATCAAATTTACTATGTTAACTACAAAATTTGACTGTAATGAGTCTCCAGTTCATTGATAGGATCTGCATAAATAGAAATAAAAAATGTTGTATGACTCAAGCCAGGAAACTTTCAAATAAACAGGAAACAGTTAATGTGATTAGTCACCTGCTTCCCATAAATGTATTATTAGCACACTGGTGGACAGACAAGAAACTACTGTCAGATTGATAGGATTAAAATGAATATTCTGCATGCATTTTACAGCCAAGTTTAAATACAATACAGCGACAATCTAGGCCAGATCTAGGCTTGAGATGTAGGTTGCCGCGGGTATAAAAGATGCACACCAACATAGACACATAGATGTATCAGTACGCTACATAAAAACATAACCAACCAGTAAAGGCATATCAGTAAACGCTTGTACCGGAATTCATCCCAGTCGACTCTATCGGTAATCAGCTGTATCAGGATCGGGATGTTATCAGGAGGTCACCGAGTCTACCTTTTAATGTGGAAACAGAGAGAAGAAAGAAGAACAGGCCGGGAGAGGAGAGAGGGGGGGAAATGAGGGACATAAAGATTGAGACGGTGAATGTGAGGGAGATAAAGAAAATCGTTGAGACAGAGAGGCAGATTACCGGGTCAAAACGGACAGAAAGAGGAGGGCTGGACTGTCATATGACCGAACTGCTGGGAAGGCCGAGCCTCACCTTGGAACCACATGATCTCTATCTGCTCTGTCTCAGGGAATTGTGGGAAGGAGATAAAGTTTTTGTTCTTCTGCGCTAGGATTTCAGTTAAGATTTAAACTTGTTTACATCACCGTAAGTGTTTAGGTTACAGGTTAAAGGAATGAATTCCCTAAATGAATGTCCTGACATGTGCGTTTCTAAACTGTGCCGTCTCCACAGAGCACAGGACGCCGTCTAATCCAAATCCTTACAGTGTGTTTTGCTTTACTACAGCCATAAGAATGTGCGGCGTATAAACACTCGGCTAAATGTGTAAACCATCTCGGAGCAGGCGGTGCCGCGAAACTGCGACCATATAGAATGAGGGCAACAGCTTGATCCACACAGAATCAGCGAGAGTAGTAGTAAGGTAAAGAAATCAAAAGTTTTCCATAAAAATTAACATCTTTGCCTCTCTCATCCTTTTGGAATGAAGCATCACAGACCTGCAGTTTACTTCACAGAACATCTTCATATTTGATTTAAAAGACTTCACTACCCAGAATTCTCACCCGATTTGACTGTTATCAGGCCATTAAATAGGCATTAGGTGCCTACTACGCCTACTACGTTGTAAAAGTGAAACTCAAAAGCAACACATTCTTACATGTAAAACTGAATAAAACGTCATGTTATGAACACAAACAAAAAGGCTTCTTTAAGTTTAGGCAACAAAACTACAACTTCTTTAGGTTTAGGCTAAAAAAAGCTACAACTTCTTTAGGTTTAGGCAATAACACTACAACTTCTTTAGGTTTAGGCAATAAAACATCAACTTCTTTCTACAACTTCTTTAGGTTTAGGCAACAAAACGGTTAGGTTTAACCAACAAAAATACAACTTCTTTCTACAACTTCTTTAGGTTAAGGCAAAGAAAACAGTTAGGTGTAGGCAACAAAACAACAACTTCTTAAGGTTTAGGCAACAAAAAAATACTTAGTTAAGTTTAGGGAAAAAGATCATGTTTTGAGTTAAAATATCTACAAACAACTACACATGCACACACAGGATTGGTTTCACATATGATGCAAATTCTGGTCTCCTGGGTGAAAGTCTTGTTTTGTGTCCCATCCATTGTCCCCAACCTATATCCTTTATGGAGTTTCACACTGTCTACAGCGCCTGACTTCCGCTTCTGCTTTTGTCATATTACTACAGTCGCTAGAGGTCGCTGTCGTCTTCTTTTATACTTTTTCTATGATCTACCATATGGATAGTTGATAAAACCTACTAGTGGGTGTAGTAGGCCCCTATTTACCCACATCTATGGGGCTTATAGCTACTGACAACGCTTGTTTAACAGCCTGACAACAGTCTAATCGGCTGGAATTCTTGTAAATGTCACTCATGTTCACTAACCTCCTAGAAAAAGGCCCTACAAACCCTTAAGGTGCTTGACCTCAGTATAGTCTTGAAAACACCCCATTTGACACAAATCTATTAGAGAAGTCCTTGAGCTCCACTTGACTTTAATTACAAAACCCTTCAATGTCTTGAAAAGCACAAACAACCTGAAAGAAACGTTTGTTGCAGAGTGATGTGTGGAAATGGGATGGACCTTGGGGATGGAAAAAGTAGTGCTTTGAACGTGACATTGGTCTAACTGTACATAACCACTGTGGCAATTAGAGAACTCTAGTATTTCATTAACTCTCACCCACCAACTTTTTCCTCTTTCGGCGTTTCCATTTACTTGAAACATCTAATTCAAAGCTCGTGAACGGATAATTTATAGACTTGTCAGACTAGATTTTGACAAATGCAGCACAAATGTGACTACAAAACAAAATTGTCTCCTTTGAGTTTGAATCAGGATCCAAAATCAGATGATCCGTGGGTCATGGGTGTCTGGTTAGCAGTTAAAGGATAAGTTCACAATTTTTTCAAGTCTGTCTTAAAACAACAGTCAGGTACCCATATGGACGTTGAAACAGTTTTACTTGGCTGTAATCATTCCACCAGTTCATATTGGACATTAAGAGATCTCTTTCCAATGCAAGTGATGGGTGACAAAATCCAAAGTTCTCGTTCAGTGCATTGTAAAGTTTATCTGAAGTTAATGTGAGGCTTCAGCAGTCTGAGTTGAACAAATTGGGTGATTATCTTCCAAAGTTACTGTCATGCTGGGATGTCACGAGAACTGATAGTTCGGTACCAAGTCGAAGCCAAAATTCAGAAAACGTGACGTTACTTGTTTTTCTACAGTGGTGCAGATACCATCAAGGCTCGAGACGAACAGCATCTAAAATACGACACAGTAAACTTACTATCGATACCCTATTTTTCCCCTGATAATGCTACATTGTGAACGACAAATCCATGTTGAAATCAGAGGGGGAAAGCTAGTTAACGTTAAGTGTTAGCAGCCGGTGGGCTTCTGCCGAGCTAACAGCTAACGTTAAAGGTGCTAAATGCGAGGTTGGGAGCATTTCCATTGCCTCCGCACGGCTCTCAACATGGCGACGGCTGAGCCAGCGGCTCGCAGCTGACGGTGAAAACAACAGCAACATTGCTGACAGAGCTAATAGTGTTAACCTGAGGGGGAACCAGAGGGTGGGTGCTATGCTTCCGCAATGGTAATCAACTGTAACCGTCGTATGAGATCAGTGCAGAGTGGCACCTGTGAGCTAGCCAGTAGGGCACGCTCACATGTACGAACATGCACTAAAAGGCACGCATGGCCGGCCCGGCTACGTCAACAAAGCACAGAGAAGCTCGGATTACAACACAGATGGAGATTGACTTCATTCTCTGCTCAGGTAGACATTACTCCGCTATATCTTTACATAGCAAATAGTTGTTTGCTGCTATATTAATGCTCTGGATGTCATATAGAGCACCTTTAACGGAGGTTGCTTTGAGTTTGATTATGATGCGTTCAAGCTCTATTCAGTAAAATGCGGTAAACAAAGGTACGAACGAAGGTAAAATGTAACGTAATGTGTACAAAAGTAATCTTGTGAAATGTAGTTTTTGGCGAGAAACTTGAATAAATCCAGTTGTTTGAAGGAGATGTTTTCACAGCAATATAAAATGTATATTAGAGAGGGGATTATTACCTGTTTAACTCCCTAACACTAGCTCTAAGTGTTTATTTTTTTGTTTATGTTTTAATCATGGTATCGAATTGGTATTGAGAATCGTGGAATTTCACTGGTATTGCTATTGACTACAAAATTTCTGGTATTGTGACATCCCGACTGTCGTGTCAGTCACTAAAGTTCCTCTTACCATCCCTTCACCGCAGCTCAGCACGGAAACACTGTCCAGGAAACAGAGAGAGAAAATTCTGTATTAAAAAGACTAACTTAGGAAGAAATCCACTTGATTTGATTGACCATCAGTAAAGTTTAAATAGACTTGGGAACATATTTAGTTATGAAATACATTTCTCATCCTATTGTCCATTGAGTAATTCCACTGCTTTTGTATTGTTTGCATATGTTAATTGAGTAAAATTAACATAGAAAATGTGGAGAAATGTGAAACATCTCATGCTGAGTGAACAGATTTCTGAAGCAGGGAGGTTCAGGGACACTAGAAGTTCCAGTCAGTCCCTCTGGACCCCAAATTAATGAAGGACCGCTATTTCCTCTCTAAGCGTTTGGCTGATATTCTAATCCAGTGGAAAATTATCAGAGACCAACACTACAAGTTAAACGGGACAAGGGAAAGTAACCTCACACCTATCATCTGTTTGTTTGTTTATTTAAACCTCCAATTAGCAAGGGAAAGTATGGTACGGTGGTGTGGCAGGTACGCCTTTTTACACCTGAAGCTTCCAAGCACACAACCAACAACTGTAGCAGTTAACTGCCAGAGAGAGTGTAAGTTTTCCTTTCTTTCCCTCACACATTTTCTTTGTTTGTCTCGGAATTTAAACCATCAACACGCTCCGTAAAACTTGAAGCTAAGATTGATGTTGTTTATTTGTGTCATCTGGTGTTGCCAGACGAGTCCTGCAACATAAATGCAAGAAATTGGGGCAACAAATGAAACAGGAAGAGTAAAGCAGATAGAGGCGGTGAGTTGGACACAAAGCGGTTGGAATGCAGAGCCAAAGGGGACAACAAGAACTCTCCATAGTAACATTATCAGTTTATTAAACCACCTGGGAGCCATTTTGGCCCCCTTCTACCCTTATCTGCTTTATGTTCTCCCCATGAGCCCGGCCCCTAATCTGTTCTCACCACCTCGCACCTCTTTTTCTCCTGCAATAAAACACAAAACGAACGTTGTTAAACTGACTCGTTGCAGCTGCACTGCACCCAGAGCTCCAACAACAGCCCACAGCTGTAGTAGAAGGCTTTCCTCAGGGCGCCTTGGAGGCCTTTTTTTTTTTTTTTTTTTACTCAAGTGCCCTTAAAGGGAGTTACAGAATGGAACCAGCCCCCTCTCTCCCTCGCCTCCTTCCTTGCGTCCTAATTTCCTTGCTCCTGCCAAGGCCTATTGAAGGAGGCTGGGACACAGGCGGACACGGGTCTTGGGGTATTTGGTATAACACATGCACAGTGTAACTGAAGCTGCAGTCGTGCGTTGCGATTGGCTCAATTTCGGCGAGTGCAGACCAGATTTTACTGCGCATGTGTGGTACCCCAAAGATATGACGCGTTCCTGACGCGTGACCCAGCCTCTTTCAATAGGCCTTGGTTCCTGCTGTGTGCCAGCCGCTGCCTGCAACAGCTGCTCCGCGCACGCACACACACAAGCGGACTCCCACAGCAGCAGGAAAGCATCCACCAAAGGCTCAAGACGCCCACTGATGCGCGCCATTACGCAAAGCTGCCCAGACCACATGTCATATCAGACATGGCCAACTGCACAGCAGCATTGTTGAGACCATTACGCAGAATTGTCTCCGTGTTGTGTTATCAGACTGGACACACACGCGCAGGCACGCTCGCAGCATGAGTATTTTTGGGTTACTGGGCTATTTGGCTGTAATCACATCAACATTCACATTCAGGTGTCTGAGGGGGAATTTACCCCTGCGCGGTTGAGGGAATTTGACGAGGTGTAAAATTGATCCACACATGCACTCACTTTAATGCAAAACACACATTATAACACCAAATCTGCACCTCAGCTCCATAAAGTGAGGAAAACGTGGATTTTTCACATCTCATTTGGGTTAATTATAAAACTTTCCCCCTTAAACAAGTGAAGAAGTCTTTAACTTTACAAGACACTCACTTGTTGCAAAAATGATCAATTATTTAGTTGCATTTGTCCGAAAAGAGAGTTTAGGACAGGCAGAACACGTTGGAGAGGACCTTTGCGCGCACCGAGGCGCACACAGCCTCTAATTTACATGCATACACAAACAAATATGCACGCTTGCACACGGGGGCAAAGGAACGCGCAGGGAAGGAGACATTCAACGCACAGTCTGCCTTCGTGTTGCGGAGTCAACTGTGACATATCAGCTTGCACTCCCGCTAACAGCGAGCCGAGGCCCAATTAGCGCGTCGGTAATCCAAAGGTACAAGCTGAACCACATCTGAACCGTCCCCGTGCGCACTGAGCCAGTTCCGCTCCCTCCTGCAACACCGCCGCACACGCCTTTGAAAAGACTCCCGAGTGCATGTGAAAGTAAACAGCAGGAGTCTCTAATGTTTGTGTGCGTACGCGAGCCAGACCCAACCCTTCTGTGTACCTGTGCGCACAGAAAGAGAGAGAGAGAGAGAGACGGTTAGAAGAAGAAGCGGGTTTGTCCGCACTGGTTCGCCTTGACGCGTTGCGCTTCACAATTTACTTTTTTTTTTTTTTTACCTGAAGCTTAGAGGAAGGAATAAGTCCCTGAACACATTGTGCAGCTCCTCTTTTATACAAAAAAGGTAAATATTTAATCTGGAGCACTTAAAACCAATTTAGACGCCTCTGTGGTGCCAAATCCTGCTGTTTCCAAAACTTTTTTCAACCTATTTGCAACTACCCAAAGCTCAAGTCTCCTGCCACCTATTGAAAACAAATTCGTGGTCATCTTTTTCAAGTCCACTATTCAACACTTCAAGGAATCTCTGTCACTCCACTCGTGCAACCCCAAAAAACCACAGAGCTTTTTCATCAGATGAACGAAAAAAAAAGCTCCACGAGCACCAAAAAAAGCCAAAAGAAGGTAGTATCCAACCGTAATGAAGGTAACATAATCTGGGATAGAATCCACTAGTCGAAAAGGTTCAATCTGTAGACAGCAGCCTTTGGCGAAAACTTCCCTTTTTGAGGATCAGCCTGTCTGAGCCACACTGTTCTCTCTAAACGGTGTCTAATCTCTCTCTCTCTCTCTCTCTCTCTCTCTCTCTCTCTCTCTCCTCTCTCGCCTCTCTCGCTTACGGACCAGGCTCTTGCCAATTCTCTAAAGCCTCTCTTGCTCTGGGCCCCTAATCTACGGCGCGCGCTGCTTTCAGGAAGATGGCACTTGGCAAGGAGCTGCAAAGCCTGCGCATGTGCCACTGTGTGACAGAGCGAGCCTTGACATTATTGGTGCCTGAATTAGGAGGTTCCCCAAAGCGCGTAGCAAACGTTGTGTATGAACCTTTACGTCTTTAAAAAAAGAGGCTGAATTTGGCAAACCCTAAAATTAAAATCAAATGGGTTGTATGCATTTAGAATAAAAAAAAATACTTTAATGAGCTCTAAAATCCCTAAATAAAAAAAAAATAAACAATTTGTTTATTAGAAATATAAATTATAATTTATACTTACACATTCCTCTAAATCCCTGTATATTTTAGCTATCATAGGGGCAACCAAAGCTATTTGCTGGAGAGTAGGACAGGTCAACAATCTGTACCCACAATAGACCCATATATTTTTTTTAGGGGGGGTACAGGGGTCATAAGGCACAGATGCAGGTCAACAAAGTTCACATAGAAGAGGTAAATAACCATTGAAAAATGGGGGAAAAAAGATTAATTTGAGATGCAGTCAGCACTTTTGTCAAATTGTTAGATAAATAGAAATAAAGATGAATTAATTAAAATAAATTTTGAAAGTGTATTACACTCACAACAAGATAAACAAAGGATAACAAATTTCAGCTCATTTGTCTCAAACTTGTTAAAGCAATTTTAAGGGATGCCATTTTACACAGATTTGAGTCAAATGATTTTTTTTGCTCGAGGGAAATTTCAGAGTCAAGAGTCCCTCCAAAAATACCACATTGAGACACCAAGACCTTGAGGAAACCATAGAAAAACCCAGCTGTGATTTGGTAGCAAAAACTTCTGTCACTTTAGTTTTAGAAGAATTACATTTTCGGTGCCCAGGCGATCTTGCCAAGGGAATTTCAGAGACGACTGACTTGCTACTAGCCAATGTGTGAACCGAACTTGATATGCGATCGCTTAGTTTTTGTCAGCAGTCTAACTGCAGAGTTCTGTACTATTTGGAGCTGCTCTGTTGCTCGATTGTTTAAACAAGTGTACAAGGAATTACAGTAATCGAGACGGGATGATATCAGAGTATGTATAATTTTCTCTGTGTTACCAAAAGAGAGAAGTGAAGTGGTGTAACTCATCTGAAAGTTGGGAACCTGAAGATTAATTTGAGATGCAGCTCAGCACTTTGTGTCAAATTGTTCTAGTCATAAATCAGAAATAAAGATTAATTAATTAAAATAAATTGTGAAAGTGTATTAAGACTTACAACATTATGATAGAAGTAAATGATGGCTATTCTCATGCTCACTTGTGTCTCATAAGTTGTTGCAGCAATTTGGGGGTTGATGCCATTTGTTACACAGATTTGGTGCTAAAAATGTTTTTTTACCACTCGAGAACTTATAAAAATGATCAATAATCCCTCCAAAAATACCACATTGAGACACCAAGACCTTGAGGAACACCATAGAAAAAGCCATGCTGTGATTTGGTATCAAAAACTTCTGTCACCTTTAGATTTCTGCAAGAATTGATATTTTTGGTGCCCTAGGCGATCTTGCCAAGGGCGCCAAATTGGTCAGAGCCGGCACTGACTTGTCTACCTACCCACCTGCTTGCCTGCGCACACTCTTGACCGTGCACTCATTGCGCGTCAGCGAAGTCTTCCACAAAATGGACTTGCTGTCAAGCTGCTGTCACAGCTGTCAAGCTGCTAGCTTGAGCACTAACAATAGCCGTGTTCGTTGTTTACGTTCATTATGACAATTGTGGGAGAGTGGTTTTGGAGGAAGGCCTGAAGGGACGGACTGTCAGTGTTGCTAAGTTGGTGACCTTCTTGTTAGATTTAGTTACCTCTGGAGCTAGTGCTGCTAGCATAGACTGTATATGAGAAGTGGACGTATACACCGTGACGTCACCCATGGGTTTGTGGACTGACGTTTGAAGCCCTGAGTTCGGCATTTTGTCCGTCGCCATCTTGGTTTTTGGCAACCAGCAGTGAAACAAGAGGGTGGAGCTAAGTACAACCGGACGCTGAATAACACATTTTCAGACGACCAAAATGTTATAATTAACTTTAATGAACTGAAAACACACTGTGAAAGGGTTAAAGTTCTAAGACGAAAACACGGACAATAGTTCTGTCAATCACAAGGTAGCCACGCCATCATAAAGCATACCCTTCTTTATGGTCTATTTGACTCGAAATAATGTACTAAACGAACATCATGCTGCATTGAAGAAGACTTGAAACTAGAGATTGAGACCATAAACTCATGTTTACAATGTTTACTGAGGTAATAAATCAAGTGAGAAGCAGGCTCATTTTCTCATAGACTTCAAAACAATCAGACTTCTTGTTGCAACCAGAGGAGTCGCCCTCCTGCTGGCTGTTAGAAAGAATGCAACTTTAAGGAACTTCTGCATTGGCTTCACTTTTCAGGCTCGGAGGTTGCCCACTGGCCGATAGCTACTTTCATTGGAAAACAGTTGGCAACACTGGGCGGGGTTTTTCAGTTGGATCATTTTTCAAATCTAGTTTACTCTTGCTGGTTTCTCCAATGTTGCCGACCCCAGCTTTAACCATGACCATAAACTCTCTCTAACTTTAACCAAGTACAGTAGTTCTAGTTGCCTATCCTTAAGCAAAGTTCAAGGGTATCTGCTCACCGGACGTCACTGTGTTGTGAACGCAGCTGATTCTCCAGCAGATACGCATGGTTTAATTCCATGGCTGCGTGCATCCATTTGGACAAACTCGTCTGTTTCTGTGTCTGAGCCGATTTCACAACCCAAGACATCAAAAACAGACTTGGCAGCGTTCTGCGGTCTTAGCTGCACATCTGGTCTTCCTCTTCCATCTCTTGTCAATCTCAACAGCACATCTGCTAAAGCTATGAATGCTTTCTTATTGGCCAGCGCACACAGGCAACATCTGACCCGACTCATAATTGGACAGGTGGGCGGTGGATGAACTAATATTATTAGACTCTAACAACAGTACTTAAAGCTCTGCCAATCAAATAGCTGTGGTTGGATTTAGACTATGCTGATGGAGATTAAGGTTTTCACCATTATAGGGTTTGAGCCCGCCAAACCGCAACCATAAAGGCAGATTTATACACAGTCTGACAGAGGGTTTGCATGGAAGGCTAAACCGAGGGCAAAAAAGCCTCCCACCATGGGCAAATTCTCAAAATGTTAAAGAGACCCTGCAGAGTTTTGACCACTAGGGGCGCTATGTATGAGGGATGGAAGTCACAAAAATTAATTGATAAAAACAGAGGTGATGAAAATGCATGTGAATTGAGAAATTGAGTGATAAACTGTCAAAAGATTTGATAAACTTGATTGACATTTTATATGAAACAGTGTTGCTCTGATAATCAACTGTCGACCATTCATCATTCACAACACCCAACTCGACATTCATCGTTTACAGCACGCAATTTTTGTTACTTCCGCCCGATCAGAAAAAAACTAACATGCCCACTCAACGAACCGCACTCTCAACTTTTTCGGGCGTGGTTTTTCATTGAAATAGGGCTCAAATCTCAAGAGCCCTCATGCACTTGACAGTGGGACAGCCCTGAGCCCTCGCACACTTAGCGGGAACGCGCCTTCAAAGTCTCTGATTCCGTGAGTGTGGACATTTGGATTGGGCCGTAGGTAGTGTTCCCGAGTGCTCATGTTCCACAACCGTGTCAGTCCTTCCATTCATTTCCCAAGGACCTACAACTTAAAAAAAATGTGTGCAGCCACTTAGATGAGGCGAAGGGTTGAGTTTTAGTTGGGGCTGTCAAAGTTAACGCGATAACAACGTGTTAATACAAATTCATTTTAACGACACTAATTTCTTTACCGCTTTAACACAACTTGCAATTTTTAGATTCCAGCGGGCTCAGTTTCAAAGATAAAGTGAAGATACTGGTATCATATGAAACTACAAACCCAAAGGAATCCATTGGTACCAACCATGTCATACTAGCTTGTTGCGAAGGAGGCTAAATAACGCTCCAAACCTTTTTGGCGAGGAAAAACTGACCTCTGACCTCAAGATATGTGAATGAAAATGGGTTCTCTGGGTACCCACTAGTCTCCCCTTTACAGACATGCCCACTTTATGATAATCACATGCAGTTTGGGGCAAGTCATAGTCAAGTCAGCACACTGACACACTGACAGCTGTTGTTGCCTGTTGGGCTGCAGTTTGCCATGTTATGATTTGAGCATATTTTTTATGCTAAATGCATTACCTGTGAGAGTTTCTGGACAATATTTGTCATTGTTTTGTGTTTTTAATTGACTTCCAATAATAAATATATTCACACATTTGCATAAAGCAGCACATTTGTCCACTCCCATGTTGATAAGAGTATTAAATACCTGACAAATCTCCCTTTAAGGTACATTTTGAACAGATAAAAAATGTGCGATTAATCACGATTACCTAATGACAATCATGCGATTAATAGCGATTAAATATTTTAATCGATTGACAGCCCTAATAATAATATATTTTATTTACGTAGGGCTTTTCATGAAACTCAAAGATACTTTACACAGGTAAAATGATAATAAATAAGAACATCATAATATATATTTCATATACATATACATTTCATATTTGTTTGAGTAAAACAGAAGAAAAACAGGGTAGTTAGCAAAGTCAAAGCACAGCCACTGGTCTTTTGTTGGTGCTTCCGAAATTAAACCATGTTCAGAGTGATCATTCGAGGCAGTTTGGCTCCACTAGACGGTTTGAGGAATGTTGAAACACTGAAACAGTTGGTACGTTTGAAACAAAAGACGACAAGTGCATGTTCGGCTTACGGTGACTCATAACTTTAACCATTACCTGGTTTACTCTCATGCCCGTAATCTGACCTGCACCAAGACAGCTGCATTTCAAAAAACAACAAGGTTCAACCACAATCGTCATTAAAACTCAAGGTGAAATTTATACTTTTTTTTTTTTTTTACTTTTCAATCTTAAGTTGTGCAATTCATACGTGAACTTGAACTGAGTAACAATGGCATTGTAAATATGAACTTTCAGACGGTTACCTGCAAAGATATTTCTTCACATCTCGAGAGCAGGAAGCAAAATGACTATTCCCAACAGATCCCGTCAGAGATAAAGCAACAACAAGTCTGCCCTCTCTGCATGTTTTTCATGTATCTCTATATGTTACAAAGCGAGGAACGTAATGTATATTGTTATTTCCCCCTCTGTGACACACATTAGTCATACATCATAAGAAGTCCCTTAATACCAGCCTTTGGTTCAGCATCATCACTGTAAAGGACGTGTTCAATTTTTAACGAGCACAATGGCAACGCACATCTCCAGCAGGTCCCTCGGGTTCCTCACGTGACACGACAACTGTGTAATAATTATCCTGGACCGCGGTGAAATCATCAAATATGAAAGGAGCGGGTGAGAGGGGGGGAAAGTTTTAGATGAGTAAGTGGGGATGAAGAGGCAGAGGAGGAGAAAAGAAAAGGAGTCAGCTGAGAGAAGGGAGGATGACGAAGGAAAGGAGGATGACAGATGTGAACAAAGAGCTGAGAGGAGAGAAGTTCATTATGCAGAAGAAGGAAAGGTAGAAAGGGAAGGAAGGAGAAATTTAAGATGAAATATATGAGAAGAGAGGTTTAAAGTTAAAAAAAATATTTCTGAATAATATCAATGGTGAATAACTAGGTTACAATAACAATACAGATGCTACTTGTATTTTCAACCATTTTGGTTTTTATTGGTCACTATTGGTGGTCCTTCAGCTAGTGATACCTGTTGTGACTGGCAGTAGATGAGGAAGAGAACAGAGGGGGGCCACGCCAGTGAAAAAGGCAAGAAGGCTAAAGAGAATCAAGCGCCAGATGGCAAATATTAAGGATACACCGACTCAACGTTTCCTTCCCTGATTGATACCATATCGTTTCGATAGCAGTGCTCTTTTTTTGCGAAATGTAAAATCTTTGAACCTCTCTGTGCTGAACTGATTAAGAAATATGTGTAAGCTAACGTGAGGCTGTAACTACCATAGACTTTGCGGACTGCCGTTTTGAAGCCTCGAGTTCGGCATTTCGGCCGTCACAATTTTGTTTTTTGGCCGCCGCCACCTTGTTTTTTGGCTGTCGCCATGGTATTTGGTTCTTTCCAACCAGAAGTGACACGAGAGGGTGGAGCTAAGTACAACCGAACACTGAATAAGACATTTTTAGGTGACTAAAATGTTACAATTAACTGTCATGAACTGAAAATGCACTGTGAAAGGGTTAAAGTTGTAAGACGAAAACACGGACAACTTCCAGACCGAACAACACCGTGGTAACGACCCGTCAATCACAAAATAGCCACGCCCTAAAGCATACCCTGCTTTATGGTCTGTTTGACTCTAAATGGGACCATAATTTACTAAATGAACATCATGCTGTATTGAAGAAGACTTGAAACTAGTGAATGAGACCATAAACTCATGTTTACAATGTTTACTGAGGTAATAAATCAAGAGAGAAGTAGGCTCATTTTCTCATAGACTTCTATACAATCAGATTTCTTTTTGCAACCAGAGGAGTCGCCCCCTGCTGGCTGTTAGAAAGAATGCAAGTTTAAGGCACTTCAGCATTGGCTTCACTTTTCAGACCCTAGAGTTTCCCACTGGTAGCTACGTATCACTACTTAACTGTAAGTGGAGACGTTCTTACACCAACATACTTTAGGCTTGTGAACTTAGGTTAAAAAAAAAAAAGGCGACGTTACAGTGCATCACCGTCAAGACAACAGACACACAATCGCGTTCACACTACACACACTCATAACACTTACAGTTTGTGCGTTATGATTACTGGTGTTGAGTCTAGCATCATCTATCAGAGTCTGCTTGACTCTGATGGACTCCCCATCAATGGCCTTGGGGCTTTTGGCGGGACTGGCTGTGAGGCCTCCGTAAGGGTCCTCTTTGGGGATTTTCCAATCAAGTGTACTTGTTTGTATGGTGAGCCTGGCCATAGCCTCCTTAATAAAAGAGAGATCACTTGCCTGATCATCTGTTATCCCAACTACATTGATAGACGGTGCCTCCAGCTACCTGCAGCTTTACAGAAATAGAACCAGTGGAGCAGGTAAACCAGCCAGAGGACTGCCTAATCATTGACATCTTTTTCTATTTCTGTTGTCAGGAGACTAAAGTATAAATGGTGGTTTGATAGTGACTCATATCCTCTTAACCAAGATGAGCAATAATTATTTCACTGTTGTACAGTAACTATCAATTGAAGCAAAGCTTTCAAGCTAGTTCAGGCAGATAACTCAAGTTTGCTGTTACTCTCAGCAGCAAACGTGAGTTATCTATTTTTGTTGTCAGGAGACTAAAGTATAAATGGTGGTTTGATAGTGACTCATATCCTCTTAACCAAGATGAGCAATAATTCTTTCACTGTTGTACAGTAACTATCAATTGAAGCAAAGCTTTCAAGCTAGTTCAGGCAGATAACTCAAGTTTGCTGCTACTCTCACCTGAAATATTCCTCATGGAAACATACATATGTATGTTTCCATGAGGAGTATGTCATCTCAAAGGGCTTTACGGGCCCACAAGTTTGCAAAGAAAACAGGACGGTAATGCTCATAGAATTGCCACCATATTACGTCATCAGGATCACAATCACTGTTGGGGTGATGTTTGAAATTAATGCCACTCCCTGTAGGCTATGCTGCTTTTTAAATAATGTATTGTATTGATGTATGAGTGTTTACTTTAAAGAGGACCTATTGTGCTCATTTTTAGGTTCATACTTGTATTTTAGGTTTCTACTAGAACATGCTTACATGCTTTAATGTTCAAAAACGCTTTATTTTTCTCATACCGGCTGTGCGGCAACACCTCTTTTTACCTTCAGTCTGAAACGCTCTGTTTGAGCTCCTCCCCCCTCCCGAAAAGCCCAGTGTGCTCTGATTGGTCAGCTGGCCCACTCTGTTGTGATTGGTCAATCGAACCAAACTCTTCATACTCCGCTCCAGCTCCGCTCTAACTAGCTTTTTTTGAGGGCAAACTAGCCGCTAGGCAGGTATTATGCAAATGTGTTACTTGGTGACATCACCACATTATGGAAGAAAAGGCGGGACTTCAAGCGAGGCGTTTCAGGTAGTTCAGGAGCAGTGTTTCTGTGGGGGAGAGTAACTCCTTTTGACTTTGTAACTTTGCAGACGTTTTACATGCACCAAAAACTATAAAACACACTAAAGGAAAGGGAAATTGCACAAAAGCATAATAGTTCCCCTTTAACGATTTACTCTAATGAATAGAGAGGGTGCTTTCAGTCATTAAGTGTTTCCAATTGCACAGTAATGTCAATGCAGCAAATATCGAGGGACATTTAAGCAGCAGAACCAGAAACCAGCAGAAACAGAACTAAACTTTTAGCTTGTGAAATAAATCAGTTTTACACTGCCGTTCCTTGTGCGTAAATGTTTCACAGCATCTCTCTTAATGGGGAGGCACTTGCCTGATACGCTGAAAGATTATTATAGAATTTTTGCCCGATGACGCCAAAAATATATTGCCTACCCCAGCTTTAAGGGGACAAACCAGTTTCCTGTGGGAATTATGCGCCTACTCTGCTCTTCCTGCTGTTCTTGCTTTTGTTTTGTCTGTCCTTATGTTTGTTTGAACCTCCTCATATAATAAATATGACTTGTATTAACCTGACTGAGTTCAAGATTCCAAGTGTGGAGTTGGTCCATACAGAGCTTGAAACATGACGCCATGTTGGCATACCCCAGATAACCCCAAACAAGGAGTCTTTTCAGACAGGCTAAATCCTGACGAGATCACAAGCAACATCCTAAATTACATGAGCCAGATTAGATTTGTTTACACAGTAAATGCCATGTGATTCATGCTGAGATCCGAGCACGCCCGCTCAAAGGAACCGCGCGCTTGTTTCTTTGTTTGCACCGTGATAGGCATCGCCAAACAATCCCAACCACCAACAGCAAACACTGCTCCTGTTGCAAATATCAACACGGAGTAATTGATGGGACAATGTTTTTGTCACGGCATTTGTGTATCGTGCGACTCTCTGTTCAGTGGAAAACTAAACCGCAGTGCTGACGGATGCACGCATATTAGACATAGCACACGCATGCTTATTCAAACTCCAGTGGGAAGACAAATGCAAACATATAGTCAGAATTAATAAAGACAGATGTGTGCTGGCACACAAAGCAAACACACCTGAGAGAGAAAATGAATGAGTGAGGGTGAGGAGGTGACAGGAAGTGAAGTGAAAATAAAGGGGATAAAGAGGAGGAAGGATGGAAGACATGATGGAAAGCAGGTCGTAGAGAAAAGGGGCAGGAAAGGGAAAAAGAGAAGGTGAAGAGGGCTCTGCCACTCCGCTCTACTGCCTCCCAGACATTTAGGCAAATAAACAGAGGAAGAAGAGAGTGAACGCTGTGGTGTGTGTGTGTGTGTGTGTGTGTGTGTGTGTGTGTGTGCGTATGTGTATGTGTGTGTGCGTGCGTTAATTGATCATGCAACCTGTAGCTTTGACAGACTGGAAGCCTTCCTACATGCTGGTGAACACACACAGACCTCCCAGGGAGAGAGTGTATTTGTGTTGAAACAGGCACGACGTCGGTGCTGATTATAGACTACTGGTCTTGAGGGACTGTGTTTAGTGCGTGAGCGTATGTGTGAACATGTGTGTACATGTCTGTGTAACAGTTTTCAATCTTTTTTTTTTCTCGCTAGAATGTGTGCATGTGTTTTGTCAGTGTGTTTGTGTGCGCTCAGGTCTTACACCCGGTCCACACTGCCTGCGTTAGCAGCGCGTGGTGGCTACCTCGTTGAACTGATGCGTCCTGTGGTGTCCTTACAGACAGCGTTTCTGCTGCTGCGCTGCTGCCAGCCCTTTCGTTCTACATCGAGTTTGTCCTTCATAACGGCCATTTCATTTCATTATGATTTATATTTATTTGAGACAGAAAAAGGGTAAGAAGAGTGCACTCATTTGTATATAATAGTAATAATCCATGATTAAAAGCCGGTACATATTAATTTATGGAGCCATGAAAGTCACTGCATTTTCCATAAACACTGTCCTGCAATTTTTTCAAAATAAAAGCCTTGCGTTAAGAAATGGAGAGATTCTGTTGAGTTAAAAATAAATATAGATTTTTTTCATGTCTGTGACATATTCTGCAGATCATTTTCACTGTCTTTTCACTATCTTTGCCATGAACCGCGGCACGCGGTAAAAATAGGCGAGACCTGAATCTCTAGACCTGCACCTACACCTGTAAGCACGGTAACTGTACAGTTAAAGTTAAAAATGCGTGACAAAAATGAGACAAAAATGTCAATGATGAAAAGTAGACTGATATGGCTTCAGTTTTTTTCGGCTAATTTTCGTCAATAGACTAAGACAAACTAAATCATAATCAGGTGCCAAAATTAATACTGACACACACAAGGCAGTTTTGGCTTTATTGTGAAATATCTGTCTCAGCCAAATTTCAGCCTCCACCCCAATAAAATGGTGGGGAACTGGGATTTAGTTTGTGTTGCTCACAGCAGAAATTACATTTTAAAAATTTCAAACAGCCGTTTGTCTTTCCATAAATATAAAGAGACATCAAAACTCAGACACACACATGCACCATAACGTTGTCCCTTACCACCTGCACATAACACACAATATCTAAATTTAAGGAATCTAAACTTAGAATGAATAATCCCAGCTCACCAGCGATTGCCTTCACCGTTACATCATCAAGGCCGCTCTCTTTTGACAACTTTATACCCCCCCCCCTTTGAAATAGTGTCACATTTATTTATGTCCTCAAAAATCACACGTTTATCTCAAAGGGCTTTACAATCTGTACATCTGTAACATACAACACATTATTTGACCTCCAGTTGAGATCGGAAATAAACTCTTAACTTTTTAAAAACGTATTACAATATTTTATGATTGCTTTGATGAAAGATTCGATGATTTTTGCTGACAAGCAGTGCCAGAGAGAGAAAGTAAGAAACAAATGAAAAATGTTTTACTAACTAGGAAAGAAAGAAAAAAAGAGAAATCAGAGGAAAGACCAATGATGATAATTATCAGAGCAGAACACTGCATTATTCATCCTGCTCTCTGGGGGGGGGGGGAGACGGGAGCAGGAGGAGTGATGGAGTGAGAGAAGGTAGAAAAGTAGGTGAGGGAGGAAAGGAGGAGAAATGAGCAAAGAGCACGAAGAGGAGAGAGAGGGAAGAGGAGGAGGAAGAAGAAGTGGACAAGTGGATAGAGGATAAGTGTGACAGGAGGTGAGACAGAGGAGAGATTAAAAGAAAAGAAGGGCACTGGAGGACAGAGGAGGAAGGACAAACTGAAGTTGAGGAGGTGAATGAGGATGGAGAGAGTGCTGCATTCATCCAAAGACACAGGAAAGCGCTACATGCATCCTCTCTCTTACCTACAGTTAATGTTGGTTTCTTTTAACCTTGTCCACAGTATTTCTCAAAGCGTAACCATAGCAGTGGCAGGTCAGAACACAGCTGTAGGTTATGAATCATTTTTGAACATGTGTAAGGGCCTGGTCACACCTCAAAGTGGCATGGTGAAATGAATCGGCATGTTTGCAAAATGTTTGGTGCTAGAAGCTTGGTAATGCTGTGGCTACTTACAGGGCTAGTTGGTGAACTGCTGTAACTGGCGAGCTAACATGCAACCCAGCTGTACTAGCGCTAGTGAGTCACAATAGCTCTTCGAGCTTCTCTCTATTTTCTCTCTACTGTGCTGTTTATTCCCCTATGTTAGTTCATTCTCCATTGTACACCATGTCGTTCAATAACAAGTTATTGAAGACGCAAAATAAAGCTCTCCGACCTGACAAACTTGTCAGTTAGTAAGCTTGTTAGCTCATTAGTCTAGCTTGGTCACCAACGGGATGATAGGCAAAGAACTTATATTGCCAAGAAGTGAAAGTCAATTGTTCGTTCCATTGCAACATCAGCGCCCAGCAGCAAAGCTATGCTTCCGCCATTTTGGACTGTAAGCGACTACCGGACACCAGTAAAACGTCCGCCTAAAAAGTGGCGTTCAAAAGTAGAACAAAATTATTTCTAGTCTATTGTCATATTTTACCAAAATGGGCTGTGTTGAAAAATTAAATATTATAAATATAATAAGCGTTTTTGGTCCAAAATGGTGGCAGCGGCTGTTTTCAAAAGAACACCGGAGTTCAGTCTCTTTGCTTCTATACTCTTTGCAATAAGTTCACACAGTTCATTCGAAAGACCAGAGGTGGGACCAAGTCATTGTTTTGCAAGTCACAAGTAGGCCTCAAGCCTTTGCACTCAAGTCCTAAACTTTGAGTTTCGAGCAGTGGGTAACTCCTGGGTCTGGAAAGTGTAGCCAATGCGGAAGTGCCTTAAACTTGCATTCTTTCTAATATCCAGCAGAGGGCGACTCCTCTGGTTGCAAAAAGAAGTCTGATTGTATAGAAGTCTATGAGAAAATGACCCTACTTCTCACATGATTTAACAAGGCTTCAAAACAGCAGTCCACAAACCAATCGGTGTCATCATGGTGACTACGTCCACTTCTTCTATACAGTCTATGGTTTCGAGTCCTAAACAAGTCATAATGCGCTCGTCATCAAATGTAATGCCATTTTAACAACAGCGTAACTGGCGACAACTGGCAATCTGTAGCGTAAAGTTAGTTCTTCATAGTTTATCTCCTGCAACTTGATTGGACGCTGTCGGATTGGTTCAAACAAAGTGGATCTGGGGAATCTATAGTGTAAGATAATCAAATGCAAGTCCCAACAATTCAACGAGAGTTCAACAAAACAACACCACTTTTCAGGGATTCAGAAATAAACAACAAAAGATCAGTTCAGATCAGTGTTTTCCCCCCTCGAGTAAATCCTCTTCCCAAACAAATAAAGGATCTCTGTTCAGTTTGTTCAGTTTGGTTATTTCCCCACAAGTAAATCCCCTTCTCAAACAAATCAATAACCTTAAGGATCTCTCAAAAAGTAAATAAACCCAACATCTCCGACACTGTCTGAGTTACCTCCGGAACTAGGCAGTTGATCGTCTTTGTGCACACACTTTTTAAATAACATACTTTTTAATCTTTGGGCTTGGTGGAAGGTATCAAGTATTATCAAGTCAAAAGGCTCCAAGTAAAGTCACCAGTCATTGGTGTTAAAGTCCAAGTCAAGTTGCAAGTCTTCTTTTATTTTTGGCGAGTTTACAGTCATCAAATTTGTGACTCGAGTCCGGCTCGAGTCCACGGCATGTGACTCGAGTCCACACCTCTGCAAAAGATGCATATGAACCATGGACTCCTGTCTGAAAAGCATTGCTCTGTTGTGGAGGAGTTAATACTCTGACAGGAGGGTTACATAAAAGTGAATCCTGCAACACAGCTAACAAGCTACGATAGCTTCCTCCACTTTGCACACTCCAGCTCTCTGTTCCCTAAAAGGTCAGCACTGTCAAGAGAGGAGCTGGAGATTTGGAGCATCCTGGTGACCATGCGACTATAATATCGTACATTTAAATTAGGGCTGTCAAAGTTAACGCGATAATAACACGCTAACGCAAATTCGTTTTAACGCCACTGATTTCTGAACGTATTAAAGGAACATGTGATTTTTAGGTTGTAGCGGGCTCAATTTGAAAGCTAGAGTGAAGATACTGTAATCATATGAAACTAAAAAACCTAAGGAATCGATTGATACCAACTAGCTTGTCGCAAACGAGGCTAAATAACGCTCCAAAGTTACGTTAAATTTGGGCAAGGAAAAACTGTCATGGGCATTTTCAAAGGGGTCCCTTGACCTCTGACCTCAAGATATATGAATGAAAATGGGTTCTATGGGTACCCACGAGTCTGCCCTTTACAGACATGCCCACTTTATGACAATCACATGCAGTGTGGGGCAAGTCATAGTCAAGTCAGCACACTGACACACTGATAGCTGTTGTTGCCTGTTGGGCTGCAGTTTGCCATGTTATGATTTGAGCATATTTTTTATGCTAAATACAGTACCTGTGAGGGTTTCTGGACAATATTTGTCATTCTGTTGTGTTGTTAATTAATTTCCAGTAATATATATATACATACATATGCAAAAAGCAAGCATATTTACCCACTCCCATGTTGATAAGTCAAATCTCCCTTTAAGGTACAGTTTGAACAGATAAAAAAATGTGTGATTAATTTGCGATTAATTGCTATTAACTATGGACAATCATGCGATTAAATTAATTGATTGACAGCCCTAATTTAAATCCATCCTGATTTCATCATCTGATGTTTTCTGCTTCTTTTCACCTATAAAAAAATGGAAGTTAAAATTCACAGTGGACTACAGAATAGCAGGCAAGCTGTAAAAATGTGACCACAGTCAATATCTGCTTTCTCTAGAAAAAAACCACAGCAGGTTACCCTTTTTTTATGAGCATCAAAGTAATCACAGAGGCTGCTTGGAAGTGTTTAGAGTGTGGGACTGTACTTGTGCAGTACAAGTTGGTGCAGGAATAATTGGAGATGTGAAGACAGTTGTCTTATGATAATGTTGCATTTGAAAGACAGTGAAGAAGGGAAAAGCAGTGTAACGATTGATTGAAGGTTACTGTCTTTTCTGTACAGTTCGTGCATGATTGGATGCAGTCACGAAACTTTGCAGGTGTGTAGTCGAGATCAAAATGAAGGTCAGGTTCGAAGATGTGCGTAGTCCGAGCAAAGGGGGCTGGAAGAGGCCATTGGCGCCCCAACTTTATGCCCCCGGCCCGATTTGGCTTCACGGCTGGTCTGATCACATCATAAGATGGTCTGTAGTTTTTAGCTTATTTCCTGCATTCTCTTATTGTTTTAAATTACTGTAGATGGTTGTCCAGCTTTTTATCACAGAGATACTTGCCATTTTTATTAATTTATACATTATGTCTACAATTTTGAGTGAAGTGCTCTAGAGAGGACTATGGGGTGGACTAACTTTATCCTTATTTGGACAATAGGATTTCTAGTATCCAGAGGCAGAGATGGTGTCACAGCTACAAACAGATGTTTTGTTTAAAAGCTTAATTATCTGATTAAGATTGGTAAAAAGGATCGCACACATTTTGAGAATTTTACATCTTATCTCACAACCTCAGGCAGCACAACTGGTATCTGTAAGTAACTCTGGCAGAAACAGGACGGTTAACGTTTAAATTTGAAATCCGAACAAGCTTTTCATGCAATTTTCCCATTTAAATAACAATTAATTGATTTAAGACAAATATCTTTATGAAAAGTAGCTAATAAGAGTCTTTTCAAATTTTACTAGTACTTTTACTGCTGTTTTGCTTAGAGAGCCAATCCTAAGGATTGTATCATGGCCTATCTGGGCATGTTTTAATGGATCGTATCAGCTATAATAAAGCCAGTCAAATTGCGATCCTTTCTTTACTGTACTCTGCTGTGTTTTCCATTTCATAAACGTTGCTGGCAGCCCATCATATCAGCTTCCACTAATTAATGTTAATGTTAACGAACCAGGGAAATGTTACCAGGGAAACAGAGTTATGGCTTGTAAAAAAAACTTTAGATTGTGGTTGCAAAACGCATGAAAATATAAATTAATGATCTTAATTTTTTTTTTCCTTTGGCAAGTTACCATGGAAGAAATGGGATAATGCCCTTCCAGGTGTCCATGATCAGGAATTATTCAACAACGGGGAGGCCAGAACTCTACGATGCAATAAATATACAGCATGTAGGCTATCCGATCGAACTCAGTATCAACAGATACTCAATATTAAAGGACTCGGATCAGGATTGTGGCCAAAAAAAAAACTTGATCAGGACATCTCTAGTAGGTGATAAAAAACATGTTGTCTTTATGACTATTCCTAACACCCTGCAGACATTACAACAAAGCCAGTCTTAGGTAGGACCAAAATTAAAGGCCTGTTTCTGTCAAAAACATTCTGACTACGCTTAATTACTTATTTTTTTTGTGAAATCACTGAAATGAACCCATTGGCTCTCCAGCCGCTGCGGCAGATTTGCATATTAGGCCGGACTGTTTGTTGAGTCACTTCCAGCTGTTAGTCACACTTTGGCTGTAATGACAGTTTCAATGGAAGGCAGCGAAAGCGTCACTGAGAAGGAATGTAGAGTGACTTAATGAGAAAGGAATAGCAGTTTGACAGTACTGATGTTTAAGTGCTACACGGATCTCCCTTCAGGGGGAATGTCTTTTTTTAGTATGAATGTGAACATGTCTCGTTTCTCTTAATTTTTTAAAAGTTCTATTTTCAGGAAAAAATTATAAAAAATGATATGATCATTAATAAATATACATTTTTAATGTCTTAAAAACAATAGTTTTCCAACTCCATTTTTGCACATTCTGAAGTAGAAACTGATGAAGTCCCATCATTGTTTCAAAATAAAAAACTCTAAGTAAATGCTACACCCCAAAGAACGCTTGTGTGCAGAAATGCACCGGTGCGTTATGAGTTGGCCAAGGTTAATACAGTCTTTTGAATTTTTCAAGAGTCAGGTGCCTTCAATCCTTTGGACGCCACCCCCTTAACTTTTTGGGATGAATGAGCAGCCGAGTCGAGCGGTCCATTTTGTCATGTTAATGTTGCTTTACTGAACTGCAACTCAGATCGCTGAGAACATACAGATGTAGACGTAACATCTCACTTTTTATTGCATGCTTACTGAAATCCTTTACGGATTCATTTCCAAGCAGACCTTTTATGTGTAATCAAGTGTGGTACACTATATAATGAAGGTACAAATATAGTTAAGTACTGCTTAATTAATGCATAAAAGCTCATTTCAGACCCATGCATTTGCCATTTGCTCAGCCTCTCCGATAGCAGAACATCGTTACGTTAGGCTATAAATGAACTACACCACAGTCACATACTGTATGTATGTATTTAGTATGGGAACGCAATTTTGTAGGAGACAGGGTTGGTTATTTGCGTAATAATCATACTTATTTTAACCCAAACGATAATCTTTTCCTAAGCATAGCCGAGTACTGTTGTTGGATGTGAAATGAAAAATTTAGTGATAAATTATCGAGTGATTTGATTAATTTAAAGCTGATTTGACTAAAATAGTGGTGATATGATGAAAAAAGAGCCATGTTTCATCATTTTCGCCATCTTATATTTATCATTCACAACACAAAATTGCCATTTATCCTTTAAGGAAATTGGCCTCAAGGATGGAAGTAACAAAAAAGACTGGAAGGAAAGGAAAGTGATGAAAATGTATGTGAATTGAAAAATAGGAATTTGATAAACCTGATTGACATTTTATTTGAAACAGTGTGACTCTGATAATCAGCTGTCAACCGATCATCATTCACAACACCCAACTGACATTTATTGTTTACGGCACGCAGTTTTTGTTACTTCTGCCCTATCAACAAAAAAAAGAACACGCCGACTCAGCGAACCAGACTCACGACTTTGTGCAGACATTTACCTGCGCTGTAGTCAGTGGGCGTGGTTTTTGATTGACATTTCGGGAGGATCAATTTTATCAATTTATTTTTGTTTCTTCCACCCTTCATAGAAACTGCACGTTTCCTGTGAACACTGAACTTTATTTCGAAAAGAAACTATGCATGTAACCAGCGGAAACTGACACGCCGTTCCTGACATGTCTAATACCAACACTAGAGCGGTACCTAGAGTACCAGAGCTTGAAGCGTAGGGCCGCTGACCAAGCATCAGCATTTGATGAGTTGGTGGTGAGAATGTGTTGTCTAAAACCATATACTTGGCGAAAATGCGTGGATGAATTTCACTGCTCCACTTCCTGGTGTGACCAGGCCTTTAGTCATCACAAATGGTTTGATAACTGGCTTGTGAAGAGATATTTGTTTAACAGTTCATGCAAATATGGTGCCACTGCGTGAAATACAGGGAAGAATACAAGTAAAAATATGCAAAAACATTCCCAACGTAAGAGTGAATGACTAATAATTTCCACTCACTCGATACCCAGGTTTGGGGTTCCCATGAGCAAGGCACTAAACCTCCAGCTGCTTCAAGGAAGTAGCTCCTATTGCATTACAGTGTGTGGGCATACTTGGCTGCAGTCTGTATATGTGAGTGTGAAATAGGGCGTTGCTAACGGAGCATTGGTGTTAAGCAAACCTTCCCTGTGTAAATAAAGGTTAATTTAATTTAATAAGACATGCAAACACACACACGCACTGTACACAAATGGCGAACCAGAGATCAAAAGAAAGATGTTGCCTGTAAAACGTGATACTACTTTGCTCCCTGATAACCATCATGAAGGCAAATATTTACAACGGTGTGTATACTGCGGTGGACAGACATGGTGTGCATTTTGTGTGACTCGTTGAATATTTGTTCAAATTAAACATGCGTTTGATATTAAAAAATATATTGCACAGTGTACTCTGTGCACCGGTTTCCTGCCAAAGGTGTTTCCCTGCCTTTCACCCAGTTCATACTGGGAGAGGCTCTAGCAGGAATACCCACGAATTGAATGAATGAGAAACCAGTTATTTGTTGAGTTCATGTTTAGGACATTAGATTTTCCAATGTCCAAAACACACATAATCAGGAACAAAACGAGCAAAGGTCATAATTTCATGTTTGCTTCGCTTTTTTCTTACCAAAAACCCAGGCTTGGGTTTCCCATGAGCCAGGCACTTTTGAGGGATTCCTACGATTTGATTTGAGAATCAAGTTCCTCAATTTTTGTTTGTTTCTCCTTTTTTAGTTCAGTTTTGTTGGGACTTTGTAGTTTGGATACAAGAACAGCCTGCTATAGTACATGTAATGTTTCCTTCCATCCCGGTGCATTGCTGTCATGGTGATACTTTATTATCTGAAGTCTCGTTCATACACGTTGTTTTTAAAAAAAAAAAAAAAAAGAAACCCGGTAAGGTGTACACATTGCCAAGAAATTTGGTTTCCCCAGCAGAAACCTGGCTTTGGTAATCAGGTTTTTTTTTAATCCCTCACCCCACCTACAGAAACCAGGTTTCTCATTTAGGTGATTTGTGCAAATCCAGTTACCTGAAAATGGACAATAAGCTGGTCACTTACAGCTAATTAAAACTGAGACATGAGGATTTGACCATATGTTTACTCTATGTACTGATGGGGTCTGAGATGATTTAAATCTATATGTAACAGATCTGTTAAGACTCAGTAATGGCATCATGTAAACTCTGAACTCTTTTGATTTTTATTGTTCTCTCACTGATGCTAATTTCTGATATTCTTTAATCTAAATTGTTTTGTGTCTCATGAGGTGACCGAAAATACTCCGTATGAGCAAGAAAAAAACTGAGGCCTTCAATTAGGGTCAAGGTAACGACAGCATTTAAAACAGCAACATTTTGTGCTGAAATCAATTAATTCAATTTGCCAAAATCAGTGCATTCGCTTGCAGTGGCGAAGTAAACCCGATGACAAAGAGCGAACCGTCTTGACAGTGCTGACCTTTAGGGGAATGGAGAGCCAGAAAGTCCAAAATGAAGCAGGGCTGAATTAAATGCTGCCGGAACATGATCTGGGATTTCCCAGATTGGAACCGGCACCTATTTGATTGGATTCAGCACCTTTTTTTGTCACTATCAAAATTTGTAAATACATTTTTGTGTAATATTTAATGTTAGTTCTGTCATTTTTTTTATTTCCCATTGAAGTTACTCGTAAACCGCTTGTTTGACTAATTTGGATGCATTTTAACCTGCAGAACGCTCTCAGCGCTCCGCCTGTCAATTTTTCTAACAAAATGTGTCATGATGACATGATGCCTCGTGTGGACGGCGCACACACGCTTCTGTCTGCGCTCAGCTTCTCCACTCCTCATCGCTCTGTATGCGCGAGTATAGACGTGCGTCAAAGTCACGTTTGCGGGTCCTATCCCCCTAAACAGCGGCGTTTTGAGGCTGATGTCTCTGCGCATTACACATCGCCTCTCCGGAAGTGCCAGGCTGACACCCTCTGCTCAATCAACCCGGTCTCACAGAAAGGAGTATAGAAAACCACTAACTTAGGTTCAGGCAAGACAACCACTTAGTCAGGGTAAAAACGTCATGGTTGGGCTTAAAATAAGTATGTAAACTAAGTAAAACGCATACAGAAACAACTACGGAAAACACTTGACAACCATCACGTGACAAATGTCACTAACGTAACTTAGAAAACAAAACACCGGTCAACAACGGTCCCATCCGCCTCCACATCCGCCCACCATAAGTGTTTTTTTCACTTTTTATACTACGTCACTAACTCTTACCGTAGCATTTATACACGGATGCGTTTACATTGCAGTCAGTACAGGATACATGACGTACAAAAAGACACACGCGTACCTATTGCACGCTAAATGCCTTCCGCATAATCATGGCATTTATACACCTTTCAGTACGAACAGTGGAAATCATGGTCTTCTCACAGCCATTCAGACGCATTGTATCCTTTGAGGTCTTGAAATATTTGTGTGAATGTAAAAAAGTAGAAACGGAGTGTCGTCCAAGAAGCTTTATTTTTTCAATAAATATTCGGTGAGCTCTGAAATCACAAAGATGCCGTGGGAGTCGGTGACTAGATAATAAACTCAGGCAGTTTTATAATGGAATTATCAAGTGGTTGGAACTCTCACCCAGATTAACTCTTGTCAAAACACCTCTTCTGGTTTTATTAATGGCCTGGATGTTTGGGTAACTGGGTTTCAGTGTGTGTGCAATTTTGTCTTATCAACAGCCAAGAGGAAAGTCTTTTGTGCTCTGCCCAACCTGCTTTTAGTATGTGTGTAGGTGTTTTCCTTCTTGTGCTTTGGAGATATGGTAGATGTTTCCTGTCAGTCAGCATCTGCAGCCAATTAAAGCACTTAAAACAGGCCATTATCGACGGATAGATATCCGTCTGTTGGGGTGTTGTGGAATTTGAATGTGGTGGGTGGACCAGAACTACAGGAAAATGAAGACATGGAGGAAGTTTTTTTTTACCTTGAAAGGATGCTGTAACTCTCTTTGTTCCAACAAGTCCCCTACACTAAACAATAAAATATGCAGTTCGTCATCCTCCTTAATCCATGAGAGCGTTTTCTGATCTGGCACTGCTATCAGCAGGGCGCCATTATTTTTCAGTGCCTTCCAAAACCGGTTCAAATGATTATATTATCTGATATAGCAATTGAAAATACCTGGTTACGGTCAGGAAATGATTGTGGTTGTGGTTGAAAGAAGTTGGCAGGAGTTGGGATGCAGACAGTCTCCCATAGTCACATGTCTTGTTGGCCCTATCATCTACCCCGACCTAAGACCTTTTCTGGCTTTACAACAGCATGACCCAACTTCCACGATTGCTCTTGACAGACAACAGCAATACTAAATTTGCATGACCTTACAAGGCCCTTGCCCTTACTGCTGGAAAAAAAACCCAGCAAAACAGATACTTTTTAATTATTTTTTGCGCATTTTTTGCCTTTAATTGCTGGTGTTCTCTCTGTCATGCAGACCAAAAATGTGGCGAGAGAGCTTAAAACATGCAACAAAGGTCACTGACCGGAATTGAACCGGCAAAGTTGCGGTTTACTTGGTATGCGTCTTAGCCCCTATAGGCCGCCATAAGGCAGCCTTCAATTTTTTTTATCAAAACGCAGATGATATAAAAGAAGTCATCTGATTGGATCCATAATAGAGTTTGCACAGCATGTAATTCCATTTGCCATAATTCATGGTAATTACATTGGCTCACAGGAACCCTCTTTCAGTAGGAAATAGTTTGCCAGTTCTGCAAAAATCCTGTGTGTAGCACATGTTAGCTCTCTAGCTATAGATGACAGAACCTGACAAAATCATAAAGAAATGTCATTAAATGTAGCAAAAGTAATTTAAAAAATAAATGTAGCCTTTAATTAATTTATGCAATGTGACATAAATTGATATTTCTGTTTTTATTTGCTTATTTATTTATTTTTCTATTAATTCCCTTATTGATTTAATCTTTTGTTTAATTTTCCCTTTTCTTTATTTATGTATTTTTTTTTATTATTATTTTTTATTAATTTACTTATTTTTGCATTTATTTTGTATTTATTTTTAAATGTATGTATTTATGCATTTATTTATTTTTGAACAATTTCCCTTTGTATTTCACCCAGTATTTATTTCCCCAAACTTATTTGTATTCTTTCTGTATTCTTTTCTTTATACATTTCTTTACACATTTCCTTATGCATTTCTGCCTCATTATGCAAATGAGGGGGGGAAATAAAAATGAAAATAAATGCAAAAATAAATAAATACATTTAAAAATAAATAAAAATAAATACATGAATAAATAAAAGGCAAAATTAAACAGAAGAGTAAATAAATAAGGGAATTAATACAAAGATAAATAAATAAGCAAATTAAAACAAATATCAATGTATGTTCAATTTTGTCAAGTAATTACTGGCTACATTTATTTTTAATATTATTTTTGCTACATTTAATGGCATATTTATTTATTTATCCAGTCATTTATTTATTAATTTTCAATTTTGACAGGTTCTGTCCTCCCTAGCTAGCTAGCCACTGTGCAAAATTACATGTTGATTTTTGTAGCATGCTGGATCTGAATGGACTTCAGTCAGTTCTATAACTGACCAGTACATATACTGTATTATGTGTCTATCCAAACAATATATGGCAGAACAGAAATAGAAGCAAGCGACTCAGCCAACATTCCATCACACAACGTGATACAACATGGCCAAGAGATAGTTTACCTTAAGTTACACTTAAAAAAAAGAATTACTTACCCCCAACCCTCTTCTCCCCTTACTACATTCTTCTATGTATGTATGTGTGTGGGTGTGTGTGACAATGATCCGTGGCCTGGAGCTGAATAGGACAGGAGGAGCATGGGAGGAGGAGATGTGTAGAGGAGAAAAGAAAGAAAGGAGGAAGAAGCAACAGGATGGAAGTGGAAAAAGAAAAGATACATAGAAAGAAGAGGCACAGGGAAAGACATGAGACGAGAAAAAGTGAGATGGGGAAAAAAGAAAAGGGAAGCAAGGAAAACAGATGAGGAAAAGGACAGAGAGAGTGAAAGATGAAAAAGTAGGAGAGCAGCTTTTACTCCGGTCTGGATCAGATTTCTACCCAGTTTGATGGGTCATCGCTTAGCTTTTTACCCCACTTTTACACACATGCACGCACAAGATACACACACTGACACATGAAACAGCGCTCATGTTCACATACAAGTCCACTGTTTAATAGGAAACCCAGGTGATCCATGCATGTGTCTAAAAAACAAAGAAAAAGATCACGATGAAGACTATAAAGAAGCTTTAGGAATATTTTTTATATTTTCTAAAGTGTAAAAAAATAAAGTGGGCTAATTAAAGGGAACCAATCACAATCTATTTTAACAAGAAGAAATAAAACACACATATACAATATTACAGGGCTGCTCGGTAGAAGTTTTCCCAGCGAGAAGTTTGTGAATTTTCCCTCGGGGCCTCTCGGCTCCTCAGCTCAGTCTCATATTTACACTCTTCCAACACACACACTCTCGCTCTCACACCGCCTTTATCTCTCTATCTCGCTCCGTCTTTTGCTTACACACATGCTCCCGCTTACATGAGCAACATTTAGTCTGTGAGGGGAGAAAATAAAAACTCACTCTTGCTTACACACAACATCTCATCAAAGGCTGAGAATACATCGATCTGCTGTTGTTCACCGTATAGTGACAACAAACAGAAACACACGCAAATACTCCAAAACAAAGCTTTCAGCACACAGTGACACACATAAATAAAGTGTATAGATTCAGTATAAAACCACACACATGAATACATCCATGGGCAGCCACTCATATGATAGTGTCAGAGGGATCTTCCAACCCTGTAGGGGTTTTTCTTGCTTCCAGGTCTGCATGTTTGTACACAGTGTCTCTCCTGTCTCTAACTCTCACTCTGGAACATACTGTGTACACATAGTGTTTAAATTCAATCTCTTCTATTAAGATTGGGCTCATTTTCAGGACACAACTAAATATATAGTAACATCATTTCAGTCTCATTTTGAGACCCAGCCTCCACTTTATAACTTCCCCATTTACAACATTTCATCGAACTCTAAAGCTAGGAATATCTGTCTTTCTCTCCGTCTGTGTTTATATCTGGGTATGTCCTTCACATATCTCAACAACCGTTCATCGGATCTACTTCACATTTGGCAGGTGAATTGCTGGGGACCTAAGGGCGTGCAGTGTCGAATTTGGTGCATTTTGCCAGATGGTGGCACAATAACAAAGACCGTTATGTTTTGGCCTGTAACTTTTGAACAACAAGTCTCAGAAACAAAAATTTGAATTGTATCCAAATCTGTTTTTCACTGCTCCTTCTACAAATTTTTAGCAATCGTCACCAAATTTGTTACAGAACATCTCTGGACCAAGCCGGAAAAGGTTACTTTTTCGGATATGTGATGTTCCACACAGTTTTGCTATAGCTGACCCTCAAATTTAGCTCAACTGCTGTCGGTAGGGCTTATATTACAAAAAATGTTATATTTCCTGAACGCTTTGTGCTATTGTAACCACATTTGGTGGACATGTGTAGATATGATGTCTGAGTGGCCATTTGGCCAATAGGTGTTTTTTTAACTGTATCCAAATCAGTTTTTACACTGCTCCTCCTACAAATTTTGAGCAATCGCCACCAAATTTAGTACAAACCGTCTCAGGACCAAGCTGGAAAAAGTAACTTTTCGGATTTTGGATGTTCCATACAGTTTTGCCAAAGCTGTCCTTCAAAATTTATTCAAATGCTGTGGGCAGAGCTTGGATTACAAAAAAATGTCATAGCTCCTGAGCGCTTTGTGCTATTGCGACCACATTAAGTGGACATGTGTAGATATGATGTCTGAGTGACCATGAGAAGTTTGGTGCCATTTGGCCAATAGGTGGCGCTGTTGCAGCTTCATCTAACTATAAAGGAAGGAATCTCTGTATGTACGTATGACTGTCCTTCGCATATCTCAAGAACCGTTCATCCAATCAACTTCAAACAGTTCTCGCCAACGCTCCGAGCAGAACTTCTGAGGGCCAAACAATCGGCCCGTTCCGGATGGACACACGCTCCGAACGGACACACGCTCCGAACGGACACACGCTCCGAACGGGCATTGCACTAGTTTCTAAAAGTGGCTTATTTAACAAATTCCTTGTCCTCAAACTCCGCAAAAGATGCAGTGGTAAAGTGCAACGAGGCACACTTTTGCCAGAGTAAAAAACAAAGTAGCATAACAGCAATCGAACAAAGGCTCAGATGGTTTGATGGTTTAATCTTGTGTGAAATGCTTTCAACACCTAACAAACAAAGCAGAGACAAAAGACTCTTGCGACAGTATTTCACTTTGTGTCTGCTGCAGATGTGAAAATTTGTCAGCTAATTGAGTGATTCTTTCAAACAGGATGAGGTTATTAATCACCAGGAGCTACAAGTTCTCTAGAACAATTATCCTCCTTTGCCCCGAGCCTTGAACGCAACAGCACTGCATTCTTTACCTATTTGACTGCGACAGAACATGTTTTCTAGGAATTAAGTTTATGAATAGCCACTAAAAGTTGTTAAAACAAGTGAATATAGCATAAAGTGAGGCACTCTTTTCTCAAAACTTAGCTTTGACAAACAATGACGATAACGTCTTTGTTATCTGTTTCCAAATAATATTCCAAGTTTTTTGTAAAGGTAATAAGTTTTTAATCGAGGCGACTTCATTCAATTTCCATAGTTGTCTTAATTCTTTGTTACTTCAAACCCCTAAAACTAGAGGCTCGCTCAGCAGCTCACTTCAGCTCTATAAACGTTTCAATTGCCTTCCCATTCCCCTTCCCTTTTCATTGAAGAGAAGCCTTTATTTATTCCAGGAGGACCACTTATTCTAGTGTTACCTGTTGTTACCTTCCTACTCCCATATGGGAACTGCAGACTTATCGTACTGGGCAATCTAACCCGACAACTCTCTTGTGCTCTTGTACACTCTCTTGTACACACACGCACACACACACAGCCGTGTACTTCTATCTTTGTGAGGATACTCATTGACATAATGCGTTCCCTAGCCCTTTACCCTGCCCTTAACCATCAAAACTAAATACCTTACCCTTACCCTTACCCTAACCTAAACTTAATTCTAACCTAAACCAGAAAAACCAAGTCTGAACCCTCCGAAGGTGAGGACCGGCCAAAATGTCCTCACTTTTCAAAAATGTCCTCACTCTGAAGGTCTAAGACTCAAATTGGTCCCCACAAAGATAGCTGTACAAGTACACACACACACACACACACACACACTCAAACCTCTTTCCCTTTCCCTCTTTCCTATCTGGCAGAGTGATCTAATGCAGCAGCTCTCCTGCCGTCTGGCTGCCACGAAAGGTAAACTACACCTGCGGCCTTGAATTACCCTCCTCTTTCCCTCCTCCTCTTCCTCCACCTGTCTTCTCCTCCCTCTCCCTCCTTCTCTCCCGTCCTCTCCCTTCTCGCCTTCCCCTCCTTTCTGTGCTCTCCCGTTTCTATGTCCTGCTACATGGTCTCACGCTTTAGGTTAGCGATGCGTGGTATTGGACTTGCCCTTACGACAGATGGTCTGTGTGTGTGTATGTGTGTGTGTGTGTGTGTGTGTGTGTATGTGTGTTTGTGTATGTAAATGAGTGAGAGAGAGAGAGACAGAGAGAGAGGGAGGGATAATGGTAACTGAGACAAAGCACATCCTCACTTTTCTAAAGCTGCAATAATCAACTCTATTCCTCTTGGAAGGAGGTTTATTGTTAGCCCCGCCCCCCTGTACTCTGTTGGTCAAGTTTGTGCCTCCAGCAGCTGTCACTCATCTAGATAAGCTGTCATTTGAAACATCTTGTAAAGTCTCCTAATCAATGTATCTTTTAAATCTTTTCAATATGGCGCCCCATTCATTTCTTTGAAAGTTGCTCACTGGTCTTCAACATTTTTGGGCCCATAGAGCATGTGCAGGTGAGCTTTGAGAGCATGCACGCCCATAGACTGTGTATATATAGATGGACGACGCGTCACCACTTCCTCCCACTGTACAAAAGTGAAGCCAAAATATCCCGGATACGGGAGCTGCCATCTTGAGATTTTGAAGTTATTTGGAGCCAGAGTCTGTGCAGTAGTGATCGTGGGGGGGGGGGGGATGGAGCCGCGGTATCGAGGTTCCGCCCACACACCCGCCCGAGCCAATCACTAGCTATGTTCTTTGCACAAATGTAATGTTATCTTACCTGATACGTTTTATCCAGCGACTCCTGGTCTTTTTATCAGCCGGGAAGCGAAAGAATGAGCGAGACTCGTTGCTGGTGTGAGTACATCCCAGTACGAAACACACAGGAATCATTGCCTCAGAGAGAGAGATGTAACTACGTGACTTTTGGGTGTGTCGTCTTTCTAATTACGTATTTTCACAGTCTTATACTTCAACAGTTTTACAACAAACTGCGACTGTGTTGACTTGCAAAATTATCTTTTAAAGTGACAAACATATGCGTGATGTTGCACAATTCAAACGGGATCAAAAAATGATTCGTCTATCGCCGTTGACTACCGTTCATATTTTTTCCAAAATAAGGTCCCATGTTGGTCCACTGGAAGGGGCGGGATTTCGCCTCTCTATTAAACAGAATTGTGACAGTTATGGAAAGTTAAAGATACATCTCCTCCTCGTACAATTCCCGAGCCTCCGGCTGCGTGACTACTTCTCTCAGAGCAGCTGTCAATCACAGCTGTCAATCATGACGTCTCACCCCGTTTTTATAGCATCAAATAACTAATTAAAACCAAACTTATCAGAAAAATGAACACTTGAACATACATCAGCGTGATAAGAGCTACCTAAAATAACAGAAACCATCTTTGGGAAAAATGTATTTGACTTTGACTTTTTATTTTGGCCCATGTCCCATCCACTAACATGGAGGGGGCGGGATTTATGACCTATACTGCAGCCAGCCACCAGGTGGCCATTGAGATGTTTTGGCTTCACTTTTGGGGGGGTTGTGTCCAGGAGGTAACCCACAAATTGCAAAAAAACTTGCAAAAACATGGAAAAACTCTTGAGAGACTTGCTGCACGAAGACCTATCCTAACCTTAACCATTCAAGGTCAACTCTTAACCTTCTTCCCAAGTAATTTACGCGTCTCTGTTCTGTAAAATTATGTTCTTGTTTGAGGACAGTGCTCCGTTTGTTTGTAGTGGAAGTAGGCGACCAATTAATACAATGCAGATGTGATTCTTAATAATCTTCCCACACATGTCTTTTTATTTGTAATATGGGAGCATCATTTTCCCGAAATGACTCCTGTTATAAGAAGACGGTGGCTTGGGATTTCAGCCGTTTGTCCTGTAATACTGGGGCTACAGTTCAGTTTACATATGGATCAAAGCTTGTGTGTTTATAAAAGCAAGATGTTGGGTGGAACAGCTCCGAGAGGAATATCATTTTGGAAGAAAAATGCATTTTAAGAGGGATGGGCTGGTGGTTTTTATTGACATTTTAACACCAGTATGGTCCTGTTTGCTTATTTCTTTCAGTATCAATTGTTAAAGTGTCTGGTGTCAGAGAAGTGCACACACGTCAAATGACTAAACTAACTGCACGTTAAGACCCCAGAACACCCAGATATTTGCGTTTCATTCGCTGACACATTTACTCTGTGGATATTGGAAGACTTATTTACAGCAGTTGTAAACTTGTGTCACTGGGCTTCAGTTCTGTCATCACTTCTGATCTGATATATGGGAGCAAAGTCATGGCCAAACAAGAAAAGGTTTGTTCAGGTGAGTTTCACTGCTTGGCTGCTTCAAGTGTTTGGCAGTCAGAGTCAAGGCTGATAACAGATAGCAGAACCCTGATCTGTTCCTTCATGTTTTGAAGTTCAGTGGTTATTTTTTCAAGAGATGGGCCATGGCGGATTTTGTACCGAGGTTAGCAGAGGAGGAAAGTTAATACATTTGTCTGCTGCTAGACCGCCCCGTTAATACAGGTGTGCCTCCCATTGTGTGCGTCAAGTGGGAGAGAAATAGGTTTTTCAACGCAGTTAAAAAAAAATTGTTTTTGAAAGGCTAAACACCAACAAATATGGATTAAAGCAGAGTATTTCATTAGATTTTGCTACTAAGTAGCAAAAAATATATCTTTTTGAATAATTTTTATATGCAGACTAAATAAAGACGAATAAATTATCCAGTAAGTGTGTTATTATGATTTTAGTTATACATGAGCAAATCTAAATTTCCTGGCACACCCCCTGTGATCTTTGGCGCCCCTTTAAGGGCGGGAACCACTGACCTACAGTATGTTTTCCTCGTCAACAAATTAAAGCAAGCCGCAACATGTGTTCCACATACTTTTGGTTTCTCTTGTTAGCTTAGGAAAAGTTTATACTCTTCAGCCATTTCATGTCAGGGCCAAAACTGACAAGTGCGCCCTGGGAATATTTAGTTAATAAAATATTACGACTGTGGACTTGTGCTTAGCCGCCATGACATATTATGGATAACCACAATATACATAAAGAGGTTGTAAATGTATCATGTAGGCTTTACTGAGTAAAGCTTTGATTTAACCTGGAGAGAAAATATGACTTCTCACTTACTGACCTACCAGCAGTTGAATGCTTTTTAGTTCAGTAGGAACTCTGAAGGAAGGTTAATTTCAGTTGGACGGATCCTAAACACAGTCTGTGGGATTTCACAACATAAATATGAATCTTAAAGCGACACCGTTGTTATTATAGCAGGTTGAATCAAGTGAACTCATGCGATGTAGTTTGCATTGTGGTGTTTCAGTTTTGTTCAATTCAAAATTATGTTTTCAGACCGGGCTCGCGGTAAAAATACATAATGATTTCACATAATAAAGAAACTATATACTGTAGTACAAACCAGTGATTCTCAAAGTGGGGTCCGTGATACTCTGTCAGGGGGTCCGTGAAATAATTAGCTATAAATTATAAAGTTGTGCTGTATCATTTAAAAGTACATATCCAAGTATATAAGTACACACCAATAAAAGAAGCATATTGTATCCATTCCTCCCATCCACGTTAGCTTTTGGCCAATAGAAACTCTTATATGATTGTGACACATCACGTCAGTCTGACATGAATCAGTCACTTCACTCAGGGCGCAACGAACCGTTCCTGCGACTGCTTATTAGCCAGCTAGCTAGCTGGCGAGCATGAAGAAATATCTGAGTCAGTCCATATCATCAAGTGATGCTAACCCCAAACTAGCTAAATTGAGAAAATATAACGACAGTTATATCGAGCGATAGCGACGGGAGACTAAAATGCGTCATGTGTCTTCAGGTGCTAGCGAACGAAGCCATGAAGCCGGCCAAGCTAAAGAGACATCTGATTACAAAACACCCGGAATTCAGGGCAAAACAAAGTGGTGTTAACATAGTTCATTGAACATTGAAATGTGTTTCTGTTTATCATTATCAAACAGCTCTGAAGTATTTAGGTTGAAAAGTTTTAGAATACAAATAATTCCAACGGCATCAAAGAGAAAATATTATAGTAAGCATTATGCTTAATCGATGTTACGATTATGAGTGGGACCATGGAAAATGTTCTCCCCTTTAAGGGTTCCCTAGCCCCCAAAAAAATGTTTCTGGTAGAAACAATGAAACCACATTACATCCAAATACCCATGTACAGTCCAGACCAAAAACTCAGTAACCAGTCAGTAACCAGTGTAATTAAAGGTCAAACACAGACCAACTCCGACTGCACCATGTTGTTTCTCATTATACTTTTATGATTGAAACAGAACTGTTTTATTACCCAGCAGTCACACACACACACACACACACAAACACACACAAACACACACACACACACACACACACACACACACACACACACACACATCCCTGCTCTATAGAGAAAAAAACTGGCTCGTAAAACATGCAGGAAATATATTGGTTGCTGCACAGAAGCTGAGTCGTTTTACATGCTTAGTCTTAATTATTTTTTTCTCTTTTATTTGCACATTTAATTGATGTTGCAAATAATTAAAGAAACAGTATATGATAGAATCTTAAAATATCCTTATATTAGGTATGGTAAAATGTAATTTGATGATTACATTTTTAAAAAGCTAACTGTTAACCCACCAACATCCATGGGAGCAGAGAGTTCGGCTGGAAGCACAGCCCAATAAAACCAACCCGCTGCTCTATACCGGCATTAACTGCATTAGTGTTTACAGTCACCATAACCGCACAGCAGCATGCTTTCATACAAAGACGCTGGGTCTCTTTAAGCAACAGGCAATAAAGTACATGCTGAGAACGGGGGAAACGTACAATGGAGAGGAAAAGGGTGTTGCCTGTAAAGAATTACGTGGGAATTGAGAGTGACAAAACAGTGGGCAATCAACAGTAGAGGTAAATGCGGACAGGAAGGGTGTAATGCACGAGGACAAAGTATGCTGTGTAGCCTTGGCCCTTAAGAACAGACAGGGAGGGTTTTTATCCATTTATTTATTTATGTCCTCACCTACCAACCTGTTTCTTTTATTACACTAAGCTGTAACGTGCAGGACTGCATTCCTCGCTGGCTGCTGGGTTGCTCTTTGCCTCGACCTCTGACCCAAAAACTAATAACCTGATATATATTCTATAGATTTCTGGGAATCACAAGTTGAAATAGATTTTTTTGGACCAAGTACCTCTATATTTTTTGAAGCCCAAGTTTCGAAAGCATTTACAATAATATCCTCGAAACATCACTAAAAAGGTCTCCTAATCTTGCACAGTGACGGCAAAACAACTCTGCATGAACTACACTTGTACATGAAGCACCTGTCGTTTTGTCCCACTGGCGTGTCACCTCAGGGTGAGTGATGCTGGCCATCTGGGGTCTGTTGCAGGGTGTGGCTGGGTGGGGCGTCACCCCGAGGGGAGCGTGACAGTGTGACGGGCTGCCATTGTGTTAGAAAAGCCTTTAATAATGTTGCTCATGTAACATTTATGTCAGTTAAGCGTAGTGAAGCTTCTTAAGAAAAACACGACAGTGACAGAAGAATAAGAATCAATCCTATGCTAATAAGCTCCAAAGCCTGTGGGTGGACGTGTCCCATGGCAGCGGTCAAGTTCGGACTGCAAACAAAATTCGGCCCTGGCAATTTTCATCTTTACCGGCCCCATCCTCTGCTGCTGCTCATCTTTCCAGACTCTTTCCTCCTCCTCTTCGTTAATGATATCACTGCTGCAGGATTTTGCGTGGCACTGGCATCATCATCGATATTTTTGAATAATAGGCTAAATATGTTTTTTTGCAGCATCAGCCTTGACAATTTTGGCTGGACTGCAGAGGGCCAGCCCTACAAATTCAAAAGTCTGTCACTGAGTGATGAAGTTATACACGATTGGTCGGCCGAGTGTTGGAGTCTCCTCATTGGTCGTTGCTCTTTCGAAATGAAAGGGCGGGAACAGTCTGTTATGCAAATGAGCCCGTCCAGCGTGACACGTCCGGCTCACGAAACTTGGACCAAGTTGTCAAACTAGGCGATCTAGTTCTAAAACGAAACGAGATTAAGCAGTGGCATAGCCTGTTTCTCACTTAAAATGTCCTGTTGTTAAATGTCCTTTATTATCCATTTCATTTGTATTTTCATTCAACTCCGCTCTTTGGGTCTTTATTTCATTTGATTATTTCCCGCTTGACCTCCGACATCACATGGACGGATCCACTTGATGGGGTGGGGGATGGTGATGACGGTCGGTACTACTGCACCTGCCATATAGGTAGCCTATTGACAATTTTGGGACCGTGTAACCCCCTAATCAGAATTGTTCTCCTCATATTGCTGGTGGCGGCCTTGCGGTCCTGGTTGACTGACATCTCCACACTTCCATGGTAGTGCGCTGCTGACTGTAGAACGTCAGACTGTATAGTCAACGAATGTTGATACAAGATATTTCTCTTTTTGTAACAAGCAACTAGCTAGCTAGCGTCCACAATTAGAGTGGAAGCTAGTTAGCCTATAGGTTCTTTCAGTGTTGTGTTTGATGGCAAATAGCTAGATGACCGATGGGACAGGGAATTGGCTAATAACATGGGCCTTTGGAGAGTATTAATGTAGGGGGTGTTAACACTGCAGAAAAATAAATAAATCTTAAATTTCCTCTTTTTTATTACAGTTTTGACCAAATATATCAGTCAAAACAAAGGATACACTGAAGTTTAGCAAAACCTAATTTGAATTTCCATACTTTAAGGTGTTCACTTGTTTAACATGTTGAAATGGCCGCAACCAAGATGATAATAAGGTTAACTGTTACTGTAATGCTATTTTTTTTCCCTCAAAAATCAATAACACCAGCAACAAAAACAGAATATTTATTGGTTGGATGGTTGGTTGATTGATTGATCAAATTTATATCACACATATACCATTGGGTTAAAGTCCCTCTATAAACCGTTACATTTATAATATATTCATATAATCATATTAACCTGTCTGTTACAATGTCATTCACCTCAGATGTTTCTAATAGCTCTGGCAGTCTGGCTAAATAGTGCAATCAGGGAGGTTGAAACAATTTTAGGAGAGAAGACAAAATAGTGGACTTAATTGCTGGTTGGATGGCATGCTGTAGGCCAACCACACTCAAAATATGTCCACGACAAGCCCCGAACATGTTCTTACATTTCCCAAGAAACACTCGACAGGAGGAAACATCAAGCTTAAGTTTGGATAAAGTTGCTGCAGTGTAGTTAGAGCTAAAACGGGAAACAACTGTGCATGTTTCAAGATAACACAGTAAAGTGATACAGCAGAGAAATAGAGAGGCTTCTACCCTCAACATCGACCTCCAGGAGAAAAGAAGAGAGAAATGAACAGGCTTTCATTGTCGACTTGACTTTCCGTCTCTTGTTCTCACGGCAGTGCGGTGTTTTCACCTGCTGGAGGGTCAGAGGGAGCAGGAAGTTTCCTCTCGGGGTATAGGAGGGGGGTCACAGGGTTGAAGCCAACGCCCGGATTGTATTATTGTTGAGACCTTGTTGATGCATTTATCTGCTCCGAGTTGAGCCGTACAAACAGCTGAATTATTAATCCACCAGTTCATTAATCTTTGTTACAAAATGCTTGTGGCTGTGGTGTTTCTGCTCTGGACTTCTAAGAGATCATTATTTAAAAAGTATGGCAAATAAATTCCTAAAGTTGAAATATGCAATAATTTCTAATATCAGTGTATTTGCAGTAACAATGCACTGAGTATATTTACTGAAAAAGCTGTGTGACAGAGACATCTGGAATTGAAAAGAAAGAAATAAAGCGTGTCTTAGAACAGTCAACAAATCTTCAGACCATGTTTCGGACATGATTGCCATCACTGCAGAATTTCCCTCTGTAATGCCAAATGCCGCTATTATTATTATTATAACCTTCCCCCTGATTTTTCAACATTTTTGAAAATTTGGCTGAAAAATGTGGGTTTTTTTCGACTTCAATTTCGTTTCCGGAGTAGACCTCGAAAACTATTTAACTTATGAGATTCAAATTTGGTATGATGGTTGACAGTGTGGTCTAGTTGTGCCTTTTGGGGGTTAGAAGTCCAGGGTGCCCAAAATTTTTGAAATTTTTGCCAAAAAATGAGATTTTTTTCGACTTCAATTTCGTTTCCGGAGTAGAACTCGGAAACTAATTCACTTAGGAACTTCAAATTTGGTACGATGGTTGACAGTGTGGTCTAGTTGTGCCTTTTGGGGATTAGAAGTCCAGGGTGACTTCAATTTTGTTTCCGGAGTACAACTCGGAAACTATTTCACGTAGGAACAAGCAGTGAGCGGGGGTATGTGAGTCATGCTCACTTTTGCCTTGTCTGGCAAGCACTCCCTCACACCGAGAGATACTGAAATACTAAACTCTAAAGTGCTCATGTATAATAGTAGTGTGTGTGTGGTGTGTGTACGTGTGCACGCTGTTTGGCAAGTCCTAGCAGAACACGCAAATTAGACAAACGATACAGTTGACATCTAAATAAAAGGGCACATCCTGTTCTTTGGATTCAGGCTGGTTAACTTTGAGTGGAACTGCGAGTGTTTGCAAACCCTCACCTGTAACATTAACCCTGTCAGGGACGCACGCTCAAACAGTGCTGGGTGTGTATTACAGAAACGTATATTAAAGCAGCTACTATCTATATTTTTAACAATTAATAATGGATCACATGACATATCCTAATAAACTACCTAACTAAATGTGCTACCTTAGCAGCTAAAGAGCCAGATATGTTCTCAGGAGTTGGTGGAGACCAAAATGGAGCTAAAAGGAGAGCGACTATAACTTAGATTTATTGGTGGCCAGTAACACAACTTCAAATGAAAGCTAATGTTGCTCGATGTCCGATGGATGTGTAAATATAGGCAACGGTTTGCTAACAAGTTTACCATGTCAACTTGAAAGGTGTCGTGTTTGCAGCTTGTTTCGCTGCCCCGAAGTGGTCATAAAGATCAGTTGAGGCAGGTTTAAGTTAGGATACTGTACCTCCACAGGTCACAAGATAATGTTCATTATCAGCCATTTGCTTATTCATTTGCTGCTCCAATGCCATAGTAGAAGCAGCAGCAGTAGTAGTAGTAGTAGTAAGCAGCAGAGTACACTGCAGTCACAGTATTTTTTTAATTGTGAATGAATAGAGAATGTGTATATCTCAGAGAAATGTTATTCCAAACAGATCTGATAAAATCTTGCTGGGCTAGTAAGAGGTCAGTAATATACTCTCAATTACTTACAAAACACACAATAAATTCATTTATATGTATTTGCAGGTGAGAAGTTATCTCGTGAAAAATGCATCAGACAAATTCAAAAAATATTTAATACAATGCATGATTTAAAATAGAAAAAAAGAAAAAAATATTTAAAATATTTATAAATACAAATATAAAATATAAAAAATATGAATACTGCAAAAGCTCACCATTATTGATAATAAAGGGAAATAGGAAAAAGAATTAGAAATTAACATATCAGCAGAAGATTGGAAAGACTCCCTAAGTGGAACCTTTAAGACATCACAATCAAAATGCTGGAGAGAAGTTGCTTGGAAAGTGAGATATTTTTTAAGCCTTATAAGTATGGGGAATGTTACCTCTTAGCAGGGACTAGATGTTGGAGAGGATGTGGGGAACAAGTAGCAAACTATTAAGGTCTGTCACAATCTGTCATTACATTTCGCATCTCTGTGTTTATTTCTTTATCGTAAAGCGCTTTGTGCTGGGAGACAAAGTGAATGTTTATCATGCCGTCTTTAATGTTGACGTCTGCACGGACGGTGGCTCTCAGTGGTCAAACAATCCTCTTTCGCCTTTTGACGGATGCGAAAACACGCAAAAAATGTAACCTGTTCTGAAAACTTTAATGACGGACGAAACTTTTTGAGTCGGTGTGTAAACGTGATAGACACAACGTGAGAATGTATTTATTTTTAAACGTGCACCAATTTCGGACGAAAAATATGAACTTGGTGTGCAAAGGCCTTTACACACACATTCTTTTCATGTCCAATATTGATACCCTTCTTCGAAATAGGTTGAGAAAACCCTAAAGTATGTTTTTGACTTAAAAGAACCTCTGAAACTAAAAAGTATATTGGTATGAACTTTCTAGGAAAGATGAAATCGGCAGACATGTATCTCTTTAACATATTGCGTGTGACGCAGATGACAAGGTCATTGAAACAGTCAAATACGCCAAAGCTAAATTCATGGCTATCAACAATAGAATAGTGTGGACATAAATGGACATATTTTTTGGTATTTTTTTGTTTGGACATATAAAATAACTAATATATATAATTCATAAAATGTCATAAAATAATAATACAATTAGAGATCACCTTAAAAAGGGGAATATTTACCTCAAAGATAAACTCCGTAAAATAACACAGTGCTTCTTCCAATCCCAGTTCCCCCTCTCCTACACTATACTATACCTCCCCCTTTTTAGGGGTTTGGTTGTGTTTTGTCTCTCTTAGTTATTTTCTGTTATTCTTAAACTTAATTTGTATAACAAGTAATAAATTGTGCAATGGACTCTGAGGTAAACAATGTTCTGGAAGATGATGAAAGAAACATTGCAATACAGTATTTTTATTTATTTATTTTTTTTATTGTGTATGGCTCATGGCCTGGTAGTTGTGTTGAGGGAGAAACAATCACCACCATACCTTGTAGATTGCCAACTATGTGTGTGTTTGCATGTGTATGAGGAATTCCTTCGACGTATAATACACCTGGTGACTAAGTCGACAAGCATCTTCACTACGCTTTCATCCAACCAGAATGTTTTCTTTGTGGCTCATTATCCGTCACTTTGTGTTCTCTGCAGTGTTTTTGCTAGAGATGGTCTGTAGTGCTTTTTTAAAAGCACTTTGACGGAGTTTATTTTCTTTGCGCTGTTCTTTTACCCTCTCGTGACTCTGGCAGCGGTCGCTCCCACTCTTTTTTTTCTTCTTTGCTACTGACAGGAGCCGGCTGGACCTTCATATTCTGCGCTGTTTTTTTCCAGCGCCGCCCTGCTTCTCACACAGTTTATTCACAGTCTAACCTGTGCGTGGGCAGCATGTAAGCAACACGTAGCTGTCTTTTGTAAAGGCCCTGACACACCAGGCCGACGGTCGGCCGTCGAACAGTTTGGGGCTTACAGCCCATTAGGATGTGTTTTGAGAACAAGGTGGCTATCGGAGCAGAGGCTATCCAAGAAGTAGTACGGGGGCTCTCCAGTGGTTGACCATAACTGAGTGTTTTTATGGTAACACAAAGACTGGGTTGCCCAAAGCATATTGACCAGGTTTGAGAATAGTTGGCTTCTATAAATATAGCTGTTACCTTGTTTTTCTCTAATTGTACAGCACAAAAGCGGTGATCAAGGCCACTGTCTGTGCACCAATGTCACCATGACAAGTTCCTGTCTATTTATCGTGTTGGGACAACAAAGTGATTCTAATGTCCGATTGCTACCAGGATATGACAACAAGATATCTTTGACCTTAAGCCTTAACAACAGGTGAACCCTGCGGGAGAGTCACTGTTTTGAATTACCAATAGATTAGTGGGAAGATTTAATTAATTGATACACATCTGAATGTCAGTGATTCACTGTTAGGTAAAGAGAGCAGAGCTAGAGGTGATGGGAGGGATGCTGAGATAGAGACGTGGAGTCAAGAGGGTGAAACGACAGAGAGAGAGTGATCGACCTTGAGCGCACACACACACACAAACACACACACACACACACACACACACACACACACACACACACACAGCTGTAACACTGGTCCTTATCAGTGATTAAGGGAGATGAGCCATTGTGCATTAAATTGCGTCATCGTTTCCCCCTTCTCTCTCTCTCTCTTTTAATCAGGGGAAGTCACAGCTGACATTCTCTCTGCCCACACAGTAGCTTCCCGAACGACCCAGATACACTTACCGGCAATACTGTGTACATTATGGAAATTTAAGTCCATTGAACATGCAGGTTCAGATGTCTCATTTAATACAATATAGCCTGAGTCTGTTTGTTTATTGGAGGAGTCTATAAAAACTTGCATCCATAATATAAATTGCTGTAGATGAATATCACTTGTGAAAAGAAGGTATTGACTTGAAAAGTTTACATTTTGAAGATACAAGGTATACCTCATAACCAAATGCTTCTGGCTTAAAGTGGCTGTAATACATTTTTTAATATATGAGTACTCGAATGAGAAAAGGGTCACTCGTAGGTGAACCAGGTATCTTTCTCAGGAGTTGGTAGAGACCAAAACAGAGCTAAAGGGAGAGTGAATGTATGTATAGGCACTGTGTAAATAGGAAACTGTTTGCTAACAAGTTCCCCATATAAACTTACGACAGAAAAAGTTAGCAACTAGCTGGTCAATATTGATTTAAATTTGCCAAGTGGCTAGAAACATGATTCCAAATGACTGCTAATGTTGCTCCCTCTCTGCTGGTTGTGTAAGTGTATTGTCTATTAGCAGTTATGGGTATAGTTTTTTTTGTTGGTAGGCTACAGTAAATCAGTAGCCCAGTGCAGTATTTTAAATATTACTGCACCTAATTTCAAAGTATTTTTTACAGTAAATTATAATATTGCAGCTTTTTCTTCACTTGACATGATCAGGTGTAAAACGTGAGGGTGCGACATGTCGTAAAAAAAATCTTTCAATTTGTTTAAATTTTACAAACAAAATTCATAAACTTGTATAATTTGATGAGTGAGGGAGCTTTGATCCTCTGTTCAAACTGCCCGTTCTCATTCCCAGGTTGGCAAATACAGACGCTTTGTCACAGCCGTCGTTGTTCAATACTGCCGCACAAGGCAACCTTGAGCTGACGGTAGAAGAGGCACCGGGTTTTCCATTTAACTACAATGTAAAACCATCCGCGGCAACAGTTAACACACAGGGAAAGTGCAGTGGTGACGTAGTTTAAAGACCAAAAGAGACCATGGATGTATAAAGAGAACTGGATAGAGGCGCAACGAGCCAAAATGGCTGGACTGTCGAGTGATAAAGTACCCGAAATGCAGTTATGAGTATTCACCTACTCACATAGACAAGCAACAGGCAGTCACACGTGTCCAAACTCTGACTGTCTTACAAAACTCTTCCACTTTTCTTTCCAATAACCCCCTCCTCCCCAGTCAAACTCAACCCCTCCACTCATAAATACTTCCATCAACACATCTGTCTCTGGCTCATTGAGAACAGCATGCGACTGCTCAGTACATTTCACCTGGATGTTATCTCGTCCTTTCCATCTGTAAACCAGGACAAGCGGAGCATGTCTTTGGTGCAGCTGAACGCTCTGTCTGCTCTGCTGATGAGGCGGAAACACTTAGAGGAACTACTCAAAACACTGATCCAGAGCAGCTTACCTCCAGCACAGGTGTAGATAAGGGAGGTCAAAATGGAAGAAGCTATTGTAGCTTAGTAGCTGTGTTGTACTATTCACTTTTATCTAACCCTCCTCTGTGTATAAACACCTTTACGAAAAAAAAGCCGTGGATTGCAGACAGTTATGAGACAGGAGTCAATGGTACAAACACGCCTTTTGAATAAACTGTGTGAACTTATTGTCCCACTGGCAGAACTTTTAGTTTGTTTGCTTTGTTTTTTTGGCTGTCAATGGGGCCATAATCATACCTTTTAGTATTATTTTAGGAATTAAGCCAATGCTGCAATCCACTGTCACTCTCAATGCATGAGCAGGAAGCCATGTGTTCCTGGGCACATGATGGTTTCAGTAAAATATTGAGGAGAGGAAACCTCTATTTGTCTTTTTAGGTCTTGCAAAAAGTCTGTTTATTTTTCTACATAGGCCTACTTAGTAAACACCAACGGCATCATCCAAAAAACTGTCCTAAACGTTTTGTTTATTAACAACATCTCCACTTTGCAAATTAAGCTCAATTTGCTCTGAAGACATTGCATCATTCATCAGTTCTTCATAGAGTGCTGCTGCAGGGATGACTTTTTTTTTAAGGCCAACCCGGAAGTAAGCATCGCACTGGTTCCCTCGACAAAAACCAATGGGATTTTTCCACTGGGTTATAGATTATTGAAGTAAATAATCTCTGTGACAAATTTACGATACTCACACATTTTGTTCAGCAAGATAATTTTCACAAATGAACACCACTTTTATGATTTTTGAATGCAATCGCAAGAAGTAAAAAGCTAATGTTAGGCTGTAAACGAACACCACGGTCGCATGTCTTCACGTCACCACCACTAACATAAAGGGGGACTAGTGTTTATGTGGTGACATTTAGTAGTCTCATTTAGCCACCTGTTAGCAACCACCTTTTTTAAGATACGTAAAAGCTTCAAAATTCACGAGTGGGATATTTACTGACGTGTTTTGTGACGTAGAAAATAAACATTAAAGTCTCTTCAGGTTGTGTTAACCACAGACCTTCAGGCATTTAACCAAAAAACCCATTCAAAAAATACATTGACTTTGAGACAAGGGAACCGGAAGTGCAAAAATAAAGTTGACTCATTCCTGTAGCACTCTATTTCAGATGAGGGTTAAAATGTACTCATACAGGTATGCCCTTGCCAGAGGACAACTGTCAACTAAAGGATAAAAAGTAAAAAAAAAAATAATAATATATATTTTTTTTAAAAAAGAACAATCAGAACAGAATATCTTCACAGCTCACACATACTGCAAGTGCAATTACTTAATACTCAGGATGGAGGATCTTCAAAGACACATTTTAATATGAATTTCCATTTTAATGAGAACATTTGTTGGATGACATGAGTTACTTGCTGTACTCTCCCTCACTGATAAGGTTGAGGTAATGTGCAGCCAACACTTTCAGAGCTTATGCCAACGTCAATATCTGAAAACAAAGCATACTTTGCTTTGGTTTAACAATTTGTCTGCAAGGTGGAGAAAAAGCAAAGCAGTTGAGCGGTAAAATCTTGTGTCTGTCACGTCTAATATATCAGATTTAACAGGGCTCAGCTCTTCTTGGCAGCTATGTGGTATTTCTCGGCTGTCGTCATGCAGCAGTCTGGTTGATGCAGCTAGTGTAGAATCCAGGGCATTTACGTCTGCTGCGTTTTAGTAGTCATGGACTACTCCCAAAAAGTAGTCAAAATCACGGGAGATATATATATATTTTTTTCACCCATTAACAATGATCACTTCTTGTCAAAAAGGTCTCAAATATAACCAGTAAACAGGGCTCGGGCTCATTCACATGAACGGAGGAAGGAAAATAACCCTTCAGCTATTAGTGCATTTTACTACTTTTAGGACCTAATGATTTAAATAAGGGCTATTCAAGTGTTCGTACTGGTAAGTTGATTTAAAAAAAATGAGCGCTGTCAAAGTTAACGCATTAACGCAAATTCGTTTTAACGCCACAAATTTTTTTATTGCATTAACGCAGCTTGCGATTTTTAATTAACCTCTTAAAAATCGGACGGGCTACAGATCTTTCAGAGCGGCTCAGTTTTTAAAGCTAGAGTGAAGATACTGGCATCATATGAAACTAGAAACCTTAAGAATCCATTGGTACCAACCATGTTATACTAGCTTGTTGCAAAGGAGGTTAAATAACGCTACAAACGTAATATTTTCAAAGGGGTCCCTTGACCTCTGACCTCAAGATGTGTGAATGAAAATGGGTTCTATGGGTACCCACGAGTCTCCCCTTTACAGACATGCCCACTTTATGATAATCACATGCAGTTTTGGGCAAGTCATAGTCAAGTCAGCACACTGACACACTGACAGCTGTTGTTGCCTGTTGGGCTGCAGTTTGCCATGTTATGATTTGAGCATATTTTTTATGCTAAATGCAGTACCTGTGAGGGTTTCTGGACAATATCTGTCATTGTTTTGTGTTGTTAATTGATTTATAATAAAAAATATATACATACATTTGCATAAAGCAGCATATTTGTCCACTCCCATGTTGATAAGAGTATTAAATACTTGACAGAGCCGCGATCTGATTGGACTAAACCCAGCAAGCTTGTCTGAGCTGGAGATACTGTTTGACTGCAGTAACAACGCAACTGCTTTCTTGCAGGGATAGCGGGAGGCATTGCCACTGCTTTAATGCTGCCTAGGAAATTTTGAGCGTGAAATAGTTGATTTTCTGCATTTTAATGCACCAATTTGTGGTAGAAATCTTTTTATTTATGTTAAGGAAAACACAAAATTCAGGCGGCAGTTGACTCAACCTGCAGCGCGCTCTCAGCGCTCCTCCGCTCACAGAGACTCCCGGTGGCGACCGCGGACTCATGTCATAAGCAGCACATTTCTTCCATCACAAACTCTGTCAGGGGCTTCCCCTACACGTGTTTTTCTTACAAAATGTGTCAAGATGAGTCCACAAGTGCTCTTTTTATGCCTTGTGTGGATGGTGCACACACGCCTCTGTCTGCGCTCTGCGTCCCCTTACCCCCTAAATGGCGGCGTTTTGAGGCTATGCGTTGCATCGGAAGCAATACTGTTTTCATTATTTATCAATACATGTTTATCATATTTACTGTTTATTATGATATATTGAATTTTGAGAACTTGTTGGGGAGGGCACAATAGCGCATTTGGACAGGCATTGCCGTGCCGCCAGCACGAACCACAGATGAACCATTAGTCTAACAATGCAGTGTCGACTAGTAGTTTTGGTAGTTGATTAGTCAACTATTCAGTGAAAACCCTAGTAAAATAAAAAAAAATCACTGAAAAGCTGCTGATTTGCTCCATATCCAAAAGTGTAATGTTTGGAAACACCTGATATTATTTATTCCAGCAGTCAGACGTTACATACATTTGATGACTGGCTGTTTCAGGGCCGTTTTGTGTTGTAATAAAATGGTTTGGCTTGTAACACATGGGAAAGCTTGCCTACAGTAATAAAGTGGGATTGATTTTGGATAAATGCATGGGGGGGCTACCACCTACAGTCAGCATTTTATTATGTGTCATTACAGTTGGCAGAGAGGGGGAGAGAAACAGAAAAGGGAAGACAAACAGATTCCACACTGGCACAGAGTATTTTTTTTTAAATGAGGAGAAGGAAAAAAAATTGCTTGCCCCTGGCAGCAACCTCAGTCAGTCAAAGCTAATTTAAGGGAGATCATAAAAGTTAAAAGCTGCCAATGAAAATGAAAAGAAATAATAGCTGGGGATAAACCTGTATGAACTTAGGAGCTGTTTTATATTAGTCTTTTCTTATGAGCAACTACTGCATATTTACAGCCTTTCTTTTTACTTGGCAGTGAACAATGGCACGCTGCCGGCACAAAATGGTAGCATGATGTAACTGTTCAAAATATATCTAATGGTGGTGAGTTCAGCCCGGTCACTGATATTAGGCTAATTAAAAAAAGGCTGCTGATGTTTTATCTTGTGTTTTATTTTATTAGTAGTGTCAATAGAGTCCTCCAGGGATGACGTATTTTTGTAGGCCAACCAGGAAGTTAGCATCGCCCTGGGTTCCCTCGACAAAAAGCCAAAGGGGTTTTTCCATTGGGTTTTGGATAATCACAGAAAATAAGGTCTGTGTATGTGTGTTTGATACCTACACGTTTTGTTCCGTAGGATAATCTCCACAAATAAACACAATTTTTATAATTTTTGAATGGTAAATGCAATCACCAGAAGTAAAACGCTAACGTTAGGCTATACATTTTCCATTTCTGCATCCTTATACAGCAGCAGTCATCTACTTTTCTGATATAAACCCAACACATTCTCATCCCAACTCGTCACATACCGCCGCTTTGTCACGCCCCTTGGCGTTGGCGTCACAACCCTCGGCGTCAGGCCCCTTGGTGTTGGCTTCACAACCCCTGACGTTACTTTAGGATTAGGCAACAAAACCACTTTAGTTAGGTTTAGGAAAGAAATGCATGGTTGGTCTTAAAACTACAACCTTTGTACAGTGAAAATGACACTGAACATTTTGAACACAGGACACGAACAAACAGCTGATTGTAACGTGACAAACAAGACACGAACAGTGGTCTCGGGACGGCTGTGGCTCAGAGGGTAGAGCAGGTCGTCCACCAATCAGAAGGTCGGTGGTTCGATCCCCAGCTGCTCCGGGTCACATGTCGATGTGTCCTTGAGCAAGACACTTAACCCCAAATTGCTCCCGAAGGCATAGCCATCGGTGTGTGAATGAGTATTTAGATTACATCCTGATGGGCAAAGTTTGCACCTTAGCAGCCTCTGCCATCAGTGTATGAATGTGTGTGTGAATGGGTGAATGCTGACATGTAGTGTAAAGCGCTTTGAGTGTTCGGTAGACTAGAAAAGCGCTATTTAAATGCAGGTCCATTTACCATTTACCAGTCTCCTGGATGAAAGCCTTGTGGTTGTTGGACCCATCCACCTGCCCTCCCGCCCGCCTGGTGTGTCTCTTTTGCTCTTTAAACTGCGTCATCACACTCCCGGCGCACTTTCTTGGAGTGTTTATTGTTGCCGCGGATGGGTTTACATTGTAGTTAATGGAACGCCTGGTGCGTTTCATATCGGCGCTATAGGGTGCCGACGGCCGACGGCCGTGACAAAGCCTCAGTATTTAACGCCCTAGGAATGTGAACGGGCTGAGAATCCTGTGTCTTTTGTTTTTCTTGGTTATGACACGCTTTATAAACTTAGGAAAGCATTGACAAGTGCTAAAAAAATAAAGATGTTATTAGAATTTAGTCCGGAAGGCAGAACCGCTCCCCAGTGCAGCCGTTCGTCATTTTCCTCTGACATGGCTGCTGAATAAAGACGAGGGAGTGGTGCTCGGAGTAAATGGCCCCAGTGATCCGTCATCTCGTTACACTTGACTGAACAATACTACCTGACTGACATTCTAAGTATTAATAAACAAATTACTGCTCTGTTTTCACCAAGTTGGCTGCTCTCCTACCGTGCTACAATGGCCAGTAATCTCAGTCCAACACACACACTCACACAGGGTGAGATCAGCTCCGCCGAGACAAAACCAATAATAAGGGGTCAATGTGGGGTCAGTCTGCCTCATGTAACTATTTTTGTTATCCAGAAATTAGATTATAGTTGTGGAAATCCCAGCATAGATTATCAACAGGAAGTTGTGACTTGCTGCGGACAGGATGAAAAAGATCAGACCTGGGTCATGTGTAGGTTAAAAATCCAATTTATTCCCAGTTTGAAAATCTGTGTTATTTTTATCTCACTGTGACTTGTATCAATCTGTTGTTGTCCTCTTATCCCTGAAGTGGTTGCATGTTTCACTGTTCGACATGAGGAGGTCGACAAACTGAGGGCTGGAGTCCCACTATTACAATATACCCAGGATTTTTTAGAGTTATGATGTTAGCTCATAAAATCTGATAAAACAATAACAAAGTGAACACATATGTTGTTGAAAAGTGAATGCGAGTATGGTTATTTCTTGCATTAAAAAAGCTTTCTGTTTGACAGCTAAATCTGAAACCTCGGGTCAGAGCATCCTTAATAAACATCCCAGGTTTAATACATGGCCCTGGCTGGTAACCACCTTCATCAATGGAACTTTAAAGCTTGCAGGAAATAAGTGAATTTGCCTGGAAAGTAGGAAATTAGTTTAAGGGCTTGTGGTATGGAAAGTGGTCTCAAGTAGAGTTGTTCCGATACTGATACAAGTATTGGAAATGCGTCCGATACAGTCCACAATTCGGGTAATTCGGGTATCGGCGAGTACGCCAGTCTACACACCGATACCATAACTTCTTAACTAAAAAAAAAAATCTACTTATTTAACGGGTAATCAATTTATTTTATTTATTTTATTTTATTTTTATTTAAAAGGGACCATGTACAGTTTAAACATAAATGTCACCATTTGATGCACTGTACCAGATTATAGCTTTAAGCTAATTCACAATTACCTCCAAAACAGTAGCCTTCACTGTTCTGTCGCCCTGGATGTATCATGGCTGCCACTTTTAGAGCAGCGAAGAAGAACTGATTGCAGGTAGCTCGTCACGTAACGATATCAAATAACAACTGTGCGGTGCTAGTGGAGAGTAACGTCAACGTTAGTCAGAGTGAGGAAAATGTCACTCATTTGGCAATATTTCACAGTGGAAAATCCAACAAGCTGTTAAATAATATAATATTAAATATTTTTCTTTATCATGCTGGTATCGGATCGGTACTCCGTATCGGCCGATACCGCAAGTTCAGGTATCGGGAAGGAAAAAAGGGTATCGGAACTGTCCTTTGCCCCAGGACCCTCCAATCGGTGATGTAACTGGGATGTAAAATCATGGGCTGCTTCATAGGCATGAATAGGACTTTATAGGAGTCCATAAAATGTTTGTTTGCTCTTACACCCAAATTAAGTTTTAATTCTGGTTCAGATCTTCTAGCAATGCTAGAATGTAAAACATTTCAGATTTCATTTGTCTTATCCATTGCAAACTCGACGCCGTTCCCCTTTGTTGAATGCTGACATCAAAAGACGGTACACCGTCACATTGCACGCCGTCCGCCTGTGCAGAGAACATCTGCGCACACACCCCTTGAATTGCGTTTTGGGTTTCCAGGTTGCGGTGACAGATGGGTTGAAATTGTGAAAAACGTGTGGATTGTGTGTAGATTATGTTTCATAGACGATCTGGCAACTTGGGTGACGTCAGACAAACATGCAAAACTTATAGATCTGTGTATGACGATTAGGGATGCACCGATCCGACTTTTTCAGTCCCGATACCGATAGCGATACCAGTGTTAAATTAATTAGCTGTATGCCTCACTGTGTGGAAGTGACTGGGATCATTCTTTTATGTGTAAGGCAACATCAGGCTTGACTTCCATATTGGTTTCCTAACTTTGTAAAACAAAATGTAACTTCAAAATTATCAGGAATTACAATTGAAGTGTAAACCTTTTTAATGCAGCAACAAATCGGTCAAAACTTAAACAGGAATTAAAGTTCCAGTAAATAATGTATATAGTCTATAAACATAGAAATGAATTGAATAGATCGGTCTCATTGTCACTGATACCCGATCCAGCTATTTGAGTCAGTATCGGCCTGATATCCGACCCGGTATTGGTGCATCCCTAATGACGATTATTCACAAAAAAGTTACTTCATTTGGCGATAGATAGTGATTTAACAGACATTTATTTAAATGAAAATCTTCGAGATTATTACTTTAATTAAAAACAATTAGAGGTGCATGTAGGCTGTTTTTTGTTTTTTTTACCTTTGAACAGAGCTCTTTCTCCCTGGTTCTAATCTTTATGCTAAGCTAATCTTCTGCTGGTTCTAGATTCCTATTTAGCATAAAAACATGAGTATGGTTCCGATCTTCTCATTTCTTTGGTCGAAGTATCGCATAATTCCCAAGAACTATTCTTTTTGAACGAGTCTGTAAAGTGCAAATGTGTAACCTTTGTGGACTGTCAGCAGGTTGAAGTTGTTAAGTTGTATGCCTGACTACACTGAGCTCTGTTTGAGGCCTTGTATGGACTATAACTTTCGGTGCATAATGATGATGAATAGAGTATTAAATAAAAAATGCTGCATTCTTATCTCAAGCACCTGCATCACAAAATGTGAACGTAGTTACGACGTTGTTTCAGTTGGTTTTTTTTACTCATTCTGACAGATTTTTCTCGTCACTGATCAGTTTGTGAAAGCCAAGTCATTGCATCCCATTACTGACCTAAACTCTCCTGTACTTTTACGACCGCCCCAGTTTATTTCAGGCCAGTTACTCCTGTCAATTCTCAGTGGGATTTTGTAGCTGATGATTTGAAAGGCTGCTGCTTTCTACTGACATGTTACCCTCGGCCCTGCACTGAAGCTTTGCCCGGGCCGACACTTGAGCCGAAATGATTTAAAACAGACATTTCTCAGATCGGTGCTTCATCAGTCCAAAACAGACAGACTGGCATCTCAAACTTTTTTCCACCATGTGTCTGCCTTTCTGCTCTTATCATAAATCCTGTTTCAAATCATACAGCCATACAAGGAGATGAATGATGAGGAGTTTTAGTCCAAAGTAAAACCTTTAAAACAACACACGCTTTCATAAAATGACTGATGGCAAGGCGTTAACATTAAAAACATAAGTTAAGACACTGGTTGATAAAATCAAAGCATACTTTCAGGCATTGGTTGCTTGACCCCATGAAACATGAATATGAAACCAAAATGATGCTTTTCAACTCTGACCTCCCTGATTACTTTGGCTGTCTGTCATGATTAATTTTTTTCTCTCTCAAACGCACACACACACACACACACATGTTGGCCAATACCAGAAACCAGATTTCTCAGGGTCGGTAAATTGAAAGCAGAATTATTGAGTCATCTAGCCTGAATAATTCAGTATTGACAGCCCTCCTGCTTGCTTTTCAATTACTTTCACATGCAGTTACTTACACCAAACCACATACAGAGAATGCATCATTAAGAACAGTCAGAGTAAAGTGCAAGGATTCTTTACGTAAATTCAATATGGTGTCATTTCTTCCCCCTGCAGGTGACCATACACCTCCACTAACTCTACCCCAACCCTAACTGTGACCCCGACCCCGAGCGTTGACCCCTCCAGGGACTCTAGGTAAGCTCAGTAACTCATTGACCCCCAGATCATGTTTCTGCTTTGCAATAATCTGCAGTTTTGTGTTGTGGGTGTGTAATACTGCAGCATATAAAGTAGAAATAGTCTTCTTCGGCAGTGGTTTAACCCTCTGAGACCCACAATAGACCATTTTTGTCTTTAATTAAAAATAAATTGTGAAAGTGTTTAAGGGTTTAGAACATTATGATTGAAGTATATAAGTAAGGCCATTCCCATGATTATCATAAATTGGGCATGTCTGGGGAGACTCGTGGGTACCCATAGAACCCATTTTCATTCACATATCTTGAGGTCAGAGGTCAAGGGACCTCTTTGAAAAGGGCCATGCCAGTTTTTCCTTGCCAAAATTTAGCATAAATTTGGAGCGTTATTTAGCCTCCTTCCCGATAAGCTAGGTTTTCTAGTTTCATATGATATCTGTAGCTTCACTCTAGCTCTAAAACTGAACCTGCTACAGTCTCTGAAAGAAAGTAAAGTCGGTCGGGATCGCCCACGATCTCAGGTGGCCTACCTGAGAACTCGCAACTGTTTATCTCGATGCACTGAACTCATAATATTTGCATAACAGTAGTGGATGTAAATGCATATTCATTTGCATTTTCCTTTGCAGATTTTCTGGAAATTCGATTCAAATTTAAATGATAAAATTGATAATTTTGCAATAACAATGTCTCAAATGATAATGTGAAAACAACATCACAATGTGAAAGGGTTCACTCGTGGTGATATGAAGTATTATAACCCTATCTGTAGCTACGCTTGGCTTTATAGAGCTTCATAGAGCTTCATGGTGAGTTTCAGCTCATTGTTTAGCCGTCCGGTCCTTAACTTACTGTTTTGGTCAGGTGGACGCACAAACACGACTCTAAATGAATGATAATGTTTCTCTGTAACTGCAGGATGTGTAAATAATAGGGGTGTCAAAGTTAACACGATAATAATGCGTTAATGCAAATTTGTTTTAACGCCACTAATTTATTTAACGCATTAAAGTGGAAGTAGGCAACAATTTTTTGGCATAATTTGGCAAAAATTCCATAATAACCTTTCAGCATATTGTAATTCAAGTGTTCTGAGAGAAAACTAGACTTCTGCTCCTCCTCATGTCTCTGTTTTCAGGCTTTAGAAAAATCTAGCCCGTGACGGCAGATTTTGATCAATCACAGGTCATTTCAGAGAGAGAGAGCGTTCCTATTGGCTGTGCTCCGGTCATGTGACCAGAACTTGGCTTCCCTCAACAGATTTTACAATGGCGGCCGCGTCACAAATGTTCTCATTTTACAGCTAAACAGTAACTACAAGATGATTCTGAAAACATTTGAGGAGAGAAATAGGCATTACAGTAACAGAATATTGATTCATATTTGATCAGCGCTTCCTAGTTTGACCGTTTGGTCGGAGTTCGCGAGTGATTGACAGCCGGCTCTCATAGACGGCAGCTGGACAGCGGACCTTGTTTTCCTCCGGTAATTGAAATCCTTCAGATGCCGTTAGGAGCACCGGAGGACACAGTAGGACACAGAGGAACAGGATTTTTTTCAGGTTACCTGTTTCATGTACTACTGTCACGATATAGCAGCCGTTTTCTAAAAATAACTTTTTTAAATCATATTTGCGCCGATCTCGCATACTGCAGCTTTAACGCAATAGATCTTTCGGAGGTTGTAGTGGGCTTAGTTTTAACTAGATTGATTTAACTAGGTTTAAGCTAGAGTGAATATACTGCTGTCCTGAAAGAGGATAAATAACGCTCCAAACTTGCGCTAAATTTTAGCGAGGAAGAACTGGCATGGCCATTTTCAAAGGGGTCCCTTGACCTCTGACCTCAAGATATGTGAATGAAAATGGGTTCTCTGGGTACCCACGAGTCTCCCCTTTACAGACATGCCCACTTTATGATAATCACATGCAGTTTTGGGCAAGTCAGCACACTGACACACTGACAGCTGTTGTTGCCTGTTGGGCTGCAGTTTGCCATGTTATGATTTGAGCATATTTTTTATGCTAAATGCAGTACCTGTGAGGGTTTCTGGACAATATCTGTCTTTGTTCTGTGTTGTTAATTTACTTCCAATAATAAATATATCTATACATTTGCATAAAGCAGCATATTTGCCCACTCCGATCTCCCTTAAAGGTATATTTTTAACACTCACTTGGACAATAATTGCAATTAAGTATTTTAATTGATTGACAGCTCTAGTAAATAAGCAGCTGTTTGCTAACAACTTCGCCATAGCAACTTAAAAGCTGATGATATGTCAATGTTGTCACAATGTGGTCACAACTTGTTTCTGCTGTCCCTAAAAATCAGTTATTGCAGGTTTAAAGAACTGCTAATTAAACTTTTTCTGAATGCCACTTGCTCATGTAAAGTCTGAAGGTTAATCCAAAGCTGCACTACACAGAAGGGAAAAATAATGATAGGGTGAAAAAAAAAACATTTGAATTATCTTTTAAATTCTTCAATTGCAATATCCCATTCATCAAGATAAAAAAAAAGTCTTTCTACATGGAAAAAATATTGTCAGAAAAAATATATCTTGTGTAAATCATTTAATACATATTGCATTGAATTTGATCTGACAAAAGAGGGATCTTTATGACTAGGATATAAATTCTGTAGGTTTTAACAACGTTTTGCTATGTTTTTATGTCATACTATACAATGACAGGAAGCAGCATGTGAAGCTGGGGAAGCACGTCTCAGACTCCCGGACCATCAGCACCGATTCCCCTCAAGGCTGCGTTCTTTCCCCTCTGCTCTTCTCCCTGTACACCACCAGCTGCATCTCCAGCCACCAGTCCGTAAAGCTCCTGATGTTTGCGGATGACACCACCCTCATTTGACGCATCTCATGGGGATGAGTCCGCCTACAGGCGGGAGATTGACTGTAAATACATATGTTGTATAGTATTATTTTTCGACATACTATACTATGACTTTTAATTTTTCGACATGCTGCCTTTTTTTAAATTTTTCGACATACTATATTATGACTTTTTTTCGACATTCTATAATATGACTTTTTTAAATTATTCAACATACTATACTGATTTTTTTAATTTTTTTAGACATACTATACTATGACTTTTTTCGACATAACATAGGATGACTTTTTTATTTTTTTGGACATACTTTACTACGACTTTTTTCAACATACTATACTATGACTTTATTCGACATACTATAGTATGATTTTTTTTTTTTTTTTTTCGACATACTATAGAATGACTTTTTTTATTTTTTTTTCGACATACTATAGTATGATTTTTGTTAATTTTTTCAACATGCTATACTATGACTTTTTCAACATACTCAAGTATGACTTTGTTTTATTTTTTTCGACATACTATGCTATGACTTTTTTCGACATACTATACTATGACCTTTTATTTCTGTCGACATACTATAGTATGACTTTTTTATTTTATACGACATACTATAGAATGACTTTGTTTTATTTTTTTCGACATACTATGCTATGACTTTTTTCGACATGCTATACTATGACTTTTTTCGACATACTATGCTATGACTTTTTTCGACATACTATATTATGACTTTTTAAAAAAAAAAAATTACATACTATTACATACTATACTATGACTTTTTTCGACACTATAGTATGACTTTTTTTATTTTTTTCGACATACTATACTATGATTTTTTTTTTTTTTGACATACAATATACTATGACCTTTTCTTTTTTTTTTCGACATACTATGCTATGACTTTTTACGACATACTATAGTGTGACTTTTTTTTTTTTTTTTCGACATACTATACTATGACTTATTTCGACACACTATAGTATGACTTTTTATTTTTTTCGACAAACTATACTATGACTTTTTTCAACATACTATACTATGACTTATTTCTATGACTTTTTTTTTATTTTTTTCCACAAACTATACAATGACTTATTTCTATGACTTTTTTTTATTTTTTTCGACATACTATACTTTGATCTTTTTTATTGTTTTCAACATACTATACTATGACCTTTTTTATTTTTTTTCACATACTCTACCATGACTTCTTTCGACATACTATACTATGACTTTTTTTTATTTTTTTTGACAAACTCTACTATGACATTTTTTGACACACTATAGTATGACTTTTTATTTTTTTTTCGACATACTATACTTTCACCTTTTTTATTGTTTTCAACATAATATACTATGACTTTTTTTTTAAACATTTTCGACATACTATAACTATGACTTTTTTAAATTTTTTCCGACATACTACACTGACTTTTTTTCAACTTACTCAAGTATGACTTTGTTTTATTTTTTTCGACATACTATAACTATGAAATTTTTTGACCTACTATACTATGACTTTTTTAAAATTTTTTTCACATACTATACTATCACTTTATTCGACATACTATAGTATGACTTTTTTTATTTTTTTCGAATACTATACTGTGACTTTTTTCGACATACTATAGAATGACTTTTTTTTTTTTTTTCGACATATTATACTATGACTTCTTTTATTTTTTGACATACTATATACTATGACTTTTTTTGACATACTATAGAATGACTTTTATATTTTTTGACATACTATATACTATGACCTTTTTTATTTTTTTCAACATACTATAATATGACTTTTTTCTACACACTATAGTATGACTTTTAATTTTTTCCGACATACTACACTATGACTTTTTTTATTCTTTTCGACATACTATACTCTGACTTTTTTCAACAAAAAATAGAATCACTTTTTAATTTTTTTCGACATACTATACTATGACTTATTTCGATTTAATTTACTATGACTTCCTTTTTTTTTTTCTTGACATGCTATAGCATTACTTTTTTTTGTTTTTTCAGACATACTATACTATGACCTTTTTTATTTTTTTTGACATAATATACTATGACTTCTTTTTTAAATATTTTCGACATACTATGCTATGACTTTTTTAAATTTTTTCCGACATACTACACTATGACTTTTTTTCAACTTACTCAAGTATGACTTTGTTTTCTTTTTTTCGACATACTATAGTATGACTTTTTTTGACATACTATACTATGACTTTTTTAAATTGTTTTTCACATACTATACTATCACTTTATTCGACATACTATAGTATGACTTTTTTCAACATACTATAGAATGACTTTTTTTTTTTTTTCGACATATTATACTATGACTTCTTTTATTTTTTGACATACTATATACTATGACCTTTTTTATTTTTTTCGACATACTATAATATGACTTTTTTCTACACACTATAGTATGACTTTTTTTATTCTTTTCAACATACTATACTCTGACTTTTTTCAACAAAAAATAGAATCACTTTTTAATTTTTTTCGACATACTATACTATGACTTATTTCGATTTAATTTACTATGACTTTTTTTTTTTTTTTCTTGACATGCTATAGCATTCCTTTTTTTTTTTTTTTTCCGACATACTATACTATGACCTTTTTTCTTTTTTTTTGACATAATATACTATGACTTTTTTTTTAAACATTTTCGACATACTATAACTATGACTTTTTTTGATTTTTTTTCACATACTATACTATGACTTTTTTTGATTTTTTTCGACATACTATACTGTCACTTTATTCGACATACTATAGTATGACTTTTTTGATTTTTTTCGAATACTATACTGTGACTTTTTTCAACATACTATAGAATGACTTTTTTTTTTTTTTTTCGGCATATACTATGACTTCTTTTATTTTTTGACATACTATAATATGACTTTTTTTGACATACTATAGAATGACCTTTTCATTTTTTGACATACTATATACTATGACCTTTTTTATTTTTTTCGACATACTATATGACTTTTTTCTTCACACTATAGTATGACTTTTTTTAATTTTTTCCGACATACTACACTATGACTTTTTTTATTCTTTTCGACATACTATACTCTGACTTTTTTCAACAAAAAATATAATCACTTTTTAATTTTTTCGACATTCTATATTATGACTTTTTTTAAAAGATTTTCGACATACTATAGTATGACTTTTTTATTTTTTGACATACTATATACTATGACCTTTTTTATTTTTTTCAACATACTATACCATGACTTTATTCGACATACTATAGTATGATTTTGATTTATTTTTTTCGACATACTCCATGACTTTTTTCGACATACTATACCATGACTTTTTTCGACATAGTAGTATGACTGTTTTTATTTTTTTCAACATACTATACCATGACTTTTTTCGACATATTATACTATGACTTCTTTTATTTTTTGACATACTATATACTATGACTTTTTTTGACATACTATAGAATGACTTTTATATTTTTTGACATACTATATACTATGACCTTTTTTATTTTTTTCAACATACTATAATATGACTTTTTTCTACACACTATAGTATGACTTTTAATTTTTTCCGACATACTACACTATGACTTTTTTTATTCTTTTCGACATACTATACTCTGACTTTTTTCAACAAAAAATAGAATCACTTTTTAATTTTTTTCGACATACTATACTATGACTTATTTCGATTTAATTTACTATGACTTCCTTTTTTTTTTTCTTGACATGCTATAGCATTACTTTTTTTTGTTTTTTCAGACATACTATACTATGACCTTTTTTATTTTTTTTGACATAATATACTATGACTTCTTTTTTAAATATTTTCGACATACTATGCTATGACTTTTTTAAATTTTTTCCGACATACTACACTATGACTTTTTTTCAACTTACTCAAGTATGACTTTGTTTTCTTTTTTTCGACATACTATAGTATGACTTTTTTTGACATACTATACTATGACTTTTTTAAATTGTTTTTCACATACTATACTATCACTTTATTCGACATACTATAGTATGACTTTTTTCAACATACTATAGAATGACTTTTTTTTTTTTTTCGACATATTATACTATGACTTCTTTTATTTTTTGACATACTATATACTATGACCTTTTTTATTTTTTTCGACATACTATAATATGACTTTTTTCTACACACTATAGTATGACTTTTTTTATTCTTTTCAACATACTATACTCTGACTTTTTTCAACAAAAAATAGAATCACTTTTTAATTTTTTTCGACATACTATACTATGACTTATTTCGATTTAATTTACTATGACTTTTTTTTTTTTTTTCTTGACATGCTATAGCATTCCTTTTTTTTTTTTTTTTCCGACATACTATACTATGACCTTTTTTCTTTTTTTTTGACATAATATACTATTACTTTTTTTTTAAACATTTTCGACATACTATAACTATGACTTTTTTTTATTTTTTTTAACATACTATACTATGACTTTTTTTGATTTTTTTCGACATACTATACTGTCACTTTATTCGACATACTATAGTATGACTTTTTTGATTTTTTTCGAATACTATACTGTGACTTTTTTCAACATACTATAGAATGACTTTTTTTTTTTTTTTTCGGCATATACTATGACTTCTTTTATTTTTTGACATACTATAATATGACTTTTTTTGACATACTATAGAATGACCTTTTCATTTTTTGACATACTATATACTATGACCTTTTTTATTTTTTTCGACATACTATATGACTTTTTTCTTCACACTATAGTATGACTTTTTTTAATTTTTTCCGACATACTACACTATGACTTTTTTTATTCTTTTCGACATACTATACTCTGACTTTTTTCAACAAAAAATATAATCACTTTTTAATTTTTTCGACATTCTATATTATGACTTTTTTTAAAAGATTTTCGACATACTATAGTATGACTTTTTTATTTTTTGACATACTATATACTATGACCTTTTTTATTTTTTTCAACATACTATACCATGACTTTATTCGACATACTATAGTATGATTTTGATTTATTTTTTTCGACATACTCCATGACTTTTTTCGACATACTATACCATGACTTTTTTCGACATAGTAGTATGACTGTTTTTATTTTTTTCAACATACTATACCATGACTTTTTTCGACATACTAAAGTATGACTTTGTTTTATTTTTTTCGACATACTATACTATGACTTTTTTTTTTTTTTATTATTCGACATACTATACTGCGGCTTTTTTAAATTTTTTAGACATACTACTATGACTTTTTAATTTTTAGACATACTACACTGTGATTTTTTTTTGTTAATTAGACATACTATACTATGACTTTTTTTCGAAATACTATGACTATTTTTCATTTTACTCTGCTATAACTTTTTTTATTATATGTAACAAAATTCTCACCTCGTCACAGGCTGATTTCCCTCCTGTCCTCTGCTAGGCGCTACAGGATCTCCTTCCAGGACCAGCAGGCTCAGGAACAGCTTTCTCTCCTCAGCTGACACCTTGCTGAAGTCTGCATGTCTGTGACAGCAATATATTGTTTTAATACTATTCATAATGCTCACACTGTATACTGTATATCTAGTGTATTGATAGCCCTTACTGTTTTTTCCAAATACAGTATTTTATTCTGTTTTTACACTGTACATATTGCATTTCGTTGTCTCAGTACCTGTACTATGGGCAATGACAATAAAGTTTAATCCAACAATTTAATCTGAATACATTTTTTATGTCACACTGTAGTATGACTTTTTTTTTCAGAAAGATTTTCGACATTCTAAACTGAGTTTTTTTCCCCCACAGAATTGATCAACATACTATACTATGCCTTTTTTCATGAAAATTTTCGACATTCAATACTATGACACTTTTTGACGAAAATTTTAGAAAATTTTCCTGAAAAAAGTCATAACAAAAATATTCGTAAAAAAATGTCATAGTATAGAATGTCGAAAATTTTCATGAAAAAAGGCATAGTATAGTCTGTCGATTCATTTGGTGGAAAAAAAACTCAGTTTAAAATTTCGACATTTTTTTGAAAAAGTCATACTATAGTATGACTTTTCATGAAAATTGATGAAAATTTAAACTGAGTTTTTTTTCCACCAAATGAATCGACAGACTATACTATGCCTTTTTTCATGAAAATTTTCGACATTCTATACTATGACATTTTTTTACGAATATTTTAGAAAATTTTCCTGAAAAAAGTCATGACAAAAATATTCGTAAAAAAATGTCATAGTATAGAATGTCGAAAATTTTAATGAAAAAAGGCATAGTATAGTCTGTCGATTCATTTGGTGGAAAAAAAACTCAGTTTAAAATTTCGACATTTTTTTGAAAAAGTCATACTATAGTATGACTTTCCATGAAAACGGATGAAAATTTAAACTGAGTTTTTTTTCCACCAAATGAATCGACAGACTATACTATGCCTTTTTTCATTAAAATTTTCGACATTCTATACAATGACAATTTTTTACGAATATTTTAGAAAATTTTCCTGAAAAAAGTCATGACAAAAATATTCGTAAAAAAATGTCATAGTATAGAATGTCGAAAATTTTAATGAAAAAAGGCATAGTATAGTCTGTCGATTCATTTGGTGGAAAAAAAACTCAGTTTAAAATTTCGACATTTTTTTGAAAAAGTCATACTATAGTATGACTTTTCATGAAAATTGACGAAAATTTAAACTGAGTTTTTTTTCCACCAAATGAATCGACAGACTATACTATGCCTTTTTTCATTAAAATTTTCGACATTCTATACTATGACAATTTTTTACGAATATTTTAGAAAATTTTCCTGAAAAAAGTCATGACAAAAATATTCGTAAAAAAATGTCATAGTATAGAATGTCGAAAATTTTAATGAAAAAAGGCATGGTATAGTCTGTCGATTCATTTGGTGGAAAAAAAACTCAGTTTAAAATTTCGACATTTTTGTGAAAAAGTCATACTATAGTATGACTTTTCATGAAAATTGACGAAAATTTAAACTGAGTTTTTTTTCCACCAAATGAATCGAAAGACTATACTATGCATTTTTTCATTAAAATTTTCGACATTCTATACTATGACATTTTTTTACGAATATTTTAGAAAATTTTCCTGAAAAAAGTCATGACGAAAATATTCGTAAAAAAATGTCATAGTATAGAATGTCGAAAATTTTAATGAAAAAAGGCATAGTATAGTCTGTCGATTCATTTGGTGGAAAAAAAACTCAGTTTAAAATTTCGACATTTTTGTGAAAAAGTCATACTATAGTATGACTTTTCATGAAAATTGATGAAAATTTAAACTGAGTTTTTTTTCCACCAAATGAATCGACAGACTATACTATGCATTTTTTCATTAAAATTTTCGACATTCTATACTATGACAATTTTTTACGAATATTTTAGAAAATTTTCCTGAAAAAAGTCATGACGAAAATATTCGTAAAAAAATGTCATAGTATAGAATGTCGAAAATTTTAATGAAAAAAGGCATAGTATAGTCTGTCGATTCATTTGGTGGAAAAAAAACTCAGTTTAAAATTTCGACATTTTTTTGAAAAAGTCATACTATAGTATGACTTTCCATGAAAATTGATGAAAATTTAAACTGAGTTTTTTTTCCACCAAATGAATCGACAGACTATACTATGCCTTTTTTCATGAAAATTTTCGACATTCTATACTATGACATTTTTTTACGAATATTTTAGAAAATTTTCCTGAAAAAAGTCATGACAAAAATATTCGTAAAAAAATGTCATAGTATAGAATGTCGAAAATTTTAATGAAAAAAGGCATAGTATAGTCTGTCGATTCATTTGGTGGAAAAAAAACTCAGTTTAAAATTTCGACATTTTTTTGAAAAAGTCATACTATAGTATGACTTTTCATGAAAATTGACGAAAATTTAAACTGAGTTTTTTTTCCACCAAATGAATCGACAGACTATACTATGCCTTTTTTCATGAACATTTTCGACATTCTATACTATGACATTTTTTTACGAATATTTTAGAAAATTTTCCTGAAAAAAGTCATGACAAAAATATTCGTAAAAAAATGTCATAGTATAGAATGTCGAAAATTTTAATGAAAAAAGGCATAGTATAGTCTGTCGATTCATTTGGTGGAAAAAAAACTCAGTTTAAAATTTCGACATTTTTGTGAAAAAGTCATACTATAGTATGACTTTCATGAAAATTGATGAAAATTTAAACTGAGTTTTTTTTCCACCAAATGAATCGACAGACTATACTATGCCTTTTTTCATTAAAATTTTCGACATTCTATACTATGACAATTTTTTACGAATATTTTAGAAAATTTTCCTGAAAAAAGTCATGACAAAATATTCGTAAAAAAATGTCATAGTATAGAATGTCGAAAATTTTAATGAAAAAAGGCATAGTATAGTCTGTCGATTCATTTGGTGGAAAAAAAACTCAGTTTAAAATTTCGACATTTTTTTGAAAAAGTCATACTATAGTATGACTTTTCATGAAAATTGATGAAAATTTAAACTGAGTTTTTTTTCCACCAAATGAATCGACAGACTATACTATGCCTTTTTTCATTAAAATTTTCGACATTCTATACTATGACAATTTTTTACGAATATTTTAGAAAATTTTCCTGAAAAAAGTCATGACAAAAATATTCGTAAAAAAATGTCATAGTATAGAATGTCGAAAATTTTAATGAAAAAAGGCATAGTATAGTCTGTCGATTCATTTGGTGGAAAAAAAACTCAGTTTAAAATTTCGACATTTTTTTGAAAAAGTCATACTATAGTATGACTTTTCATGAAAATTGATGAAAATTTAAACTGAGTTTTTTTTCCACCAAATGAATCGACAGACTATACTATGCCTTTTTTCATTAAAATTTTCGACATTCTATACTATGACATTTTTTTACGAATATTTTAGAAAATTTTCCTGAAAAAAGTCATGACAAAAATATTCGTAAAAAAATGTCATAGTATAGAATGTCGAAAATTTTAATGAAAAAAGGCATAGTATAGTCTGTCGATTCATTTGGTGGAAAAAAAACTCAGTTTAAAATTTCGACATTTTTTTGAAAAAGTCATACTATAGTATGACTTTTCATGAAAATTGATGAAAATTTAAACTGAGTTTTTTTTCCACCAAATGAATCGACAGACTATACTATGCATTTTTTCATTAAAATTTTCGACATTCTATACTATGACATTTTTTTACGAATATTTTAGAAAATTTTCCTGAAAAAAGTAATGACGAAAATATTCGTAAAAAAATGTCATAGTATAGAATGTCGAAAATTTTAATGAAAAAAGGCATAGTATAGTCTGTCGATTCATTTGGTGGAAAAAAAACTCAGTTTAAAATTTCGACATTTTTGTGAAAAAGTCATACTATAGTATGACTTTTCATGAAAATTGACGAAAATTTAAACTGAGTTTTTTTTCCACCAAATGAATCGACAGACTATACTATGCATTTTTTCATTAAAATTTTCGACATTCTATACTATGACATTTTTTTACGAATATTTTAGAAAATTTTCCTGAAAAAAGTCATGACGAAAATATTCGTAAAAAAATGTCATAGTATAGAATGTCGAAAATTTTAATGAAAAAAGGAATAGTATAGTCTGTCGATTCATTTGGTGGAAAAAAAACTCAGTTTAAAATTTCGACATTTTTGTGAAAAAGTCATACTATAGTATGACTTTTCATGAAAATTGATGAAAATTTAAACTGAGTTTTTTTTCCACCAAATGAATCGACAGACTATACTATGCCTTTTTTCATTAAAATTTTCGACATTCTATACTATGACATTTTTTTACGAATATTTTAGAAAATTTTCCTGAAAAAAGTCATGACGAAAATATTCGTAAAAAAATGTCATAGTATAGAATGTCTAAAATTTTAATGAAAAAAGGCATAGTATAGTCTGTCGATTCATTTGGTGGAAAAAAAACTCAGTTTAAAATTTCGACATTTTTGTGAAAAAGTCATACTATAGTATGACTTTTCATGAAAATTGATGAAAATTTAAACTGAGTTTTTTTTCCACCAAATGAATCGACAGACTATACTATGCCTGTTTTCATTAAAATTTTCGACATTCTATACTATGACATTTTTTTACGAATATTTTAGAAAATTTTCATGAAAAAAGTCATGACAAAAATATTCGTAAAAAAATGTCATAGTATAGAATGTCGAAAATTTTAATGAAAAAAGGCATAGTATAGTCTGTCGATTCATTTGGTGGAAAAAAAACTCAGTTTAAAATTTCGACATTTTTTTGAAAAAGTCATACTATAGTATGACTTTTCATGAAAATTGATGAAAATTTAAACTGAGTTTTTTTTCCACCAAATGAATCGACAGACTATACTATGCCTTTTTTCATTAAAATTTTCGACATTCTATACTATGACATTTTTTTACGAATATTTTAGAAAATTTTCCTGAAAAAAGTCATGACAAAATATTCGTAAAAAAATGTCATAGTATAGAATGTCGAAAATTTTAATGAAAAAAGGCATAGTATAGTCTGTCGATTCATTTGGTGGAAAAAAAACTCAGTTTAAAATTTCGACATTTTTTGAAAAAGTCATACTATAGTATGACTTTTCATGAAAATTGACGAAAATTTAAACTGAGTTTTTTTTCCACCAAATGAATCGACAGACTATACTATGCCTGTTTTCATTAAAATTTTCGACATTCTATACTATGACATTTTTTTACGAATATTTTAGAAAATTTTCATGAAAAAAGTCATGACGAAAATATTCGTAAAAAAATGTCATAGTATAGAATGTCGAAAATTTTAATGAAAAAAGGCATAGTATAGTCTGTCGATTCATTTGGTGGAAAAAAAACTCAGTTTAAAATTTCGACATTTTTGTGAAAAAGTCATACTATAGTATGACTTTTCATGAAAATTGACGAAAATTTAAACTGAGTTTTTTTTCCACCAAATGAATCGACAGACTATACTATGCATTTTTTCATTAAAATTTTCGACATTCTATACTATGACATTTTTTTACGAATATTTTAGAAAATTTTCCTGAAAAAAGTCATGACAAAAATATTCGTAAAAAAATGTCATAGTATAGAATGTCGAAAATTTTAATGAAAAAAGGCATAGTATAGTCTGTCGATTCATTTGGTGGAAAAAAAACTCAGTTTAAAATTTCGACATTTTTTTGAAAAAGTCATACTATAGTATGACTTTTCATGAAAATTGACGAAAATTTAAACTGAGTTTTTTTTCCACCAAATGAATCGACAGACTATACTATGCCTTTTTTCATTAAAATTTTCGACATTCTATACTATGACAATTTTTTACGAATATTTTAGAAAATTTTCCTGAAAAAAGTCATGACAAAAATATTCGTAAAAAAATGTCATAGTATAGAATGTCGAAAATTTTAATGAAAAAAGGCATAGTATAGTCTGTCGATTCATTTGGTGGAAAAAAAACTCAGTTTAAAATTTCGACATTTTTGTGAAAAAGTCATACTATAGTATGACTTTTCATGAAAATTGACGAAAATTTAAACTGAGTTTTTTTTCCACCAAATGAATCGACAGACTATACTATGCCTTTTTTCATTAAAATTTTCGACATTCTATACTATGACATTTTTTTACGAATATTTTAGAAAATTTTCCTGAAAAAAGTCATGACAAAAATATTAGTAAAAAAATGTCATAGTATAGAATGTCGAAAATTTTAATGAAAAAAGGCATAGTATAGTCTGTCGATTCATTTGGTGGAAAAAAAACTCAGTTTAAAATTTCGACATTTTTTGAAAAAGTCATACTATAGTATGACTTTTCATGAAAATTGATGAAAATTTAAACTGAGTTTTTTTTCCACCAAATGAATCGACAGACTATACTATGCCTTTTTTCATTAAAATTTTCGACATTCTATACTATGACAATTTTTTACGAATATTTTAGAAAATTTTCCTGAAAAAAGTCATGACAAAAATATTCGTAAAAAAATGTCATAGTATAGAATGTCGAAAATTTTAATGAAAAAAGGCATAGTATAGTCTGTCGATTCATTTGGTGGAAAAAAAACTCAGTTTAAAATTTCGACATTTTTTTGAAAAAGTCATACTATAGTATGACTTTTCATGAAAATTGATGAAAATTTAAACTGAGTTTTTTTTCCACCAAATGAATCGACAGACTATACTATGCCTTTTTTCATTAAAATTTTCGACATTCTATACTATGACAATTTTTTACGAATATTTTAGAAAATTTTCCTGAAAAAAGTCATGACAAAAATATTCGTAAAAAAATGTCATAGTATAGAATGTCGAAAATTTTAATGAAAAAAGGCATAGTATAGTCTGTCGATTCATTTGGTGGAAAAAAAACTCAGTTTAAAATTTCGACAAAGTCATACTATAGTATGACTTTTCATGAAAATTGATGAAAATTTAAACTGAGTTTTTTTTCCACCAAATGAATCGACAGACTATACTATGCCTTTTTTCATTAAAATTTTCGACATTCTATACTATGACAATTTTTTACGAATATTTTAGAAAATTTTCCTGAAAAAAGTCATGACAAAAATATTCGTAAAAAAATGTCATAGTATAGAATGTCGAAAATTTTAATGAAAAAAGGCATAGTATAGTCTGTCGATTCATTTGGTGGAAAAAAAACTCAGTTTAAAATTTCGACATTTTTTTGAAAAAGTCATACTATAGTATGACTTTTCATGAAAATTGATGAAAATTTAAACTGAGTTTTTTTTCCACCAAATGAATCGACAGACTATACTATGCCTTTTTTCATTAAAATTTTCGACATTCTATACTATGACATTTTTTACGAATATTTTAGAAAATTTTCCTGAAAAAAGTCATGACAAAAATATTCGTAAAAAAATGTCATAGTATAGAATGTCGAAAATTTTAATGAAAAAAGGCATAGTATAGTCTGTCGATTCATTTGGTGGAAAAAAAACTCAGTTTAAAATTTCGACATTTTTTTGAAAAAGTCATACTATAGTATGACTTTTCATGAAAATTGATGAAAATTTAAACTGAGTTTTTTTTCCACCAAATGAATCGACAGACTATACTATGCCTTTTTTCATTAAAATTTTCGACATTCTATACTATGACATTTTTTTACGAATATTTTAGAAAATTTTCCTGAAAAAAGTCATGACAAAAATATTCGTAAAAAAATGTCATAGTATAGAATGTCGAAAATTTTAATGAAAAAAGGCATAGTATAGTCTGTCGATTCATTTGGTGGAAAAAAAACTCAGTTTAAAATTTCGACATTTTTTTGAAAAAGTCATACTATAGTATGACTTTTCATGAAAATTGATGAAAATTTAAACTGAGTTTTTTTTCCACCAAATGAATCGACAGACTATACTATGCCTTTTTTCATTAAAATTTTCGACATTCTATACTATGACATTTTTTTACGAATATTTTAGAAAATTTTCCTGAAAAAAGTCATGACAAAAATATTCGTAAAAAAATGTCATAGTATAGAATGTCGAAAATTTTAATGAAAAAAGGCATAGTATAGTCTGTCGATTCATTTGGTGGAAAAAAAACTCAGTTTAAAATTTCGACATTTTTTTGAAAAAGTCATACTATAGTATGACTTTTCATGAAAATTGATGAAAATTTAAACTGAGTTTTTTTTCCACCAAATGAATCGACAGACTATACTATGCCTTTTTTCATTAAAATTTTCGACATTCTATACTATGACATTTTTTTACGAATATTTTAGAAAATTTTCCTGAAAAAAGTCATGACAAAAATATTCGTAAAAAAATGTCATAGTATAGAATGTCGAAAATTTTAATGAAAAAAGGCATAGTATAGTCTGTCGATTCATTTGGTGGAAAAAAAACTCAGTTTAAAATTTCGACATTTTTTTGAAAAAGTCATACTATAGTATGACTTTTCATGAAAATTGACGAAAATTTAAACTGAGTTTTTTTTCCACCAAATGAATCGACAGACTATACTATGCCTTTTTTCATTAAAATTTTCGACATTCTATACTATGACAATTTTTTACGAATATTTTAGAAAATTTTCCTGAAAAAAGTCATGACAAAAATATTCGTAAAAAAATGTCATAGTATAGAATGTCGAAAATTTTAATGAAAAAAGGCATAGTATAGTCTGTCGATTCATTTGGTGGAAAAAAAACTCAGTTTAAAATTTCGACATTTTTTTGAAAAAGTCATACTATAGTATGACTTTTCATGAAAATTGATGAAAATTTAAACTGAGTTTTTTTTCCACCAAATGAATCGACAGACTATACTATGCCTTTTTTCATTAAAATTTTCGACATTCTATACTATGACATTTTTTTACGAATATTTTAGAAAATTTTCCTGAAAAAAGTCATGACAAAAATATTCGTAAAAAAATGTCATAGTATAGAATGTCGAAAATTTTAATGAAAAAAGGCATAGTATAGTCTGTCGATTCATTTGGTGGAAAAAAAACTCAGTTTAAAATTTCGACATTTTTTTGAAAAAGTCATACTATAGTATGACTTTTCATGAAAATTGATGAAAATTTAAACTGAGTTTTTTTTCCACCAAATGAATCGACAGACTATACTATGCCTTTTTTCATTAAAATTTTCGACATTCTATACTATGACATTTTTTTACGAATATTTTAGAAAATTTTCCTGAAAAAAGTCATGACAAAAATATTCGTAAAAAAATGTCATAGTATAGAATGTCGAAAATTTTAATGAAAAAAGGCATAGTATAGTCTGTCGATTCATTTGGTGGAAAAAAAACTCAGTTTAAAATTTCGACATTTTTTTGAAAAAGTCATACTATAGTATGACTTTTCATGAAAATTGACGAAAATTTAAACTGAGTTTTTTTTCCACCAAATGAATCGACAGACTATACTATGCCTTTTTTCATTAAAATTTTCGACATTCTATACTATGACAATTTTTTACGAATATTTTAGAAAATTTTCCTGAAAAAAGTCATGACAAAAATATTCGTAAAAAAATGTCATAGTATAGAATGTCGAAAATTTTAATGAAAAAAGGCATAGTATAGTCTGTCGATTCATTTGGTGGAAAAAAAACTCAGTTTAAAATTTCGACATTTTTTTGAAAAAGTCATACTATAGTATGACTTTTCATGAAAATTGACGAAAATTTAAACTGAGTTTTTTTTCCACCAAATGAATCGACAGACTATACTATGCCTTTTTTCATTAAAATTTTCGACATTCTATACTATGACAATTTTTTACGAATATTTTAGAAAATTTTCCTGAAAAAAGTCATGACAAAAATATTCGTAAAAAAATGTCATAGTATAGAATGTCGAAAATTTTAATGAAAAAAGGCATAGTATAGTCTGTCGATTCATTTGGTGGAAAAAAAACTCAGTTTAAAATTTCGACATTTTTTTGAAAAAGTCATACTATAGTATGACTTTTCATGAAAATTGATGAAAATTTAAACTGAGTTTTTTTTCCACCAAATGAATCGACAGACTATACTATGCCTTTTTTCATTAAAATTTTCGACATTCTATACTATGACAATTTTTTACGAATATTTTAGAAAATTTTCCTGAAAAAAGTCATGACAAAAATATTCGTAAAAAAATGTCATAGTATAGAATGTCGAAAATTTTAATGAAAAAAGGCATAGTATAGTCTGTCGATTCATTTGGTGGAAAAAAAACTCAGTTTAAAATTTCGACATTTTTTTGAAAAAGTCATACTATAGTATGACTTTTCATGAAAATTGACGAAAATTTAAACTGAGTTTTTTTTCCACCAAATGAATCGACAGACTATACTATGCCTTTTTTCATTAAAATTTTCGACATTCTATACTATGACATTTTTTTACGAATATTTTAGAAAATTTTCCTGAAAAAAGTCATGACAAAAATATTCGTAAAAAAATGTCATAGTATAGAATGTCGAAAATTTTAATGAAAAAAGGCATAGTATAGTCTGTCGATTCATTTGGTGGAAAAAAAACTCAGTTTAAAATTTCGACATTTTTTTGAAAAAGTCATACTATAGTATGACTTTTCATGAAAATTGATGAAAATTTAAACTGAGTTTTTTTTCCACCAAATGAATCGACAGACTATACTATGCCTTTTTTCATTAAAATTTTCGACATTCTATACTATGACAATTTTTTACGAATATTTTAGAAAATTTTCCTGAAAAAAGTCATGACAAAAATATTCGTAAAAAAATGTCATAGTATAGAATGTCGAAAATTTTAATGAAAAAAGGCATAGTATAGTCTGTCGATTCATTTGGTGGAAAAAAAACTCAGTTTAAAATTTCGACATTTTTTTGAAAAAGTCATACTATAGTATGACTTTTCATGAAAATTGATGAAAATTTAAACTGAGTTTTTTTTCCACCAAATGAATCGACAGACTATACTATGCCTTTTTTCATTAAAATTTTCGACATTCTATACTATGACAATTTTTTACGAATATTTTAGAAAATTTTCCTGAAAAAAGTCATGACAAAAATATTCGTAAAAAAATGTCATAGTATAGAATGTCGAAAATTTTAATGAAAAAAGGCATAGTATAGTCTGTCGATTCATTTGGTGGAAAAAAAACTCAGTTTAAAATTTCGACATTTTTTTGAAAAAGTCATACTATAGTATGACTTTTCATGAAAATTGATGAAAATTTAAACTGAGTTTTTTTTCCACCAAATGAATCGACAGACTATACTATGCCTTTTTTCATTAAAATTTTCGACATTCTATACTATGACATTTTTTTACGAATATTTTAGAAAATTTTCCTGAAAAAAGTCATGACAAAAATATTCGTAAAAAAATGTCATAGTATATAATGTCGAAAATTTTAATGAAAAAAGGCATAGTATAGTCTGTCGATTCATTTGGTGGAAAAAAAACTCAGTTTAAAATTTCGACATTTTTTTGAAAAAGTCATACTATAGTATGACTTTTCATGAAAATTGATGAAAATTTAAACTGAGTTTTTTTTCCACCAAATGAATCGACAGACTATACTATGCCTTTTTTCATTAAAATTTTCGACATTCTATACTATGACATTTTTTTACGAATATTTTAGAAAATTTTCCTGAAAAAAGTCATGACAAAAATATTCGTAAAAAAATGTCATAGTATAGAATGTCGAAAATTTTAATGAAAAAAGGCATAGTATAGTCTGTCGATTCATTTGGTGGAAAAAAAACTCAGTTTAAAATTTCGACATTTTTTTGAAAAAGTCATACTATAGTATGACTTTTCATGAAAATTGACGAAAATTTAAACTGAGTTTTTTTTCCACCAAATGAATCGACAGACTATACTATGCCTTTTTTCATTAAAATTTTCGACATTCTATACTATGACATTTTTTTACGAATATTTTAGAAAATTTTCCTGAAAAAAGTCATGACAAAAATATTCGTAAAAAAATGTCATAGTATAGAATGTCGAAAATTTTAATGAAAAAAGGCATAGTATAGTCTGTCGATTCATTTGGTGGAAAAAAAACTCAGTTTAAAATTTTTTTTTTAAAAAAAAATTTTAAAAATTTTTAAAAAAAAAAAAATATTTTTTTTTAAAAAAGAAAAAACCCCCTTTTTTTTTTTTTTAATTCAATTTTTTTTTTAAAAATTTTTAAAAAATTTTTGAAAAAATCTGAAAAAATTTTAAAAAAATTTTAAAAAAAAAATTTTAAAAAAAAAAAAGGGATTTTTTAAAAAAATTTTAAAAACCATTTTTTTTTTTTTAAATTTTTTTTAAAAAAATTTTAAAAAAAATGGTTTTTTTTCCAAAAAAATTCCAAATCCCCAAATTTTTTATTTAAAATTTTGACATTTTACGAATTTTTTAGAAATTTTGAAAATTTTTTGAAAAAATATCAAAAAAATTCTAAAAAAATGTCAATTAAATTGAAAAAAGAAAAAAATAGTTGTCGTATTTTTGGGGAAAAAAAATATTTAAAATTTGAATTTTTTTAAAAAATATACTTTAAAGATTTTTTGAAAATTACGAAAATTTAAAAATTTTTTTACCCAAAAAAATACAGCTTTATTTTTTCAAAAAATTTTTTACATTTTTAGAATTTTTTTTGAAATTTTGAAAATTTTTTGAAAAAATCAAAAAAATTTTAAAAAATGTCAATTAAAAGGAAAATTTTTGAAAAAGGAAAATCTTATTCATTTTGGAAAAAAAAACATTTAAAATTTTTTTTTGAAAAAATAATTAATTTATTTTTAAAATTTACGAAAATTTTAAAATAGTTTTTTTTTAAAAAATTTGACAACTATACTATGCCTTTTTTAAAATTTTGAATTTTCTAAATTTTTTTTGAAATTTTAAAAATTTTTTAAAAAAATGCAAAATTTTAAAAAAAACATAGTATAGTGTCGAAAATTTTTGAAAAAACTAGTTATTTCGACATTTTGGAAAAAAAAAATAGTTTAAAAAAATTTGAATTTTTTTAAAAATAACTTAAATTTTTTCAAAAAAGAGAAAATTAAAGTTTTTTTTTTTAAAAAAATTTGACAACTATACTATGCCTTTTTTTTTTAAAAAATTTTGAATTTTCTAAAATTTTTACAAATTTTAAAAATTTTTGAAAAAACAAAAAAATTTTAAAAAAAGCATAGTATAGTGTCGAAAATTTTTGAAAAAACTAGTTATTTCGACATTTTGGGAAAAAAACTAGTTTAAAAAAATTTGAATTTTTTTAAAATAACTTAAATTTTTTCAAAAAAGAGAAAATTTTAAAATAGTTTTTTTTTAAAAAATTTGACAACTATACTATGCCTTTTTTCAAAAAATTTTGAATTTTCTAAAATTTTTACAAATTTTAAAAATTTTTTGAAAAAATTAAAAAAAATTTTAAAAAAAGCATAGTATAGTGTCGAAAATTTTTGAAAAAACTAGTTATTTCGACATTTTGGAAAAAAAACATTTAAAATTTGACTTTTTTTGAAAAAGCAATTAATTTATTTTTAAAATTTAGAAAATTTTAAAATAGTTTTTTTTTAAAAAATTTGACAACTATACTATGCCTTTTTTAAAAATTTTGAATTTTCTAAATTTTTTTTAAATTTTAAAAATTTTTTAAAAAAATGCAAAAAAATTTTAAAAAAAGCATAGTATAGTGTCGAAAATTTTTGAAAAAACTAGTTATTTCGACATTTTGGAAAAAAAACATTTAAAAAATTTTACTTTTTTGAAAAAGCAATTAATTTATTTTTTTAAAATTTAGAAAATTTTAAAATAGTTTTTTTCCCCCAAAAAAATTTGACAACTATACTATGCCTTTTTTAAAAATTTTGAATTTTCTAAATTTTTTTTAATATTTTAAAAATTTTTTAAAAAAGATGCGAAAATTTTAAAAAAGCATAGTATAGTGTCGAAAATTTTTGAAAAAACTAGTTATTTCGACATTTTGGGAAAAAAAAATAGTTTAAAAAAATTTGAATTTTTTAAAAATAACTTAAATTTTTTCAAAATTTAGAAAATTTTAAAATAGTTTTTTTTTAAAAAATTTGACAACTATACTATGCTTTTTTAAAAATTTTGAATTTTCTAAAAATTTTTTTTGAAATTTTAAAAAATTTTTTGAAAAAAAACCAAAAAAAATTTTAAAAAAAGCATAGTATAGTGTCGAAAATTTTTGAAAAAACTAGTTATTTCGACATTTTGGAAAAAAACTAGTTTAAAAAAATTTGAATTTTTTTAAAAATAACTTAAATTTTTTCAAAAAAGAGAAAATTTTAAAATATTTTTTTTAAAAAAGAATTTCGCAAAAATTTTAAATTTTCCCCTTTTTTCTTTTTTAAAAAA